>CM019706.1:19220200-19670200 GCA_009760885.1 Achatina immaculata | reverse complement strand
TATAGTCTGTCTGGCTGATAAAGGAAAAGTTGTGTTATAGTCCGTCTGGCTGATAAAGGAAAAGTTGTGTGATAGTTTGTCTGTGTGATAAATAGCTTCCAGTCTGTACAGTCCAGGAGACAAGAAATGTGCCCTAGTTTTATCAGTTGTAACTCCTGGACGGGAAAAACCTGGACAAACATCAGTCATATTTCCTCCAGGGAGAAAACAAGTTTAAAACAGTTTACCTTGAATGTCCTTGTCCACATCAAGCTCATCGTACATACTCTCCTTTTCTATAAAGCCGGGATACCCACAGCGGAACTGTGCACCCCTCATCTCCTCACTGAGGATGATAATGTAAGTTCTCGTGCTGACAATGTGGCATCCATCAGTTTCTTGTACAATATCATGCTGTTTGTCTATCATCTGACGGAAGATAAATATAGAATATATCATGCTGTTTGTCTATCATCTGATAGAAGATAAATATAGAATATATTGTGCTATTTGTCTATCAGCTGATGGAAGATAAATATAGAATATATTGTGCTATTTGTCTATCATCTGACGGAAGATAAATATAGAATATATCATGCTGTTTGTCTATCATCTGATAGAAGATAAATATAGAATATATTGTGCTATTTGTCTATCAGCTGATGGAAGATAAATATAGAATATATCATGCTGTTTGTCTATCATCTGACGGAAGATAAATATAGAATATATCATGCTGTTTGTCTATCATCTGATAGAAGATAAATATAGAATATATTGTGCTATTTGTCTATCAGCTGATGGAAGATAAATATAGAATATATCATGCTGTTTGTCTATCATCTGACGGAAGATAAATATAGAATATATCATACTGTTTGTCTCTCATCTGACAGAAGATAAATATAGAATATATTGTGCTATTTGTCTGTCAGCTGATGGAAGATGAATAAAGAATATATCATGCTGTTTGTCTATCATCTGATGGAAGATAAATATAGAATATATCATACTGTTTGTCTCTCATCTGACAGAAGATAAATATAGAATATATTGTGCTATTTGTCTGTCAGCTGATGGAAGATAAATAGAGAATATATCATGTTGTTTGTCTATCATCTGATGGAAGATAAATATAGAATATATCATACTGTTTGTCTCTCATCTGACAGAAGATAAATATAGAATATATTGTGCTATTTGTCTATCAGCTGATGGAAGATAAATATAAAATATATCATGCTGCTTGTCTATCATCTGATGGAAGATAAATATATAATATATCATGCTGTTTGTCTATCATCTGAGGGAAGATAAATATATAATATGTCATGCTGTTTGTCTATCACCTGATGGAAAGATAATGATAGAATATATTATGCTGCATGTCTATCATCTGATAGAAAAAAGGCAATATTTCACGGTCATGTATCATCAGAAAGAATTATTAGAACAAATAAATCGTTTTGTCTTTTAGCCTGATATGTAACAGACAGGTCAAGAATATCATCATCATCATGAGTTTATCATCTGATAGAAACAATGATGATAACTTATCACCTGACAGAAATAATGACACTAACTTATCACCTGACAGAAATAATGACATTAACTTATCACCTAACAGAAACAATAACAATAACTTATCACTTGACCTCTGGCTCTGTAGTGTCATGAGAGACACTTTATCATGTGACAACAGCTGCTTTATGCTCACCAAGGCTTTTTGTAAGTGGTTTCTATATCTGCAACTACCACTACTACTAACTTATCACTTGACCTCTGGCTCTGTAGTGTCATGAGAGACACTTTATCATGTGACAACAGCTGCTTTATGCTCACCAAGGCTTTTTGTAAGTGGTTTCTATATCTGCAACTACCACTACTACTACTACAATATTTGTAGTACTGCTACCTCTGCTACTACAACTACTACTATTATTCTGCTACAAGTACTGATGATGATGATAATAATAATAATAATAACAGAACTGCTACTACCACAACTTCTAATACTACTACTACTACTACTACTACTACTGCTACTACTACTACTACTACTACTACTACTATTATTATTATTATTTCTACTACTACTACCACTATGGCTACTACTACTACCACTATGGCTACTACTACTACCACTACGGCTACTACTACTACCACTATGGCTACTACTACTACCACTATGGCTACTACTACTACCACTACGGCTACTACTACTACCACTACGGCTACTACTACTACCACTATGGCTACTACTACTACCACTATGGCTACTACTACTACCACTATGGCTACTACTACTACAACTACGGCTACTACTACTGCTGCTATTATATCTGAGAACAAAATATCATCAGTGTTATTACCAGATTTACTAACCATAAAATAACTTGCTCCCGGTCCCTTCATGTACCACACCAACATCCTGGGAGGTATCCCCACATCTGCCCTACATCTGGCTTCTATCCTCTGTGGTTGTGAGGAGGGGAAGAACTCATGGATGATTTCTGGCGTCTGAGGATCGGCTGTTTGAAAGAAGAAAATGGAAAACTTGTGCCTGAGAAAGGAGATATAAGAAAGTTGTCATGAGAAAGGAGGTACAAGAAAGTTGTCCTGAGGAAGGAGGTACAAGAACGTTGTCCTGAGGAAGGAGGTACAAGAACGTTGTACTGAGGAAGGAGGTACAAGAACGTTGTACTGAGGAAGGAGATATAAGAACGTTGTACTGAGGAAGGAGATACAAGAACGTTGTACTGAGGAAGGAGATACAAGAACATTGGCTTGAGGAAGGAGATAAAAGAACGTTGTCCTAAGGAAGGAGATACAAGAACGTTGGCTTGAGGAAGGAGATACAAGAACGTTGGCCTAAGGAAGGAGATACAAGAACGTTGTCCTGAGGAAGGAGATACAAGAACGTTGGCTTGAGGAAGGAGATACAAGAACGTTGGCCTAAGGAAGGAGATACAAGAACGTTGTCCTAAGGAAGGAGATACAAGAACGTTGGCCTAAGGAAGGAGATACAAGAACGTTGGCTTGAGGAAGGAGATACAAGAACGTTGGCTTGAGGAAGGAGATACAAGAACGTTGGCCTAAGGAAGGAGATACAAGAAAGTTGGCTTGAGGAAGGAGATACAAGAACGTTGTCCTAAGGAAGGAGATACAAGAACGCTGTCCTGAAGAAGGAGATACAAGAAAGTTGTCCTGAGGAAGGAGACACAAGAACGTTGGCCTAAGGAAGGAGATACAAGAACGTTGTCCTGAAGAAGGAGATACAAGAACGTTGTCCTGAGGAAGGAGATACAAGAACGTTGGCCTAAGGAAGGAGATACAAGAACGTTGTCCTGAGGAAGGAGACACAAGAACGTTGGCCTAAGGAAGGAGATACAAGAACGTTGGCTTGAGGAAGGAGATACAAGAACGTTGGCCTAAGGAAGGAGATACAAGAACGTTGGCTTGAGGAAGGAGATACAAGAAAGTTGGCCTAAGGAAGGAGATACAAGAAAGTTGTCATGAGAAAGGAGATACAAGAAAGTTGTCCTGAGAAAGGAGATACAAGAAAGTTGTCCTGAGAAAGGAGATACAAGAACGTTGTCCTGAGAAAGGAGATACAAGAAAGTTGGCTTGAGGAAGGAGATACAAGAAAGTTGTCCTGAGGAAGGAGATACAAGAACGTTGGCTTGAGGAAGGAGATACAAGAACGTTGGCCTAAGGAAGGAGATACAAGAACGTTGTCCTAAGGAAGGAGATACAAGAACGTTGGCCTAAGGAAGGAGATACAAGAACGTTGGCTTGAGGAAGGAGATACAAGAACGTTGGCTTGAGGAAGGAGATACAAGAACGTTGGCCTAAGGAAGGAGATACAAGAAAGTTGGCTTGAGGAAGGAGATACAAGAACGTTGTCCTAAGGAAGGAGATACAAGAACGCTGTCCTGAAGAAGGAGATACAAGAAAGTTGTCCTGAGGAAGGAGACACAAGAACGTTGGCCTAAGGAAGGAGATACAAGAACGTTGTCCTGAAGAAGGAGATACAAGAACGTTGTCCTGAGGAAGGAGATACAAGAACGTTGGCCTAAGGAAGGAGATACAAGAACGTTGTCCTGAGGAAGGAGACACAAGAACGTTGGCCTAAGGAAGGAGATACAAGAACGTTGGCTTGAGGAAGGAGATACAAGAACGTTGGCCTAAGGAAGGAGATACAAGAACGTTGGCTTGAGGAAGGAGATACAAGAAAGTTGGCCTAAGGAAGGAGATACAAGAAAGTTGTCATGAGAAAGGAGATACAAGAAAGTTGTCCTGAGAAAGGAGATACAAGAAAGTTGTCCTGAGGAAGGAGATACAAGAACGTTGTCCTGAGAAAGGAGATACAAGAAAGTTGGCTTGAGGAAGGAGATACAAGAAAGTTGTCCTGAGGAAGGAGATACAAGGACGTTGGCCGGTGATCAGAGGCTGCAAGGAAAAGTTAAAGAAAGGATTCTCACATTGCTCGTGGAGGATAAATATCATGTGTTATTGTCGATGGAGAATAAATATCATGTGTCATTGTTGATAGAGGATAAACACCATTTAGAACAAAATTTCTACCATCAGAAAAACTATTTGTCCCCCGTCTTTTCTCTTTAACTCTGTCTGTCTCTTTCTCTGTCTGTCTCTTTAACTCTGTCTGTTGGCCGTCTCTCTCACTTCTCTCACTATACTCGTACATAAAGCGGTAGGGCCATCTGGGTCTTGACTCCCAGAGGTCTGCGGGTTGTTGCTTTATAACTGCTTGACAAGGCCGAAGATACTAATATGTACGTATCAACCTGGTCATATTCACTTGTAAAACACCACATGAAGCTGGTCCAGATGACACTGAGATGATAATAATAATAATACTTCAAACTGGCGATTGACTTTAATCCAGCATGAATGTTCAGCTCAACCAGTGTGTCCCAAAGTCCCACAACTTACCGTAAATATTGAATTAACTCAGTGTCCCAAAGTCCCACAACTTACCATAAATATTGAATTAACTCAATGTTCAAGTGTCCCACAACTAACTATAAATACTGAATTAACTCAATGTCCCAGAGTCCCACAACTTACCATAAATACTGAATTAACTCAATATCCCAGAGTCCCACAATTTACCATAAATACTGAATTAACTCAATGTCCCAGAGTCCTACAACTTACCATTAATACTGAATTAACTCAATGTCCCAGAGTCCCACAACTTACCATAAATACTGAATTAACTCAATGTCCCAGAGTCCCACACCTTACCATAAATACTGAATTAACTCAATGTCCCAGAGTCCTACAACTTACCATAAATACTGAATTAACTCAATGTCCCAGAGTCCCACAACTTACCATAAATACTGAATTAACTCAATGTCCCAGCGTCCCACAACTTACCGTAAATGTTGAGCTCAGCCGCCGACATAATCTCATCTTGCAACACCAGGGCACTGCATCTGGCGGATACAGAAAATGTTTATTCAGACAACAATCACAAGATATATAAGACATTATCATACCAACCGCTGACTTATCTGTTAAAACTGTATCATTCATTCACTCATTCAATCATTCATTTGCATGTCCCTTGCGGAATTTTGCCTCCCAAAAACAGCACTCCTGTAGGCCTCTCGGTTGTGACCAAGACGGCCTGCTGATGATTTGCAGATCATCAATGATGCCATGAAGCCATCTTCGCCGTGGTCTTCCTCTCTTTCTTTTTCCCATTATGTACCCTTCCAAGACGGTCTTCTCTAGATTATCATGACGTTTAATGTAAATAAAATAGTATCATAGCAACCACTTATTTGTCTGTCTGAATAGTATCATACAAACCACTTATCTATCTGCCAGAATAGTATCATACCAACCACTTATTTATCTGTCATAATAGTATTGTACCAACCACTTATTTATCTGTCATAATAGTATTGTACCAACCACTTATTTATCTGATAGAACAGTATCATACCAACCACTGACCTATTTGTTAGAAATTCATAGTGTCATGTTTTATAACACGCAACTAAGACAAACATACGTCATTAGTCGGACAGCAATCGCTGATGTCCACAAATATGTAACATCAAGCAGAAGTCTGTGGTACCCACAGACAGACATATTACATCAAACACAACATCAAACAGAAGTCTGTGATACCCACAGACAGACATATTACATCAAACACAAGCCACAGATATCCACAGACAGACATATAACATCAAACACAAGCCACAGATATCCACAGACAGACATGTAACATCAAACACAAGCCAGAGATATTCACAGACAGACATGTAACATCAAACACAAGCCAGAGATATCCACAGACAGACATGTAACATCAAACACAAGCCACAGATATCCACAGACAGACATGTAACATCAAACACAAGCCAGAGATATCCACAGACAAGATCTTGGACATTTTAAAAACACTACAAATAATACAATACATTTCTGTTCGCTAACTACTTCTTAATCTGTCACTCTCAAACCAGAAATGTCACTTAAGATGAAACCTGTCACTCAGAATAAATTACCTGTATTCACCCTCGTCTGCGCATGTCAGGTTGTTGATCACGAGATTAAACTCCACGAGTCCTGGTTGGATAGTTATAATTGGCTGCACTCTTGGCTGTAAGGAAGGCGGGATCTTGGCATTCCACTGTGGTATCTGATTGGTTGGGGAAGTTGAAGAGAAAGATTATTGGTTAAACAGCAAAGATGACACTTGTACACGGAAGGAATGAGCAACAAGGGCTGATGTACTGAGGGCTATTAATATTACATTTACAGCCTGTTTGTTAACAATCTTACATATACAGCCTGTTGGTTAACAATATTACATTTACAGCCTGTTGGTTAACAATCTTACATTTACAGCCTGTTGGTTAACAACCTTACATTTACAGCCTGTTTATTAACAGTCTTACATTTACAGCCAGTTTGTTAACAGTCTTACATTTACAGCCTGTTTGTTAACAATCTTACATTTACAGATTGTTTGTTAACAATCTTACATTTACAGCCTGTTTGTTAACAGTCTTACATTTACAGCCTGTTTGTTAACAATCTTACATATGCAGTCTGTTTGTTAACAATCTTACATTTACAGCCTGTTTGTTAACAATCTTACAGTTACAGCCTGTTAGTCAACAAATTCACATGAGGAAATGTTTGCTTCATCGAAATTCTTCTCACTGACTTTTTTTAATTCAGTTTTTTTAGTGTTTTCTCTTATCATCTGTTTGTTGTTTGTGAGTAGAGTGTCTGCTGTCACACGTATCTACAGTGTCTGCTGTCACACGTATCTACAGTATCTGATGTCACGCGTATCTACAGTGTGTGATGTCACACGTATCTACAGTGTCTGATGTCGCACGTATCTACAGTGTCTGCTGTCACACGTATCTACAGTATCTGATGTCACAAGTATCTACAGTGTGTGATGTCACAAGTATCTACAATGTCTGATGTCACACGTATCTACAGTGTCTGATGTCGCACGTATCTACAGTGTGTGATGTCACACGTATCTACAGTGTCTGATGTCGCACGTATCTACAGTGTCTGATGTCACACGTATCTACAGTATCTGATGTCACGCGTATCTACAGTGTGTGATGTCACACGTATCTACAGTGTGTGATGTCACACGTATCTACAGTGTCTGATGTCACACGTATCTACAGTGTGTGATGTCACAAGTATCTACAGTGTCTGATGTCACACGTATCTACAGTGTGTGATGTCACACGTATCTACAGTGTGTGATGTCACAAGTATCTACAGTGTCTGATGTCACACGTATCTACAGTGTGTGATGTCACACGTATCTACAGTGTGTGATGTCACAAGTATCTACAGTGTCTGATGTCACAATTATCTACAGTGTCTGATGTCACAATTATCTACAGTGTCTTTGAATGTAAATGCTATAGAAGAGTTCTCCAAATATCGTGGACACAAAAAAGAACAAATATATCTATACTACAAGAGCTTAATATTGAAGAAGGCTGGCTAGTAAAGAGGATTAAAGAGAGAAAACTTAAATATTTTGGCCACATTAAACGTCATGATACTTTAGAGAAGACCGTATTGGAAGGATACATAATGGGAAAAAGAAAAAGAGGAAGACCGAAACGAAGATGGCTGCAAGACATCGTTGATGATCTGGAAATGGATGCAGCAGCAGCAGGCCATCTTGCTCACAACCGAGAGGCCTACAGGAGTGCTGTTTGGGAGGCAAAGTTCCGCAAGGGACAAGCAAAGGAATGAATGAATGTCTGATGTCGCACGTATCTACTGACACGCGTATTCACAGTATGAATTAACTAAAGAATGCTGATTAATGCGCCAGTCAAAGAATGTTGATAACATACAAACACCATTCAATATATATATATATATATATATATATATATATAATAAAAGTGGCACTATCACAAAGTCATACACAGGGTAGAAAGGAATCAAGTGCCCCCCCCCCAAGAATAGATCACAATCAAGTGCATCTAATTACTACACCCAGACACGTTTAACAACAATCCAGTCCAGTGTGTCTTTAAATCGGGGTATATAAACTGAACGTTATAAATGTCATTTCTTCATGAGGCACAAAAATATAGCTGGCTTTCTTCCATAACATATGCTTTACAACAAGCTGGGGTTTCTAAATGACAAATGACGATGATGATGATGATAAACTATATTTTGCTATTGCATCCCACCTTTAGTCTTGCTTGAAGGTGGATCAACGGCAGTACACTCGCATCTGGCTCCACTCTAGACCACATGATCTTGAACCAACCTCTGTTGTGTTTCCCAGTTAGTAATTGACACCTCAAGGTCACACTCTTGTCCACGTGACCACTGACGTCATACGCTGTCAAGTCCGCTGCGGAATAAACATAGTGTTGTTTCAGAACTTTGTTAAACCAACATTCATTTACTGAAATGTTGTATTTTCAGATCTTTGTTAGACCAACACTTGTTTACTGAAATGTTGTATTTTCAGAGCTTTGTTAGACCAACACTTGTTTACTGAAATGTTGTATTTCAGATCTTTGTTAGACAAACACTTGTTTACTGAAATGTTGTATTTCAGATCCTTGTTAGACAAACACTTGTTTACTGAAATGTTGTATTTCAGATTCTTGTTAGACAAACACTTGTTTACTGAAATGTATTTTGAGAGCTTTTTTAGACCAACACTTGTTTACTGAAATGTATTTTGAGAGCTTTGTTAGACCAACACTTGTTTACTGAAATGTATTTTGAGAGCTTTGTTAGACCAACACTTGTTTACTGAAATGTATTTTGAGAGCTTTTTTAGACCAACACTTGTTTACTGAAATGAATTTTGAGAGCTTTGTTAGACCGACACTTGCTTACTAAAATGATGTAGCTTCAAAGCTTTGTTAGATCAACTAGTGCTTGCTAAATAGAAGTTATCGTATGGAACACTTCTCAGTCTTTCTTAATCGCAAAGACAATGTTTTGTAACAGGGAAACTGAGGGTCGTGACCTTAAGTCAGCACTTGCTGAGGTAGAAAAAAAAGTTGCAGGTGTGTATATACTGTGTCAGTCTGACCTTGGTTGCGAAAAGCGCGCTTAAATCTTCAGCTGAAAATAACAATGATAAGTTTATCTACACTGAAACAGAGAGGCCGTAACAATCTACATTATCATAATATTTCTAAGTCGTAACAATCTACTTTATCATAGTATTTCTATGCCGTAATAATCTACATTATCACTGTATTTCTAGGCTGTAACAATCTACATTATCATAGTATTTCTATGCCGTAACAATCTACATTATCACAGTATTTCTATGCCGTAACAATCTACATTATCATAGTATTTCTAGGCTGTAACAGTCTACATTATCACAGTATTTCTAGGCTGTAACAGTCTACATTATCATAGTATTTCTATGCCGTAACAATCTACATTATCATAGTATTTCTATGCCGTAACAATCTACATTATCATAGTATTTCTATGCCGTAACAATCTACATTATCATAGTATTTCTAGGCCGTAACAATCTACATTATCATAGTATTTCTAGGCTGTAACAGTCTACATTATCATAGTATTTCTATGCCGTAACAATCTACAGTATCACAGAATCTCTAGCTTGCAACAAACTACGTTATCACAGCATCTCTAGCTTGTAAAAAACTACATCATCACAGCATCTCTAGCTTGTAAAAAACTACATATCACAGCATCTGTGGCATGTAATAAACTACATTATCACAACGTTTCTTTGTTGTAATAAATTACATTATCACAGCATGTCTAAGTCGTAACAAGCTATATTATCATAGTATCTCTAGCTTGTAGTAAACTATATTATCAAAGCATCTCCAACTTGTAACCAACTACACTATCAGATTAACGTCGCGCCAGTTAATGCATGTGTTACATTTTTGTTCTGATATCATCAATTTGGGAAATAACAGCTTGCCTTTACGTAGCCACAAACCCCCCCCCCCCCCCAAAAAAAAAACCCCACGTGTTCTGTAACCAAATGTCAAGCTTTCTGTAACCAAATGTCAGGCTCACTGTAACCAAATATCAGGGTTTCTGTAACCAAATGTCAGGCTTTCTGTAACTAAATGTCGGGCATTACATATAAGTTAGCATCTATTGTTTTATTTCTTTTTATCAGAGTTCTGTAGAATGGTATGGACTGTACTTCTAGAATCAGTGTGACAGACGATCAGTGTGTGATGGATGATCAATATCGAGTTTCACTCCCCCCCCCCTTCCACTCCTATTATTTCTTGAGAGAACTGGCCGTCTTTGTCATCAGTGACAGCGTTAGCAACATTACTGCAAGAATTTCAGATTGTTGGAGACCATCTTATCTTCATCTTTGTTTTTGTGATACGTCATCTTACACGTTATTCAAGTCTTTGTTTCTGTGGCATGTCATCATCATGTCATTTCTTTCTTTATTTCTGTGACATGTCGTCATACACGTTATCTGCTTCCTTGTTTCTGTGACATGCCATTATAGTTATCTACTTACTTGTTTTTGTGACATGTCATTATACTTATCTATTTCTCTTTTTCTGTGACATGTCATCTTAGTTATCTACTTCCATGTGTCTGTGATATGTCATCACAGTTATCTACTTCCTTGTTTCTGTTACATGTCACCGCAAATATTAATTACTTTATAGTCCTATAAAACGAAAGTTATTTATCAGGTATGCTACATATTTCTGCTGTTACATGTAACTTCCTCACAGCATCACTCTGCAACTCCGCTATTTTCTCTGCAACCCCTCTTCTCTGCAACCCCTCTTCTCTGCAACCCCTCTTCCCCAATCACCTGTTTCAATTTCTCCTAGCAAGGTCGGTATTGCGTCACTCTCTCTCCCCTCCCCGGTTCCCCATCCACCACCCCCAGTTACAACCCACCGACCACATATCACAGGTCTCTATTTAAACAGTCTCCACGTCCTATCAGATCCATTCCTGACACACACCGCCAGACAAGCCACACCTTGCAATTTACAGCTAAGTACTCTTTAAAAAAATTTTTTTTTTTAAATAGTATTCATGTGAATCTATACTTTATCTCCTCTCTCTATTTCTTCGTTTTTCCTAATTTAATTTGTATTTTTTTACTAAATCAAGTATGTGGGAAGAATGAAAGATGGAGTGATGAAGGGCAGAATGTAAGGCGGGCCTGCGTGCCCAATTCTTTACCCTTGAAAAATAAAGATTATTCATTCATTCATTCATTCGTCCTGTATGTTTTTGTATGATTAAGGCTCACGCCGAAACGTCACAACTTTGTAATCGTTAAGTAATAAAGCTGCTCCTACTTTTTTCCTATTTTATACATTCTGGTATCACAGCTTTACTGCAGTGCTTCGTGTATAGTTGTATACTTATACTCTAGCTATTGTGTAAGGGAGCTGAACTGTTCTGAGAGAGCAAACTCTCGGATATTTGCTGCAGAAATGATGAGACGAAGTGGGTGTGTGGTGTGTGTTACCAGTCGCTTCACTGAACTGGGAAAACGAAAAGTGACAACTATGACAATTAGCAGCAGCATTTGATGAGCAAATATGAGTATTATTATAATTATTCAAACAGCAATTTTACATCAACGGAAAATCTGTCGGAGCCAAGCGTGACTGTGTATCCAGGTGTCGTTTGTGTATGAGTGCAAGGAGGCGCGCGTTTTCAGGACCGTATCCAGGAGACAAGACCGTCTTGGAAGGTTACATAATGGGAAAAAGAAAGAGAGGAAGACCAAGGCGAAGATGGCTGCAAGACATTGTTGATAATCTGCAAATGGATGCATCAGCAGCAGGCCATCTTGCTCACAACCGAGAGGCCTACAGGAGAGCTGTTAGGGAGGCAAAGTTCCGCAAGGGACATGCAAATGAATAAATGAGTGAGTCAAGGTATTATTTGTGAGTGCGAAGTTCAGCGGATGTTAGTATCAAGTATATCTTGATACTAACATCCGCTGAAGCAACATCCTATATGGACGGCGCCATGTTGCTTCGTGGTGTTCTTTCATGTAAAAAAAAAAGATGTTTGTATGGATAACACAACCTCCTTTCTTTCTTTACATATAACACAACCTCCTTTCTTTCTTTACACGTAACACAACCTACTTTCCTTCTTTACATGTAACACAACCTCCCTTCTTTCTTTACATGTAATACAACCTCCTTTCCTTCTTTATGTGTAACACAACTTTCCTTCTTTCTTTACATGTAACACAACCTCCTTTCCTTCTTTATATGTAACACAACTTCCCATCTTTCTTTACATGTAACACAACCTCCCTTCTTTCTTTACATGTAATACAACCTCCTTTCCTTCTTTATATGTAACACAACTTCTCTTCTTTCTTTACGTGTAACACAACCTCCTTTACTTCTTTATATGTAACACAATTTCCCTTCTTTCTTTACATGTAATACAACTTCCTTTCCTTCTTTATATGTAACACAGCCTCCCTTCTTTCTTTACATGTAACACAACCTCCCTTCTTTCTTTACATGTAATACAACTTCCTTTCCTTCTTTATATGTAACACAACTTCTCTTCTTTCTTTACATGTAACACAACCTCCTTTCCTTCTTTATATGTAACACAATTTCCCTTCTTTCTTTACATGTAACACAACTTCCTTTCCTTCTTTATATGTAACACAACTTCCCTTCTTTCTTTACATGTAACACAACCTCCTTTCCTTCTTTATATGTACAACAACTTCCTTCTTTCTTTACATGTAACACAACCTCCTTTCCTTCGTTATATGTAACACAACACCCTTATTTCTTTACATGTAACACAACTTCTTTTCTTTCTTTACATGTACAGGTCTAAATACAAATTTTTTGCTTCTTTATTTTTCAGAGAATCCATTTTACAACTGCCTTTTTTAAAGTGTGGTCTGTAAACCAGGTAGATATTATTTGATGGCAGCCCAGCTTAAGCCGGCCAATAGCTCATCACAGCTTCAGTCGACCAATAGCTCATCACAGCTTCATGCGGCCAATAGCTCATCACAGCTTCAGGCAGCAAATTGCTCGTCACAGCTTCAGCTGGTCAATAGCTCACCACAGCTTCAGCTGGCCAATAGTTCATCACAGCTTCAGGCCTCAAATAGCTCATCACAGCTTCAGCTGGCCAATAGCTCATCACAGCTTCAGCTGGCCAATAGCTCATCACAGCTTCAGGCCTCAAATAGCTCATCACAGCTTCAGCTGGCCAATAGCTCATCACAGCTATAGACGGACACAAACTAGCAGATGTATACAGAGTTTATCAAAACGACACTAACAACAACTCAACAAAAGATGACATTAAGATACCCCTCCCCCCCAAAAAAAAACCCCGCCCTACTCCCATCCCCCCCCCCCATATCCAGGGTAATGGCAGGTATCACTGAAAACCAATATTACTACAAAATGAATATAGCATATCGCCAGTCATGAAAACATTTAATTATCAAGAACAAAGTTATCAAAAGCTTTCTCCCTTCCCTCCCTTCCCCTCCCCTCCCCTCCTTTATAGTCAATTATTTCTTGCCCTGCCCTCTCTTTTCTACCATACAAGTCACGTGACAAATTGCTTCTCAAAACGCTACAGTAAATTGCCTACAGCTCCAGCAGGCCGCTTACAAATGGCCTCGTTTGATCAATAAGATGGAAGCTTTGATGAAGCTAAACTGACGGCAACTCTGATAAGATTTTTCGGTTGGTCAGGTTTATGAAATGTTTTGGCTGGCAGGCGGGGCTGACTGACCGCCAAGATGATGATGATGGTCACATCCTAGCTAGGGACATGGCTGCCAAGATGATGATGATCACATCCTAGCTAGGGACATTTCCGCCAAGAAGAAGATGATGATCACATCATAGCTAGGGACATGGCCGCCAAGATGATGATGATGATCACATCCTAGCTAGGGACATGGTCGCCAAGATGATGATGATGATGATGATCACATCCTAGCTAGGGACATGGCCGCCAAGATGATGATGATGATGATCACATCCTAGCTAGGGACATGGTCGCCAAGATGATGATGATGATGATCACATCATAGCTAGGGACATGGCCGCCAAGATGATGATGATGATGATCACATCCTAGCTAGGGACATGGCCGCCAAGAAGAAGATGATGATCACATCCTAGCTAGGGACATGGCTGCTACGACGAGTTCTCTGCCTCGGCATGTCCGGCTGCAAATCGCCGCTACAATTATAACGTTATACAAACCAGTGAGCACGAGAACTATCATATTATTGGTCATGTATTCTTGCGCCAAACAAAAAAAAAGTGCTTCAGTAAATAGAAAAAAAATCAGATTTTGATAAAAGTGATGCAATTTTAGTCTTAGCTAACTTTTATTTCGTTAATTCAGTAACAAAGTTCCAGAAGGTTCATAAAGTTTACAGAGATTTCGTGACAAAACTTCATAAGTTTTAGTAACAAAGTTTTAGAAGTTCACAAAGTTTACAGAGGTTTCGGTGACAAAACCTCATAAGTTTTAGTAACAAAGTTTTAGAAGTTCACAAAGTTTACAGAGGTTTCGGTGACAAAACTTCATAAGTTTTAGTAACAATGTTTTCAGACATTCATTGTTAAAAAAAAATTAACGAAGTTTCGGCAATAAAATTGACAGAAGTTCACAGTTATAAAGTTTACTGAGGTTTCAGTGACCAAATTTACGGAGATTTCAACAACAAAATGTATATACATTTTCACATCTTTCACATTCACCTAATGACTGTAACAAGAAAGATGTAAAAGAACAAGAAATGACTGTAAGAGAAATATACAAGAGAAGAGGAATGCATTATAAAAATTGTGGAAGAAAAAATAATGGTAGTAGAATAACAGTTGTAAAACTCAGACAAGAAGATTGGTATGTGTACATAGTTAATGTTTTCAGTTTGTTGTCTTGACTGTTGTCTTGACTGTTTATTGCGTTGACTGTTTGTTGTGGTAACTGTTGTCTTGATTGTTTATTGTGTTGATAGTTTGTTGTGTTGACTGTTGTCTTGATTGTTTGTTGTGTTGACTGTTGCCTTGACTGTTTGTTGTGTTGACTGTTGTATTGACAGTTTGTTGTGTTGACTATTGTATTGACTGTTTGTTGTGGTAACTGTTGTCTTGATTGTTTGTTGTCTTGACCGTTTGTTGTCTTGACTGTTTGTTGTGTTGACCGTTTGTTGTATTGACAGTTTGTTGTGTTGATAGTTTGTTGTGTTGACTGTTGCCTTGACTGTTTGTTGTGTTGACTGTTGCCTTGACTGTTTGTTGTGTTGACTATTGTATTGACTGTTTGTTGTGGTAACTGTTGTCTTGATTGTTTGTTGTGTTGACCGTTTGTTGTCTTGACTGTTTGTTGTGTTGACCGTTTGTTGTCTTGACTGTTTGTTATGTTGACCGTTTGTTGTGTTGACTATTGTCTTGACTGTTTGTTGTGTTGACTATTTGTTGTGTTGACCGTTTGTTGTGCTGACTTTGTCGTCTTTGCTGTTTGTTGTCTTGACTGTTTGTTTTCTTGACCGTTTGCTATCTTGACTGTTTGCTGTCTTGACTATTGTCTCTACTGTTGTCTTGACTGTTTGCTGTCTTGACTGTTGTCTTAACTGTCGAGAAATGACGAAACACCGGCACCCCTTCCAGGGGTCAATCACAGGCCACAAGTGGTGGACACAGGAGGTCAGACAGCGCTAGCATCCAAAATATAGACCACACATTTTGTGAACTGCAGACAGTATAGGCAATTATCGGTGATACATTGACCACAAGTGATAGATATTATGGGGAATTATCTGTGATACATTGACCAAGTGATAGATATTATGGGGAATTATCTGTGATACATTGACCAAGTGATAGATATTATGGGGAATTATCTGTGATACATTGACCAAGTGATAGATATTATAGGGAATTATCTGTGATACATTGACCAAGTGATAGATAGAGACGTCAAGAGACAGAATATTCTCTGTCATGTCCAGGCTCTGAGTCAACCAAGACTTAGACAAAACTGTCTTCTGATAGTTCCCTTAAACACAAACTAAGTATGTTTAATACAAGAAGATGGATGTACCAAACATAGACCAGGTATGTGTAACAGAAGATAAAGCGACAACAATCATGGACCAGGTATGTTTAACAAAAGATAAAGACAACAATCATTGACCAGGTATGTTTAACAAAAGATAAAGACAACAATCATTGACCAGGTATGTTTAACAGAAGATAAAGACAACAATCATAAACCAGATATGTTTAACAGAAGATAAAGACAACAATCATGGACCAGGTATGTGTAACAGAAGATAAATACAACAATCATAGACCAGATATGTTTAACAGAAGATAAAAGTATCAAACGTAGACCACAGTAGCTAGTCTGAAGGACACAACTTGACCGGCGCGTGTTGGAGCAGGAACATCACAGTCTCTGTCTGTCTAGAACGTGAACCAGACCATCAGACGGGCACGTCTGAAAAGTGAAGAAAGTCACGTGTGCTTCTATTAATAGAAAATCTTCCTAACATCGTCTGTTTAGCCAGATGGCGCGGAACAACAAGTGACCATACATTAAGACATTTCCATCTAAACCCGAGTCATGTACACATGATGCTGTCTTGTACACGTTCCGTACACATTCATTCAGTGTGGTTTTAACTGGGCGTAGGGACGTGTACCGAAGAGAGAATGAGTGTAGCAGGAAAGATGCAAAGAGAAGGTGGTGAGCTCAGAAGCTACTGCCAGCACGTGCCAGGCGAGCTAGATGTGAAAAGTGGCACCTGACACGCGCAAGTGTTGGGGAGAACTGTCTTACGTAAACGCAGAAAATCTGCCTGCAAGGCGAGGCGCATCAGACTGTCTGCCCGTGACGGTAAAATACTAAGATTTAATCCCTTGAACACCGGACATCGCCACAGCTAGCAGGACACAGAAAGCTTTTCTTTCACGGCATGGATCTTTTAGCTTGCTCGAACCTACAGCGTTTGTTTTGTTTATGTTTATTCTAGTCAGAATTTATTGCGTGGATAAGAATTTAATGTATGGATATACCCTCAACCTGTGGATATACGCGGAATCTATGGATATATGCTGAATGTGTGATTATATGCTTAATGCGTGGACATGAGTTAAATATGTTGCCACTGGTTGAATGTGTGTACAGATGCTGGATGTATGGATCAGAGGTTGAATGTCAAAGTTTAGAGATTTCATGTCAAAGTTTAGAGGTTGTATGTCAAAGTTTACAGGTTTGAATGTCAAAGCTTAAAGGTTGAATGTAAAAATTTCGTCATTTTAACATTTCCTATTGTATTTATTTTACATGAACTAAAGTAAATGTTTGAAAGTTGAACGAAAAATGAATTATGAAGAATCAAATATCAGACGGCTTGCAGGTCAAATTCTTCATCCATTGAAAATAAATTTGGTTGATTTGTTCGTTGCCTAGGTAACTGCTGCGTCTTGTGATGTGTTGGGGGGGGGGGGATTTGTTTACAGCAGGGGTTCTAAACTTGTGGAGAGCTGGCGCCACAGAAGAGGAGTGACAGGTCTACGAGAAGGAAGTACCACTGTGGAAGAATTTATAGCGGTGAAAATAATTTCTGCCTTGTGATTTAGTATATAGGGTGGGGCAGAGTGGGTGGGGGGAATTGGGGCCTGGGAAGCTGAAAGTCACTGATTTAGGGATAAACAGGCGAAAAAAAAAGTCTTCAGAAAGTCTGTCGGTGCTGACGTAAACAAAATGAAGGGAGAAATAATCAAATAAAAGTTAGGAAACAAACTTGGAAATAATCGAATAAAAGTTAGGAAACAAACTTGGAAATAATCAAATAAAAGGTAGGAAACAAACTTGGAAATAATCAAATAAAAGGTAGGAAACAAACTTGGAAATAATCAAATAAAAGGTAGGAAACAAACTTGGAAATAATCAAATAAAAGGTAGGAAACAAACTTGGAAATAATCAAATAAAAGTTAGGAAACAAACTTGGAAATAATCAAATAAAAGGTAGGAAACAAACTTGGAAATAATCAAATAAAAGGTAGGAAACAAACTTGGAAATAATCAAATAAAAGGTAGGAAACAAACTTGGAAATAATCAAATAAAAGGTAGGAAACAAACTTGGAAATAATCAAATAAAAGTTAGGAAACAAACTTGTTTTGGCAGTGTCAAACACGCAGAATGAAATACTGTGAACATAAGAAACGTGTGTCAGGAGAACAGAATGAAAACATAACAAAATACAGGCAATATCCACAATACATACAGACGGACTTGTTCATCTTCTTCTTCAGCTTGAGGCTCATTGCTGCAGATAAAGTTCGCCTCCATTCCTCTCTATTCCTAATCTTCTCTCTCCAGTTGATGACACTAATTTCTTTTATATCCTCTTCTATGTTGCCTTTCCATCTCTGTGTTGGTCTACCCCTTGGTCTTGTTTCCCTCATCTCTTGTGCATACATCATTTTCGTTTGTCTGTTCTCTTCCATTCTTTCTACATGGCTCAAACAGCGTAGTCTGTTCAGTTTCAAGACTTTTATAATTCGTTGGGATTTAAATAAGCTGTTCAGTTCAGTGTTCTTTCTAGCTCTCCATTCCCCACTGTTGGTGCCTTTTGTGGGCCCAAAGATTCTTCTTAGGGTCTTGTTCTCAAAGATTTGCAGTTGTTGTTCATCTTTGTTGTACTCACATTTCTGATCCAGACATGACGGCTGGTCTCATTATAGTTTTATAGATTGTTATTTTGGTGTTTTGGGACAGGATTGTGGATTATAACAGATGTTGCAAGGCAAAGTATATTTTATTCCCTGTCTGTGCTCTGATTTTAACTTACCCGGCTTACTACGAGGGTCATACCGAAAGTTGTGATCAACATTTTTTTTTTAATCAGAATTTATAAATAGAGAAAATCTAAATGTATCACCTTCACCTACACTCTGTGCACTTCACGTAGAGATCACATGACGTCAGCATTACGTATCACGTGACCTCGCGGAGCATAAACAAAATGGCGGCTGCTGAAGTTTCGTTTCGTCAACGTGCTGTTATTGAGTTCCTCGTTAAAGAGGAAATTCCGGCGCTGAAATTCACCAAAGACTTCAACTTGCTTATGGAGATGTGTGTATGGTTGCTACCAGTTTTAGGAGATGGGTGAAACATTTCACAGATGGAAACACGAGCATCCAAGATATGCCTCGCGGCGGTTGCCCTCGAACTGCCTCCACTAAACGTAACATAGAAAGGGTTGACGCCATCATTAAAGAAGACAGACATGTCACAGTTTCTGAAATCACTGTAAATCTTGGAATAGGACACAACACAGTACAGGAAATGACTGAAACCCTGGGCTATAGAAAAGTTTGTGCCCGCTGGGTCCCGCAGGAGAGAACTCCAGAAAGCAGTGCATCTGTGCCGTCGGTCAGCTGGAAAGGAATTCTACCGGAAGGGCATTTTCAAACTTGCAGAGTGATGGGAAAAATGTGTGCAGATAAATGGAGATTACGTTTAAAAGTGACGAAACAGATGCAGTTTAAGATGATGCATTTATATTTTCTCTATCCATAAATTCTGATTTTAAAAAATGCTCACAACTTTCGGTTTGATCCCCCGTATATTGTTTCTGTTGAAGGTTGGCCTAGATATTTGTATGTTTCTGCTTTCCTAATAATTATATCTCCAACCTTTATATCTTCTGGATCATTCTGTGTCTGTTGTCTTGATATCTTCATGTGCTCTGTCTTATCTTGGCCAGTACACTTTAAGTGCCACATATAGACGGACAACATTAATAATAGATAGATGGACAATATAAAACAACAGGTAGATGGACAATATAAAACAACAGATAGATGGACAATATAAAACAACAGATAGATGGACAATATAAAACAACAGATAGATGGACAATATAAAACAACAGATAGATGGACAATATAAAACAACAGATAGATGGACAATATAAAACAACAGATAGATGGACAATATAAAACAACAGATAGATGGACAATATAAAACAACAGATAGATGGACAATATAAAACAACAGATAGATGAACAATATCAACATTGCAGGCAGACGAACAACATAAAGAACTGACAGGAATAAGATTGGACTAGCGTTCTGTGAAAGCAGAAGCCATGGTAAGATTGAGACCTTTTGTAGTAAAACTTTTATAGTGGGTGGATGAATGATGATGATGGTGATGATGATGATGATGATCCAAGGCATAGATAAAAATCATCTCTGTCATGTTTACCCTGTGTAACAGAATCTTCACAAGTTTGCTGGAGCTGGGGAGTGCGTTGAGCAAAATAAGAAGCCCTGGAAAGATGTCCTTGGTACAAAGTATATGTCTTTTTATTTGGTTGCTCTCCACAAGACAGAAGTATATGTCTTTTTATTTGGTTGCTCTCCACAAGACAGAAGTATATGTCTTTTTATTTGGTTGCTCTCCACAAGACAGAAGTATATGTCTTTTTATTTGGTTGCTCTCCACAAGACAGAAGTATATGTCTTTTTTTATTGCTCTCCACAAGACAGAAGTATATGTCTTTCTATTTGGTTGCTCTCCACAAGACAGAAGTATATGTCTTTTTTTGGTTGCTCTCCGCAAGACAGAAGTATATGTTTTTTATTTGGTTACTCTCCACAAGACAGAAGTATATGTCTTTTTATTTGGTTGCTCTCCACAAGACAGAGGTATATGTCTTTTTATTTGGTTGTTCTCCACAAGACAGAAGTATATGTCTTTTTTGGTTGCTCTCCACAAGACAGAAGTATATGTCTTTTTATTTGGTTGCTCTCCACAAGACAGAAGTATATGTCTTTTTATTTGGTTGCTCTTCAAAGACAGAAGTATATGTCTTTTTATTTGGTTGCTCTCCACAAAACAGAAGTATATGTTTTTTTATTTGGTTGCTCTCCACAAGACAGAGGTATATGCCTTTTTATGTGGTTGCTCTCCACAAGACAGAAGTATATGTCTTTTTTGGTTGCTCTCCACAAGACAGAAATATATGTCTTTCTATTTGGTTGCTCTCCAAAAGACAGAAGTATATGTCTTTTTTTTGGTTGCTCTCCACAAGACAGAAGTTTATGTCTTTTTATTTGGTTGCTCTCCACAAAACAGAATTATATGTTTTTTTATTTGGTTGCTCTCCACAAAAAAGAGGTATGTGTCTTTTTATTTGGTTGCTCTCCACAAGACAGAAGTATATGTCTTTTTTGGTTGCTCTCCACAAGACAGAAGTATATGTCTTTCTATTTGGTTGCTCTCCACAAGACAGAAGTATATGTCTTTTTATTTGGTTGCTCTCCACAAGACAGAAGTATATGTCTTTTTATTTGGTTGCTCTCCACAAGACAGAAGTATATGTCTTTTTATTTGGTTGCTCTCCACAAGACAGAAAAGTATATGTCTTTTTTTTGGTTGCTCTCCACAAGACAGAAGTATATGTCTTTTTATTTGGTTGCTCTCCAAAAAACAGAAGTATATGTTTTTTTATTTGGTTGCTCTCCACAAGACAGAAGTATATGTCTTTTTATTTGGTTGCTCTCCACAATACAGAAGTATATGTCTTTTTTGGTTGCTCTCCACAAGACAGAAATATATGTCTTTCTATTTGGTTGCTCTCCACAAGATAGAAATATATGTCTTTTTTGGTTGCTCTCCACAAGACAGAAGTATATGTCTTTTTATTTGGTTGCTCTTCACAAGACAGAAGTATATGTCTTTTTATTTGGTTGCTCTCCACAAGACAGAAGTATATGTCTTTCTATTTGGTTGCTCTCCACAAGACAGAAGTATATGTCTTTTTATTTGGTTGTTCTCCATAAGACAGAAGTATATGTCTTTTTATTTGGTTGTTCTCCACAAGACAGAAGTATATGTCTTTTTATTTGGTTGTTCTCCACAAGACAGAAGTATATGTCTTTTTATTTGGTTGCTCTCCACAAGACAGAAGTATATGTCTTTTTATTTGGTTGCTCTCTACAAGACAGAAGTATATGTCTTTTTATTTGGTTGCTCTCTACAAGACAGAAGTATATGTCTTTTTATTTGGTTGCTCTCCACAAGACAGAAGTATATGTCTTTTTATTTGGTTGCTCTCTACAAGACAGAAGTATATGTCTTTTTATTTGGTTGCTCTCCACAAGACATAAGTATATGTCTTTTTATTTGGCTGCTCTCCACAAGACAGAAGTATATGCTTTTTTATTTGGTTGCTCTCCACAAGACAGAAGTATATGTTTTTTTATTTGGTTGCTCTCCACAAGACAGAAGTATATGTCTTTTTATTTGGTTGCTCTCCACAAGACATAAGTATATGTCTTTTTATTTGGT
This sequence comes from Achatina immaculata, assembly GCA_009760885.1. Lineage (NCBI taxonomy): Eukaryota > Metazoa > Mollusca > Gastropoda > Stylommatophora > Achatinidae > Lissachatina > Lissachatina immaculata. The sequence goes on along the minus strand of CM019706.1, from coordinate 19,647,315 downwards.
TGCTCTCCACAAGACAGAAGTATATGTCTTTTTATTTGGTTGCTCTCCACAAGACAGAAGTATATGTCTTTTTTGGTTGCTCTCCACAAGACAGAAGTATATGTTTTTTTATTTGGTTGCTCTCTACAAAACAGAAGTATATGTCTTTTTATTTGGTTGCTCTCCGCAAGACAGAAGTATATGTCTTTTTATTTGGTTGCTCTCCACAAGACAGATGTATATGTCTTTTTATTTGGTTGCTCTCCACAAGACAGAAAAGTATATGTCTTTTTATTTGGTTGCTCTCCACAAGACAGAATTATATGTCTTTTTATTTGGTTGCTCTCCACAAAACAGAAGTATATATCTTTTTATTTGGTTGCTCTCCACAAGACAGAGGTATATGTCTTTTTATTTGGTTGCTCTCCACAAGACAGAAGTATATGTCTTTTTTGGTTGCTCTCCACAAGACAGAAGTATATGTCTTTCTATTTGGTTGCTCTCCACAAGACAGAAGTATATGTCTTTTTTTTGGTTGCTCTCCACAAGACAGAAGTATATGTCTTTTTATTTGGTTGCTCTCCACAAGACAGAAGTATATGTCCTTTTTTTGGTTGCTCTCCACAAAACAGAAGTATATGTCTTTTTATTTGGTTGCTCTCCACAAGACAGAAAAGTATATGTCTTTTTTTTTGGTTGCTCTCCACAAGACAGAAGTATATGTTTTTTTATTTGGTTGCTCTTCACAAGACAGAAGTATATGTCTTTTTATTTGGTTGCTTCCATAGACAGAAGTATATGTCTTTTTTTGGTTGCTCTTCACAAGACAGAGGTATATGTCTTTCTATTTATTTGCTTCCATAGACAGAAGTATATGTCTTTTTTTGGTTGCTCTCCACAAGTCAGAAGTATATGTCTTTTTATTTGGTTGCTCTCCACAAGACAGAAGTATATGTCTTTTTATTTGGTTGCTCTCCACAAGACAGAAGTATATGTCTTTTTATTTGATTGCTCTCCACAAGACAGAAGTATATGTCTTTTTATTTGGTTGCTCTCCACAAGACAGAAGTATATGTCTTTTTATTTGGTTGCTCTCCACAAGACAGAAGTATATGTCTTTTTATTTGGTTGCTCTCCACAAGACATAAGTATCTGTCTTTTTATTTGGTTGCTCTCCAAAAGTAGAAGGACAAGACCGAAGTAAAGTCTGCAATCTGTTTGAGGTCAGTTTCGAACAAAAATAGAATGAGAAGATTAAATATGGGGAAGAAGTAGATAAATGAAACTTGTAGATGATTCAGCTGAAAGTTCACATGTGAAACCTGGAAGCACCACAGTGCACAACTCTCACTCATTTCAACTTTCCGCCGTGATGGTGGAGGGTTGGTGAAAGGTTGGTGGGAGGTTAGTGGGAGGTTGGTGGAAGGTTTGATTCATGGGTTGATGCTAAAGCCAGGCACGGATTACACTGTATTCATGTAACTGATGCATGTAAATCAAATAAGTATTGGAGAGTCTTTAGTGAAATTAGGTGTAATCGCCTTGTGAGAGATGAAGTGCAGTAAGCACGCCATCTTGTCACCGTGAAGCAAGAATGTGACATCTCTGTCACAAATGTGACATTATGAGAAGATGAAGGGAGTCTGATCGACTTGGACATCTTTACCGCGTTTGATCGGATTTCTTTTTCTTATTCGTTTTCATGATCATGTTCTGTTTTTTAGTTTTCTTTATCATCTTCTCTTTTACCTTTCTTTATCATCTTACCTTTTAGTTTTCTTTATCATCTTCTCTTTTAGTTTTCTTTATCATCTTACCTTTTAGTTTGCACTGTCATCTTCTCTTTTAGTTTTCTTTATCATCTTCTCTTTTAGTTTTCACTATCATCTTCTCTTTTAGTTTTATTATCATCTTCTCTTTCAGTGTTCTTTATCATCTTCTTTATTAGTTTCCATTAACATCTTCACTTTTAGCTTTCATTGTCACTTTCTCTTTTAGTTTTCTTTAATCATCTTCTCTTTTAGTTTTCTTTATCATCTTCTCTTTTAGTTTTCTTTATCATCTTCTCTTTTAGTTTCATTTATCATCTTTTCTTTTAGTTTCCTTTATCATCTTCTCTTTTAGTTTTCTTTATCATCTTCTCTTTTAGTTTTCTTTATAATCTTCTCTTTTAGTATTCATTATCATCTTCTCTATTATTTTTTATCATCTTCGCTTTTAGTTTTTTTTAATCATCTTCTCTTTTAGTTTTCATTAACATTTTCTCTTTTAGTTTTTATTATTATGTTCTCATTTAATTGTCATTATCATCTTCTCCTTTTAGTTTTCTTTATCATCTTCTCTTTTAGCTTTCATTATCATCCTCTCTTTTTGCTTTCATTATCATCTTCTCTTTTAGCTTTGTTCCCTGAACGAAAACATAATATATTTTATATTAATTCTTACATTCAGACAACTTTCTGTTATTACCTTCAACATTCAGACTACTTTCTGTTATTACCTTCAACATGAAAACTACTTCATTTTACTGCCTTACACATCAAAACAACGTTCTATTTCTAGCTCTCACGGTATGTTTATATCCTGTTGCTAGATCTAACTTTATGTCTATATCCTGTTGCTAGATCTAACTTTATGTCTATATCCTGTTGCTAGATCTAACTTTATGTCTAAATCCTGTTGCTAGATCTAACTTTATGTCTAAATCCTGTTGCTAGCTCTCAGTTTATGACTACATTCTGTTACTGGTTCTCACGTTATGTCTACATTCTGTTGCTATATCTTACATTCTGTCTACATTCTGCTGCTCACCTCCCAATATCTACATACTTTTACTCACTTTCACGCCATGTACAACACATTGTGTTGCTGTCTCATCTACATTATGTCTACATTACAACACATTGTGTTGCTGTCTCATCTACATTATGTCTACATTTTATACCATTTTTTTTCCTCCTGACAAAATGAATGTAGCACAATCGCTGATCAGATGCACTGCCCTGGTACTTCGTATTTCAGACTGTGTTGTCTTACATTGTTCTGAGTTTAGCATCTGCCACTGCTGACTCTGCTAACTGAAGATTAGCAAGAAGTAACCCTGACTACTGAATTCAGCAGCAACCTGGGCCTAGATCTAGAAGAAAAGATCAGACGCCAGCACAGACAAGCTGTTACTCTCTCCAGGTGAGGCCGACAGCTCTGATACACCAGCCACTGACAGAGCTAATCCTGGGAGGCTAAGAACACAGCTCTGGTACACCAGCCACTGACAGAGCTAATCCTGGGAGGCTAAGAACACAGCTCTAGTACACCAGCCACTGACAGAGCTAATCCTGGGAGGCCAAGCAACAACTAAAAAAAAAAGTCCGAAACTCTTACTCTTAACTTAGTGAATCTAGCTCAGCTCTTACTCTTGGCTTAGTGAATCTAGCTCACCTCTTACTCTTATCTTAGTGAATATAGCTCACCTCTTACTCTTATCTTAGTGAATCTAGCTCACCTCTTACTCTTAACTTAGTGAATCTAGCTCAGCTCTTACTCTTAACTTAGTGAATCTAGCTCAGTTCTTACTCTTAACTTAGTGAATCTAGCTCAGTTCTTACTCTTAACTTAGTGAATCTAGCTCACCTCTTACTCTTAACTTAGTGAATCTAGCTCAGTTCTTACTCTTAACTTAGTGAATCTAGCTCAGTTCTTACTCTTAACTTAGTGAATCTAGCTCACCTCTTACTCTTAACTTAGTGAATCTAGCTCACCTCTTACTCTTAGCTTAGTGAATCTAGCTCAGTTCTTACTCTTAACTTAGTGAATCTAGCTCAGTTCTTACTCTTGGCTTAGTGAATCTAGCTCAGCTCTTACTCTTGGCTTAGTGAGTCCTTAAAAACAAGCGACGTGACTCTACGACAGGGGGAGGGGGGGGGGGGGAGAGAGACTGCTGATAGAGACGTGCAGGGCGAGGCAAGTGTGAAACATTGTTTCAGATTATGTTCTCTGTAGTCTGTGGCCCGAGAATAGGGCTGGGGATATTGACCAGTAGCGGCACTTAATGGGAGATAACTGAAATAGTTTCCCCTGGTATGGCCTAGTTATTCCGCTCGTTTATTACTGTTCATAAATCAGACCGTTTATGTCACATATAAATCATCAATTTATGCTGCATAAATCATCACGCCATAATTATTTCTTTCATCATAATACTATTTTATACCAAATACCAGGAGTAAGTACATAGCTAAAGTAGACAGAGAAGCAGGCAGGCAGGCAGTCAGATAGATAGATAGATAGATAGATAGATAGATAGATAGATAGATAGATAGATAGATAGATAGATATCCTGTCTGGTACTTTTATCCCATTTTATTTTCTGTCAGATAAACCAGTTTGTTATCTGGTTATTTTTGTTGTCTTTCATCTTGGCAACATGACGTTGTCTGGTTATTTTTGTTGTCTTTCCTTCTTGGCAACATGACGTTGTCTAGTTATTTGTGCTGTCTTCCATCTTGGCAACTTGTCTGATTAATTTTGCTGTCTTCCATCTTGGTAACATGACGTTGTCTGATTATTTTTGCTGTCTTCCATCTTGGCAACATGACGTTGTCTGATTATTTTTGTTGTCTTCTATCTTGGTAACATGACATTGTCTGGTTATTTTTGCTGTCCTTCATCTTAGCAACATGATGTTGTCTGGTTATTTGTGCTGTCTTCCATCTTGGCAACATGACGTTGTCTGATTATTGTCTAACTCCTGCACACACGCTGATATATTTTTATAACAAATGATAACTTTCCTGGTTAACAATTTCCAGTTCCATCTAACTTTTCAAAGACTGATTGGCTGCTCTATTTATCTCTCCAGATGATGATTCTTCAGTTCGCGCGCATTTTCAAATCTCAGGTGAAGCTGATGACAGAGAATACGGTCTGACACACAGGTGAACAGAGAATACGGTCTGACACACAGGTGAACAGAGAATATAGTCTGACACACAGGTGAACAGAGAATATAGTCTGACACACAGGTGAACAGAGAATATAGTCTGACACACAGGTGAACAGAGAATATAGTCTGACACACAGGTGAACAGAGAATATAGTCTGACACACAGGTGAACAGAGAATACAGTCTGACACACAGGTGAACAGAGAATACAGTCTGACACACAGGTGAACAGAGAATATAGTCTGACACACAGGTGAACAGAGAATATAGTCTGACACACAGGTCAACAGAGAATATAGTCTGACACACAGGTGAACAGAGAATACAGTCTGACACACAGGTCAACAGAGAATATAGTCTGACACACAGGTGAACAGAGAATATAGTCTGACACACAGGTGAACAGAGAATATAGTCTGACACACAGGTGAACAGAGAATACAGTCTGACACACAGGTGAACAGAGAATACAGTCTGACACACAGGTGAACAGAGAATATAGTCTGACACACAGGTGAACAGAGAATACAGTCTGACACACAGGTCAACAGAGAATATAGTCTGACACACAGGTGAACAGAGAATACAGTCTGACACACAGGTCAACAGAGAATATAGTCTGACACACAGGTGAACAGAGAATATAGTCTGACACACAGGTGAACAGAGAATACAGTCTGACACACAGGTGAACAGAGAATATAGTCTGACACACAGGTGAACAGAGAATACAGTCTGACACACAGGTGAACAGAGAATACAGTCTGACACACAGGTGAACAGAGAATATAGTCTGACACACAGGTCAACAGAGAATATAGTCTGACACACAGGTGAACAGAGAATATAGTCTGACACACAGGTGAACAGAGAATACAGTCTGACACACAGGTGAACAGAGAATATAGTCTGACACACAGGTCAACAGAGAATATAGTCTGACACACAGGTGAACAGAGAATATAGTCTGACACACAGGTGAACAGAGAATATAGTCTGACACACAGGTGAACAGAGAATACAGTCTGACACACAGGTGAACAGAGAATATAGTCTGACACACAGGTGAACAGAGAATACAGTCTGACACACAGGTGAACAGAGAATACAGTCTGACACACAGGTGAACAGAGAATATAGTCTGACACACAGGTGAACAGAGAATACAGTTTGAAGAGGAGGTAAGGATGAAGTATCATCATAGAGGGATGAAAGGATTGAACTAAAATATATAATATTTGAGAGATAATCACAAAGAAAACTATTAGAAAACAGCCAAAGTGAGAAAAATATGGTACAAAATTATTAGAAAACAGCACAAATAAGAAGACTATAGGACAAAATTATTAGAAGACAGCACAAATAAGAAGAGTATAGGACAAAATTATTAGAAAATAAACACAAGAAAGAAGAGAAGATGGTAATGACAAAGAACTGCGAGAACAATACAAAGTTATTATAACAAATAGATACAATGCAATAGCAAAGAGAAATAGTATAGATGAACAATGGGAAATGTTAAGAGATTCTATCCACCAAACTGTTAAGGAGATAATACCACCAAAAAAAGAAGCCCCTAAAAATAAATGGATGACAGACGACATCTTAGGACTGATGGACAAGAGGAGGAGGAGTAAAAATAACGAGAAAAAATATAACAAGATAAATAAAGAAATAAGACGCAAATGCAGAGAAGCAAAAGAAGTGTGGTTAAATGACCAGTGCAGACAGATAGAGGACTCTCATATTAAAGACAGCAAAAACATGCACAAACGAATTAATGAACTCACAGGCAGGAAAACAAAATATACCACAGGATGCCTGAAATCGAAAGAAGGTAAAATGTTAATGGGAAAAGAAGACATTGTGGACAGAGTATATCGGTGAGCTATATGGAGGAGAAAGACCAGAATTAACACCAGATACTGAAAACTGTGATGGACCACCAATACTTGAAGATGAAATCATAGATGCCATCAAACACATGAAGAAAGGAAAAGCGACTGGGCCTGATAATATAACAATAGAAGAAATAGAGGCACTAGAGGAGATAGGAATAAAAATAATAACCAAGTTACTGAATGACATTTACATCAGTGGTTATATTCCCAGTGACCTGATTAAATCCACGTTTATAGCACTACCAAAGAAACCAGGTGCAAAGGAATGTGATGACCACTGGACAATCAGCCTCTCATGTCACATAACGAAGCTACTTCTGAGAATAATTATGAGAAGAACAAGGAAAAAGATAAAAATGGAAATAGCAGATGAACAGTTTGGATTTGTTGAAGGAAAGGGAACACACAATGCCATTTATGCTTTACGAACACTAACAGAAAGAGCTTTAGAAGTTCAGAAATATCTCTACTTATGCTTCATTGATTACACCAGGGCATTCGACAAGGTGAAACATAATGAAATTATTAAAATGCTTGAAGACATCAATATAGACGGCAAAGACCTGAGGATTGTAAAACATCTATACTGGCAGCAAGAAGCAGCAATTCGAGTTGAAAATAGAACTGGAAAATATCAACCTATAAAACAAGAGGTGCGACAAGGATGTGTACTATCTCCAGACCTTTTTTCTCTGTATAGCGAGAATATTCTAAGAACGATCATCACAGAACCAGGCATAAAAATTGGAGGATACAATATTAACAACCTTCGGTATGCTGACGACACAGTACTGATAGCTGAGAACCAACAAGACCTGCAAAATCTCTTGGATAAAGTCGCCAAAGAAAGTGAACAGAAAAACCTTACTTTGAACATAAAAAAAACAGAAACTATGGTTATATCTAAGAAACAAAAACTACCAAAATGCAGTATAAAATTAAACGGAACTATTCTAAAGCAGGTGCAGAAATTCAAGTACCTTGGAGCAGTAATAACTTCAGATGGGAAATGTAGAACAGAAATTAAGAACAGAATAGGCCAAGCAAAGACTGCATTTCAGAGAATGAGAAACATATTAACCAACACATCCTTATCAATGAATGTTAGAAAACGAGTCCTATAATGCTATATTGAACCTATCTTGTTATTTGGAAGTGAATCATGGACAATAGGCAAGTCTGCACAAAATTCACTGGAAGCAACAGAAATGTAGTTTATTAGAAGAATGTTGCGAATCCCCTGGACAGCAAAAATAACTAATGGAGAATGTATCAGAAGAGCTGGAGAGACAAAAAATCTTGTCAAAAAATATGAGAGAGAATATACTTTCATAGGACATGCAATGAGAAGAGGAGGCATTGAAAATATTATAACGACAGGAAAAATAGAAGGAAGAAGATCAAGAGGAAGACCAAGAGAAATGATACTGGACAGTCTGACGGGATGGTGTGAGAGGAGATCACCAACTGAGCTGATGGCCTGCATGAAGGATCGTGTACTCTGGTGAAGCATAATAGCCAACGCCAGTCGGCACGGCATCTGATGATGATGATGATGATGATGATGATGGGACACAATTATTAGAAAACAGTACAAGTATGGGACAAACTAGAATGGGGCCTTTGTGAGAAAGTCTTTTCATTTTATTTATTTGTTGCTTTGTTTTCCTCTGTGAATAATGAAGGTCACAAGTTGAAGTATTGGGTGGCATTTGACTTTTTCATTAATATTTTCCTACGTCCTTATATGTCTATTGTTACCTTTCTTTGAAACAAGAGGTCGGAATAAAAGACTAGCAAGATTTGTTGTTGTTTGTCTCCAGACTCTTAGTGACTTCTTTAATCTTGGTGACTGTGAGCTCTTCCTCTGTGACGACTCTTTTTTTTTGTGTCCAGACTCTTAGTGACTTCTTTAATCTTGGTGACTGTGAGCTCTTGCTCTGTGACGACTCTTTCTTTTTGTGTCCAGACTCTTAGTGACTTCTTTAATCTTGATGACTGTGAGCTCTTCCTCTGTGACGACTCTTTCTTTTTGTGTCCAGACTCTTAGTGACTTCTTTAATCTTGGTGACTGTGAGCTCTTCCTGTGTGACGACTCTTTGTTTTTGTGTCCAGACTCTCAGCGACGTCTTTAATCTTGGTGACTATATGCTCTTCCTCAATGACGAATCTTTCTTTTTCTCTCCAAACTGGTTCTATTGCCGGAGGTGGGGTGGAGGATACGCTCTCCACTCCACCAGTGTGCGTCTCAAATAGCCTCTGACAGTCAAGTCCAGCTCCTGCCCTTCTCTTGGCAGAATTGTTTAAATTGACAGGAGAAGGAGCGAAGGCGAATATCTGGCGCCTAAAAACCAGACGTTTTGGGTAGATGAGAGTCTTATTTGGTAGCCCATCTACAGATGCTGGCGAGATTCTTCAGCTGCCGTGCATGGAGTGGGGCTCCTCTCGGCCAGTGAAGAAAGGTGCAAATGGGGTTGCCGTGCGGCACCACTGTGGAAAAGGTGAAAGGAATAAGCGAAGTAAACAGTAGTCAAATCACGGCACCTCTGGTTTGGGGGTCGGCCAAGTCCTAAGTGCAGTCATATCAGGCAAAATGCCTGAATCGTCTTAACCCATAGGTTAAGACACTGCTGGCGAGATTCTTCGGATGCCGCGCGTGTAGTGAAGCTCCTCTCGGCCAAGGAAGAAAATGCGGAAAAGCAATCAGGGTTGCTGTGTGGTGCCGATGTGAAAAGGTGATGAAAATGATAAAGTGAAGCTTAATCAATATGTCCAGTAGTCTTGCAGCGAAAGCTACTCATACCACGGCGCCTCTGCTCTAGAGGCCGACCACATCAGAAATACACCCATACTGGTGAAATATGCCTAAACCGGCTTACATCAGAGGTGAAACTTGATGGCTACGCACGTCACGGTACCTCCGCTCTAGAGGTCGGTCACGTCCTAAACACACCCATACTGGGATAATATGCCAAAACTTGCTCAACCCAGGGGTGGAAGTCACTAGTGGCGAGGATTCATCTTCCTGGACAAAAGCTTCGTCCTGGTCACAACTAGGAAGGGTAGAGGCCACGACCACAATATGCTGAAGTCAGAGACACTGGACCAGTGCAGTCTAGATAGGCAACCACCTCTCACTCGGCGGGGATGTATGCGTATCCTAATCACGCTGAGGTTTTCCGGTGAGAAAGTCCAACGCTGGACTGAATGGGCAACCATTTCTCACCCGGCGGGGATACACGGGTATCTCAAAACACGTCGAGGTTTTCTGGTGAGAAAGTCCAACGCTGGACTAGATGGGCAACCACTTCTCAGCCAGCGAGGATGTACTGATATCCAAAACACGCCGAGGTTTTCCGGTGAGAAAGTCCAACTCTTGACTAAACTGGTGCAATGAAAACCACGGTGTCACGCAATCCAGCTTCTGAGACCCACCAAGAATACAGGCTCAAGCCTTGTGATACTCTGAACCTCTTGTGATCCTCTCGGGGAGTTCGTGTGCTCCTTTTGGGGACCACAGGGGGACCATGGGACCTATCGAGGATCACAGATGTAAATTCAGTAGGATCACAGGGCGGTCTTGGTGGTAAAAGCGAACGAAGAAGAAGAAGAAGAAGCAGAAGAAGACTCTCCAGACTCTCAGTGCCTTCTTTAATCTTGGTGACTGTGACCTCTTCCTCTGTGACCACTCTTTCATTTTCTCTCCAGATTTTCAGTGCCGTGTTTAATTTTGGTGACTGTATGCTTTTCCTCTGTGACAAATCTTTCTTTTTATCTTTAGAATCTCTGTGACTTCTTTAATCTTGGTGACTGTATGCTCTTCCTCTGTGACGATTCTTTCTTTTTGTCTTCAGAATATCAACGCCTTCTTTAATCTTGGTGACTGTGACCTCTTCCTCTGTGACGACTCTTTCTTCTTGTCCCAGACTCTTAGCGCCTTCTTTAATCTTGGTGACAGTGACCTTTACTGTGTAGCGACTCTTGTTGTGTTTCTGGACTGTCAGTGCATTCTTTAATCTTGGTGACTGTGGGGTCTTCCTCTATGACGACTCTTTCTGTGGATCAGAACTGTAAACCAAAATTTCATCACCCGTAGTGATCCTTGAGAAGAAAGTTGGGTCAGAGTTAGCCGTCTGGCACAACTCAGTCACGCGTCAAGACTTCTTATCCAGTGTCAAACGCGGCGGGGGGCGGGGAAGCAACGCGGTGCATGTTCATGCTTTCCAGTATGGTCTTCTGACAGACACCATTAACTGACTCTGACCATGTGACAGACTCCATTAACTGACTCTAGCCAGCCATGTGACAGACTCCATTAACTGACTCTAGCCATGTGACAGACTCCATTAACTGACTCTAGCCATGTGACAGACTCCGTTAACTGACTCTAAACATGTGGCAGACTCCATTAACTGACTCTAAACATGTGACAGACTCCATTAACTGACTCTAACCATGTGACAGACTCCATTAACTGACTTTAACCATGTGACAGACACCATTAGCTGACTCTAGCCATGTGACAGACTCCATTAACTGACTCTAGCCATGTGACAGACTCCGTTAACTGACTCTAAACATGTGGCAGACTCCATTAACTGACTCTAAACATGTGACAGACTCCATTAACTGACTCTAACCATGTGACAGACTCCATTAACTGACTTTAACCATGTGACAGACACCATTAGCTGACTCTAACCATGTGACAGACACCATTAACTGACTCTGACCATGTGACAGACTCCATTAACTGACTCTAACCATGTGACAGACTCCATTAACTGACTCTAACCATGTGACAGATTCCATTAATTGACTCTAGCCGTGTGACAGACTCCATTAACTGACTCTAGCCATGTGGCAGATTCCGTTAACTGACTCTAGCCATGTGACAGACTCCATTAACTGACTCTAGCCATGTGACAGACACCATTAACTGACTCTGACCATGTGACAGGCTCCATTAACTGACTCTAACCATGTGACAGACTCCATTAACTGACTCTAGCCATGTGACAAACTCCATTAACTGACTCTAGCCATGTGACAGACTCCATTAACTGACTCTAGCCATGTGACAGACTCCACTAACTGACTCCAATCATGTGACAGACTCAATTAACTGGCTCTAACCATGTGACAGACTCAAATAACTGGCTCTAACCACGTGAAAGAGCTGTTGTTCGGCAACAGTCCTCGTAGATGAGTTCATTTTTTTTTTCATTTTAGCTAATGACTGGACATTTTGAACACTGTCATCTCCAACAGACCAGCCTTTAAATGCGAGTGCCAGTCAAGAACTGTGTCAACCTGTAGCTTGTTCGCCCAAAGTCTGAAGAAACATTTCAGTGGTCTCGTTGGATCTGGCAAGCTTCAGGCAAATTTTGTTGCAGTAACTCTGCTCGAACTTTAAGCCATCAGAACGATTTCAGAGTGGTCCTAACAAGAGGTCACAAAACCGCCAGCAACAAATTGATAAGGTGTAAACAGCAGACAGCAGACAGTAGGCAGTAGACAGCAGACAGTAGACAATAGACAGCAGACAGTAGACAGCAGACAGTAGACAGCAGACAGTAGACAATAGACAGCAGACAGCAGGCAGTAGACAGTAGACAATAGACAGCAGACAGTAGATTAGACAGCAGACAGTAGACAGTAGACAGTAGACAGCAGACAGTAGACAGCAGACAGCAGACAGTAAACAGTAGACAGCAGACAGCAGACAGTAGACAGTAGACAGCAGACAGCAGACAGTAGACAGCAGACAGTAGACAGCAGACAGCAGACAGTAGACAGTAGACAGCAGACAGTGGACAGTAGACAGCAGACAGTAAACAGTAGACAGTAGACAGCAGGCAGCAGACAGTGGACAGTAAACAGCAGACAGTAAACAGTAGACAGCAGACAGTAAACAGTAAACAGCAGACAGTAAACAGTAGACAGTAAACAGTAAACAGTAGGCAGTAAACAATAGACAGTAGACAGCAGACAGTAAGCAGCAGACAGCAGAATGTATACAGCAGACAGTAAACAGTAGACAGTAGACAGCAGACAGTAGACAGTAAGCAGTAGACAACAGATAGCAGACAGTAGACAGCAGACAGCAGAATGTATACAGCTGACAGTAAACAGTAGACAGCAGACAGTACACAGCAGACAGCATACAGTGTACAGCATACAGTGTACAGCAGACAGTAGACTGTATACAGCAGACAGTAGACTCTAGACAGTAGACAGTAGACAATAGACAATAGACAGTACGACGCAAAGTGGCAGACTGACTCAATAGACTAGAGAGAAATGACCTTCAACGTCATGCACTTATTTGTCGAATGGTACAGTCACGGAAATTATAATCCGGAAAGTTTACCATATCGCCCCGTAATATCCAAAAATGAAACGAGCATATACAAATTATTAGATATAATAGGAGAAGAATGCGACAAGAAACCACTCATCCTAAACAGCAAGTAAACAAAAACAATGATTATATTACGAAATAAGAGCAGACCTAAATGCAATATTACAGTACAAGAAACAACCGTGAGAGAAGCGCAGATATTTAAATATTTGGACACTCGAGTAACATCAGGTGGGAAATGATCCTGTGAGATCAAGAACAGAATATGCCAAGCCAGAACAGCTTTCAAATAAATGAGAAACATTCTGTGCAATGCATCTCTGTCTATGAACATCAGAAAGAGAGTTCTTCTTCTTCTTCTTCTTCTGCGGTCGAGGTTGTTGGTCACATCAGATCTTGTTCCCTGTCGACATGGCAAAGCCCGCAGTCCTCTCCAGATCCTGATAGGAGCCCCCAAAGCTTTTGCCTCAAGCTTGTGTCCTCTGGTCATGTCTCACGCCTCAGGTACGCATGGTTTGAAAGAGAGTTCTAAAATGCCACAGTGAACCTTCCCTACTTTATAAACATGAGTCATGGACAATCAGCAGATCAATGCAAAGATCACTATAGACAACAGAGATGTGGTTTCCTAGAAGAGTGTTAAGAATACCATGGACAGATAAGATGACCAGAGGCAACAGAGATGTGGTTTCTTAGAAGAGTGTTAAGAATACCATGGACAGCTAAGATGACTAGAGACAACAGAGATGTGGTTTCTTAGAAGAATATTAAGAATATCATGGACAGCTAAGATGACTAGAGACAACAGAGATGTGGTTTCTTAGAAGAATATTAAGAATACCATGGACAGCTAAGATGACTAGAGACAACAGAGATGTGGTTTCTTAGAAGAATATTAAGAATATCATGGACAGCTAAGATGACTAGAGACAACAGAGATGTGGTTTCTTAGAAGAATATTAAGAATATCATGGACAGCTAAGATGACTAGAGACAACAGAGATGTGGTTTCTTAGAAGAATATTAAGAATATCATGGACAGCTAAGATGACTAGAGACAACAGAGATGTGGTTTCTTAGAAGAATATTAAGAATATCATGGACAGTTAAGATGACTAGAGACAACAGAGATGTGGTTTCTTAGAAGAATATTAAGAATATCATGGACAGCTAAGATGACTAGAGACAACAGAGATGTGGTTTCTTAGAAGAATATTAAGAATATCATGGACAGCTAAGATGACAAGAGACAACAGAGATGTGGTTTCTTAGAAGAGTGTTAAGAATACCATGGACAGCTAAGACGACAAACAGGGAATGTCTAAGAAAAGCGGATGTAGAAAAGAACCTAAGTCAGTCCATAAGAAAAAAAAACCCAGTTATCATTCTTTGGACATATAATGAGAAGAGGAGGGTGTGAAAAAAAAACATAACAACAGGAAAGATAAATGGGAAAAAAAGCAGAGGAAGACCAAGAGAAATAAATCATTGACAGTCTAACGCGAGGGCACAACAAAAAGCCAGCAACTTGAGTTGATAGAAAATATCAAGGACTGAAATCTATGAAGAAGTGTGGCCGCCTACCGGCAAGGCACATGATGATGATGTTGATGATGATGATGATGATATGTGTTCGTATTGTGCATATATGTACTCACGTATTTGTCAACAAGTTCCCAGGAATTACATTTTTAATTGTTCTAGAAAAAACGTCACGTGACCAGTGTATGTTAATTAACTCGAGTAGAAAATCCGATTATCCGATGTTTGGGGGAAGAATTGTTCTGATAGGAAGAATTAAGAAAGATAATCCGATAAAAGCCAGAAGCTAAGACAGGGCTGGACTGATCGAACAATAGCCAGGGCATCGTTTAAACTTACCTTACGCGGGTTACATGAGTTTTCTTCTTTCTGCACGATCATGCGCCAGTTTTCCTTCATATTAGCCTTTCTTTCTTTCTTTGGTCTGAGTCTTCATAGATTTTATAGACCGCACTCAGGAAAATATGGCGCAGAAAGATTCAGAGGCGCAGAAAGATTCAGAGGCGCAGAAAAATTAAAAGTTCTGGTTGTTTTATTTATCCGCTTTTGTTTACTACAACTCTCTGTCCTTCATATCTTAATGTCCCAGACCTTTCTTCGCGAGAGCCAGTGATTTTTGTCTGTAAACTCTTTATAAGTGTCAGTGTAGTCTATCATCTCTTCAAGAGAGTCAGTGATTTTTGTCCAGCATAAAAAAACATGAGCTATGTCGTTCATAAAGAAAAATCATGAAAAAATACAATAAATGTTTCTGTTAATGTATCATGAAAACACGGCATATGTCCTTCATTAAAAAAAAAAATCGAGAAAACATGTGTTATATTGTTCAGAGAAAAATCATGAAAACATACATTAAATATTTCGGTGAATATACCATGAAAGCATGACCTATGTAGTTTAGAAAAAAAAATTCATGAAAACGGGACCTACATCGTTAAAACAAAAAGATATCATGAAAAGATGAGTTACATTGTTCAGTGACAATTAACACTCATGAGACGCTGTGTTATAAAGTGACAATCAACACTAATGAGACGCTGTGTTATAAAGTGACAATCAACACTAATGAGACGCTGTGTTATAAAGTGACAATCAACACTAATGAGACGCTGTGTTATAAAGTGACAATCAACACTAATGAGACACTGTGTTATAATGTGACAATTAACACTCCTGAGAAGCTGTGTTATAAAGTGACAATCAACAGTCATGATGCGCTGTGTTATAAAGTGACAATCAACACTCATGAGACGCTGTGTTATAAAGTGACAATCAACACTCATGAGACGATGTGTTATAAAGTGACAAACAACACTCATGAGACGCTGTGTTATAAAGTGACAATCAACATTCATGAGACTGTGTTATAAAGTGACAATCAACACACTTGACTGCCTGCGTTGTAATGTGACAATCAACACGCATGAGCGCCTGTGTCGTAAAGTGACAATCAACACGCTTGAGCGCCTGTGTCGTAAAGTGACAATCAACACTCAAGAATGCCTGTGTTGTAAAGTGGCAATCAAAACTCATGAGCGACAGTGTTATAAAGTGACAATCAACACTCATGATCGTTTGTGTCGTAAAGTAACAATCAGCACTCTTGACCGTCTATGTTTTAAAGTGACAATCAGCACTCTTGACTGCCTGTGTTGTAAAGTGACAATCAACACTGTTGACCGTCTATGTTTTAAAGTGACAATCATCACTCTTGACTGCCGGTGCTGTTAACATGTATACTAAGTCTTATATTTCTATTTTTCTTACTCAAAAGGCGAGAACTACAAATTATAATATTTATTACTACATTAATATTAATTATTACATTTTTCACATTACAGAATGTACAAGGCAATTTTCATATTATGTTATATACACTCCAGTTTCAATATTATATTATGCATACCACAATTTCACACTAAATCATATTCGCTACAATCCCCGCATCATATTCTCTGTACTATTAACGCATTACATTATGTATAGTACAGTCAATGAATTGTATTGTGTACACTACTAGACCTGCAATTATATTAAGCACACCACAATCTCACAGTATATTATATAAATTACATTATACTATGTAAGCTCAGTTCTCACAGTATTATATACATATAATGCTCGCATTATATTATGTACACTAAGGTTTCCCCATTATATTATGTACGTTACGGTCCTCACATTATATTATGTACACTACAGTTATCCCATTATATTATGTACACTACGGGCCTCACATTATATTATGTACACTACGGTCCTCACATTATATTATGTACACTACGGTCCCCGAAATCCTTTACCTAGGCTGAAAATCCCCACATTACATTATATACACAGCAGTTTCACGCCCGACATTATGTAGCAGTTTTGACTTGTACGTGGTTACTGTTATATGTATGGTTGCTGTTAGATGTGTAGTTGCTGTTATATGTGTGGTTGCTGTTATATGTGTGGCTGCTGTTATATGTGTGGTTACTGTTATATGTGTGGCTGCTGTTATATGTGTGGTTGCTGTTATATGTGTGGCTGCTGTTATATGTGTGGTTGCTGTTATATGTGTGGCTGCTGTTATATGTGTGGTTGCTGTTATATGTGTGGCTGCTGTTATATGTGTGGTTGCTGTTATATGTGTAGTTGCTGTTATATGTGTGGCTACTGTTATATGTGTGGCTACTGTTATATGTGTGGCTGCTGTTATATGTGTGGTTGCTGTTATATGTGTGGCTGCTGTTGGTTGTGTGGTTGCTGTTATGTGTGAGGTTGTGTTGTTCGCTTGTTTGTAGCTTTCACCTGGAAGATTGGCAAGATTGTAACACGTAGCGTGCTGTAGTTTGAGTGTAGCAAGCATGTCGGTGACGTGCACCTGTGTAGGGCTGTGCCACGTGCTACATGCCCGTTCATGCAAAGTCCAAATTGGTAAGAGGATTATTACTCTACTTCCAACAGGGGGAGTAATTCATTTATTTGTTGGTCGCTTATCACTGTGTAGTGACACACATGCTGTGCTCACATCGTCGGCCAATTGTTCTATGTTTGGAGGCCACTTTTCTGGCAACGTAAGAGTGGGGTGCAGAATGGAGGAGCAGAGTGGGGTGCAGAGTGGGGGAGGACAACTCTGTCACTTTGATACCGATTACTGGTAACATTGATCTGATATTGCCCCTGCTTTGTGTAGGCGAAATTGGTTTGATGAAGTTAACGTTGATTGGCCTGGAAAGTGTCCAATCACTGCAGCTGTTTCATTTCTTGTCAATCAATGTAAAGAGTTTATGTATGGAATAAATCACGGTGGAGAAAACGCTGTGAGAGTTAGAGAGCCAAGTGTGATCAAGACCCTATCCCACCGCTGTCGTGGTGCATCTTGCATGAAGTTGCTGCTTCTGACGAACGGGACAAGGTCAGCCTTTCTGGAGCTTTTCGTTCTTCAAGTAAAGCCCGTGAAAGACTATCTACAAAACATCAACATCGTTTACAACATCAATATTATCTGTAGCATCAATATCATCTACAATATCAACAAAGTCTACAATATGAAGATCATCAACATCATCAACATCGTCTACAACATCAATATCGTCTACAATGTCCGCCTAAAAATTAAACGTCATCTACAACATCAACATCATTTACAACATCACCATCATCTTCAACATTAAAATCATCTACAGCACCAATATTAACATCATCTAAAACATCAACATCATTTACAACATTAACATTATCTGCAACATCAACATCACATACAACATTAACATCATCTACAACATCAATAACGTTTACAACATTAACATCAACTTCAACATCAGTATCGTCTGCAACATGAATATCGCACACAACATAAACATCACATACAACATCAACATCATCTACACAATTAAAATCATTTACAACATCAACATCGGCTACAACATTTATAATATCACCTTTATCAACAGCAACACCATCTAAAACATCAAATATATTTGTAACATTAGCATATCTACACCATCTACGACATCACCATATCTACAACATCAAAATCATATACAACACAGCCGTTATTTTACATCTACAACATCAATATTATCGACACCATTTACAACAAAAAACATAATCTACAACATCAACACTATCTACAACATCTATGCCACAGCACGCATTTATACTGCTGGAGCAACAAATTTGATGACGTCTTAGCAGAACAAGAAGTTCGTGATTTCATGCTGTCACTAGGATTGAAGTATAGCCGGTGACAGCTTTATCTTAACTGTAGTAATGCTAGTGACTTAGCTATTTTAACTGTAGTATAGCTGGTGACTGACTTATCATAATGCAATATAGCTAGTGACTGAGAAATATTAACTGCAGTATAGCTATCTTATCTGTAGCTTAGCTGGTGATTGACTTATCATAACTGTAGTATAGCTAGTGACTTAGTTATCATAAATGCAGTATAGCTAGTGACTGAGCTATCTTAAATGCAGTATAGATGGTGACGGACTTATCATAACTGTATTATAGCTGGTGACTGAGTTATCTTAAATGTAGTATAGCTGGTGACTGAGCCATCTTAACTGAAGTATAGCTGGTAGTTGAACTATCTTAAATGTAGTTTAGTTAGTGACTGAGCTATCTTAACTGTAGTATAGCTGGGATTGAGTTATCACAGTGTTTTAAAGTTTTTGTACGTGCATTATAATTCGTCCATGGGAGAATTCTATCTAGAGTGTAACATTGTTGATCACATCTACGCTCAGCCTGTACTATTGTTTATCAAAGCTATACTCTGCCTGCACTATTGCTGACCAAAGCTATAATCTGGCTGTACTATTGTTTACCAAAGCTATACTCTGACTGCATTATTGTTGCTCAAAGCTATATTCTGCCTGTACTATAAGTGATCAAAGCTACATTGTGCTAGCGCTATTGTTGATCAAAGCTATCGTAGAATGGGGTAGGCTTGGTTCTTCAAAAGATGGCCGTTTAGGAGGGTCAAGGAGTAGCCTATTTCGCATTGTCGTGTAGTTGGGGGGGGGGGGTGTATTTGCGCGCTACCTGGTCACGTGGGGTGTTTGGTAAGGTTGTCGCAATGTGTTGAGCTAGAGGCAGTCTGTGTGTAGAGCTAGTGGCGGCAGCACGTAGGTGTGGAGGAGCCATGTCGTGGTATGTCTGACCAAGTTATCAAATATATATTTGTGATGTTGGATACAAGGATTTCCAGGTATGAACCCAGGTGCTGTTCCAGCCAGTTCGTGTAGGTGATATTCTTCTTCGTAAGTTTTTGTATGTCGATGGCAGAATTGTATAAGAATGGACTGTGAGAAGTGTTTAGCGTACATTGTTCAGTGTTTAATGATGTGTTTAGTAAGTTAAGACGTTGAAATGAATAAATTTTCATTATCCTAACTTTTCATTATCATGTTTCATGAATGCACAAGTTAACGTTTGATTTATAGACAAAGGAATGTGATTTCTCTAAGTGTTGTGTGTGGCGCACGCGAGTGTGCTGCTCAGTGTGTAAAGTTCTTGATTTATTAATGATATCCTATATTCATCGTTCATTTTCATCATTGAACCATCATGGTTGAATTTACGTGTCACTGAATCATTTCATATTTGCATTATATGGTTTTATGCGTTGGCGCAGGAAGAATTTCTGCGCATATATGTGATATGTGTGAACTGGCAAGTTAGCTCCTATGTGTATGATGGGAGTGTAGCCAGTTCTAAATTAATGATGAAGATGTATTATAAGAGAAAACAATGAGACAAGAGATTAACAGAGATAGTGAAATGTCAAGTGCTGCACTAGGACTTTCGTTTGTGGGTGTCTCATACTGATGTGTTGATGTATCATGGCGTGCTTGTGGTGTTTCATGTTGATATGTTGATGTGTCATGGCGTGCTTGTGGGTGTTTCATGTTGATGTGTTGATGTGTCATGGCGTGCTTGTGGGTGTTTCATGTTGATGTGTTGATGTGTCATGGCGTGCTTGTGTGTTTCATGTTGATGTGTCATGGCGTGCTTGTGGGTGTTTCATGTTGATATGTTGATGTGTCATGGCGTGCTCGTGTTTCTCGTGCCTGGTGTGGAATTGCCGTGGAGAGACCTGTTATGTGTTGATACATTATCTGGTGTAAAGGTGTCTGGTGTAAACGTTTGTGGTGTCTGGTGTAAAGGTGTCTGGTGTAAAGGTGTGTGGTGTGTGGTGTCTGGTGTAAACGTTTGTGGTGTCTGGCGTAAACGTGTGTAGTGTCTGATGTAAAGGTGTCTGGTGTAAAGGTGTGTGGTGTAAAGGTGTGTGGTGTCTGGTGTAAACGTGTGTGGTGTCTGGTGTAAACGTGTGTGGTGTCTGGTGTAAAGGTGTCTGGTGTAAAGGTGTGTGGTGTCTGGTGTAAACGTTTGTGGTGTCTGGTGTAAACGTGTGTGGTGTCTGGTGTAAAGGTTTGTGGTGTCTGGTGTAAAGGTGTGTGGTGTCTGGTGTAAACGTTTGTGGTGTCTGGTGTAAACGTGTGTGGTGTCTGGTGTAAAGGTGTGTGGTGTCTGGTGTAAAGGTGTGTTGCGTAAAGGTGTGTGGTGTCTGATGTAAAGGTGTGTGATGTAAAGGTGTGTGGTGTAAAGGTGTGCGGTGTCTGGTGTAAAGGTGTGTGGTGTCTGGTGTAAAGGTGTGTGGTGTCTGGTGTAAACGTGTGTGGTGTCTGGTGATGTTAATAAAGTAAACCCTTCGTTTTCCTGGATCATATTTATACCGTCTAAGGGCGTGTTGACTGTTGGAGGAGTCAGAGAATGACTGAGACGATACATTCATCTGTTCCAGCCACGAAGGTTATTTAGGGGAGCATCCCCAGGAGAGACTGGGTGTTCCAGTCACAGCTGTACTTCGTTGGGCACCATCTCATTACACTAGGCTAGCGACTTAAGACAGGAGCACTACAGAGATCTCCACTGACGGCCATTTGACGGCGACAAAGATTGACTAAAGTTAGAAGACGAAAGAGTGAGGCTGGGGGTGAGAAGGGAGATAAGGGAGAGAAGTAATAAGTGGAGAAGTTAAAAAGGGAGATAACGTAAACAAGAATTAATGAAGAGAAATGAAATCAGAATGAATAAGAAGTAAGAAATAATAAGTAAAAAATCATCAAACACAACATCAGCTCTCAAACTCATGTCCCCAGTCCCGCAAATCTCTGAACTCAATAAGCACAGTAAAAATATTGTACACTATACTCTGCCTGTACTATTGTTGATCAAACCTGTACTTTGTCTGTACTATTGTTGATCAAAGCTGTACTTTGCCTGTACTATTGTTGATCAATACTATACTATATCTGTACTAGTGTTGATCAAATCTGTATTCTGCCTGTACTATTGTTGATCAGAGCTGTACTCTGTACTATTGTTGATCAAAGCTGTACTCTACCTCTACTATGCTGATCAAAGCTGTACTCTCTATACTATGCTGATCAAAGCTATACTCTGCCTGTACTATGTTGATCAAAGCTATACTCTGTAATATATTGATCAAAGCTATATTCTGCCTCTCCTATGTTGATTAAAGATATACTCTGCCTGTGTTATATGTGATCAAAGCTATGTTCTGTTCGTGCTATTGGTTATCAAAGTTATACTCTGCTTGTACTATTGTTGATTAAAGCTGTGCTGTGTCTGTACTATTGTTAGTCAAAGCTATACTCTGCCTGTACTATTGTTGATCAAAACTATACTCTTCCTGTACTATTGTTGATCAAAGCTATACTCTGCCTGTACTACTACTGATCAATAGTTTGTTCTACTCGAAGGAAGTTATCCTGGTAGATACTGGCGAGGGTAGTGGAGCTCGACTATGTCACAACTGCTGGAACTACATATTTCCATAATCTACATCCATGTTTAGCATATTTCACAGTCGATGTTTAATATGTTCCACAGTCGATATTTAATATTTTCCAAGTCGATATTTAATATATTCCAAGTCGGCATTTAATATACTCCACAGTCGATATTTAATATATTTCACAGTCGATGTTTAGTATATTTCACAGTCGATGTTTAGTATATTTCACAGTCGATGTTTAATATGTTTCACTGTCGATGTTTCTCTTGTCGCTGTGTTTATGTATGGCTGTCTGTGTTTATGTATGCTGTCTGTATTTATGTATGTTTGAATTTGTTTTTTAACAAAATGTAATATCGTAATATCCATCTAAAAATGTCCAGAATATTTCAAGTGTAGCTAAAGAAAAGATTACATTTCTTGATTGATATGAAGTTGTGTAGATGTTTAAATGGCGGCCGTGTCGTCAAGTTAAGTAGACTTTAATACGGCCTTCCGAAGATGAACAAATAATTAATGTTCAGATTTATTCCTCTTTATCATCTCAGATGGCTGCTGACGCTAATGACGACGAGGATGAAAATAAACAGACAAGAAACACCGCATGGAAAGTTTCCAAGACAGCAGCTCGCCTCAGAGGTCTAAAAATCTTTATACATTTACTCATTTTAATGTCGTTAAATTCTCTGATATTTTAGAGTGAACATGCTTTTAAATTCTCTGATATTTAGGAGTAGTATTGCTGTTAAATTCTATGAATTTGTAGAAGGAAAATGCTGTTAAATTCTGTGATATTTTGGAGTAAAATTGTTGTGAAATTCTCTGATATTTTAGTGTGAAAAATTCTGTTCAATTATCTGATAACTTACAATGAAAATGATGTTAAATTCTCTGATATTTAACCATGAAAATGCTGTTAAATTCACTGATATTTTGGAGTAAAATTGTTGTGAAACTATCGGATATTTTAGAGTGAAAACATGCTGTTAAATGCTCTGATATTTTACAACGAAAACGCTGTTAAATTCTCCGATATTTTAGAATTAAAATACTGTTAAATTCTCCGATATTTTGGAGTAATATTGCTGTTACCTGTTAAATTATCTGATATTTTACAATGAACATGCTGTTAAATTCTCTGATATTTTGGAGTAATATTGTTGTTAAATTATCTGATATTTTACAATGAAAATACTGTTAAATTCTCAGATATTATGGAGTAATATTGCCGTTAAATTCACTGACGATACAAAGAAAAATATGCTATAAATATTTCTACACTGAACGCATCAAAAATCTTTCTCACAACAAGAGCTGGGGCGGGTGGAGGGAGCCGTCATTTGTCACTGTATTATCAGTCCAAGTCTGAAAGGCGCATCAGCTGGTCTCTTGTATCTGTCTATGGATCAGCTGGTCTCTTGTATCTGTCTGTGGATCAGCTGGTCTCTTGTATCTGTCTGTGGTTAGTTTCTGTATTGAGTGCATGGATAATAGAGAAACGTAAATGTTATATTTTGCTTTATTTGATGTCTCTCAGCTTTCTAATGTTTATTATACAAGCAGCATATTTGTGGAATGTCTGGAACAGAGTGAAAGTTGTATGATAAAGGGCAGAATGTCTGACGGGCCTGCGTGCCCAGTTCTTAACCCTTTGGAAATACAGATCAGTCAATCAATCCTTATTTATCACATTGACAGTTCATCAAAATCTGTCACATTGACAGTTCACCATAACCTGTCACATTGATGGATCATCACCGATAGTCTGTCACACTGATAATTCATCAATGTCTGTTGTATTGACAGTTCATCACTTACATGCTACTCATTACTACACTTGGTGAGTGTAGATACTCTCTTACTCCTTTGCCCAGTTCTTTTTCTCTCTCTCGCAAAACTAGATTCTGGATCAATGGCCTCCCATGGCTGTGTTCTGTGTAACGATCTAAAGTTAATCTTCCCCCGTTACCGCAGAACATGTTTAGAAGCAATTATTTCACTTGAGGCCGAAGAGAACACATCAGACTTCACCTGTAAACCAAAGCTAACTATGCCATCATATTCTAGTCATCAGACTTCACCTGTAAACCAAAGCTAACTATGCCATCATATTCTAGTCATCAGACTTCACATGTAAAGCAAAGCTAACTATACCATCATATTCTAGTCATCAGACTTCACATGTAAAGCAAAGCTAACTATACCATCATATTCTAGTCATTAGACTTTACATATAAAGCACAGCTAACTATACCATCATATTCTAGTCATTAGACTTCACATATAAAGCAAAGCTAACTATACCATCATATTCTAGTCATTAGACTTTACATATAAAGCACAGCTAACTATACCATCATATTCTAGTCATTAGACTTCACATATAAAGCAAAGCTAACTATACCATTATATTCTAGTCATCAGACTCCACATGTAAACCAAAGCTAACTATACCATTATATTCTAGTCATTAGACTTCACATGTAAAGGAAAGCTAACTATCCCGTCATATTCTAGTCATTAGATTTCACATGTAAAGCAAAGCTAACTATCCCATCATATTCTAGTCATTAGATTTCACATGTAAACCAAAGCTAACTATACCATTATATTCTAGTCATTAGATTTCACATGTAAAGCAAAGCTAACTATGCCATCATATTCTAGACAATCTCACAAGTAGGCAAGACCCACAGTATAAACACTAGTTCTTTGCATGGATAATGTGTGAAAACTTTCCACTGACTGCAGAAAAGCAACTAGTTTTGTAGTTCTGGTGAAAAGATTAGTTCTACAGGTATAGAAAAAGACATTAAATACTAAACTATTAGCACCGATTTATCAGAAATCTTATCTCTGTATGTCTGTATGTATGTCTGTCTGTCTGTCTGTCTAAAAGTGGGAGAGCGAGAAAAGAAATAATAAATCCGTCTTATGAGTCGGTAGAATGGCTGTGAGAATCAGAGAGCGAACATTTGATAGGCAGTGAATGAATAACTAAACAGAGAGTGTGTGTGTGTGTGTGTGTGTGTGTGTGTGAGAGAGAGAGAGAGAGAGAGAGAGAGAGAGAGAATCAGCTGTATAAACATCAATACCTGCTAGAGAAAAGCTGGCAAGCAAGATAGAGATTATATCAGCCAACATGGCCTCACACAAGATATGAGTAATAAATTTAATGAACACTCCCCTGCCAAGTTATGCAGAAACAAATGAACCAATGAACATTATGAGCTCTTTTTTATGTCATCGTCGGTGACCTGTCACAGCAAACTTTGGCTTATTTAAGACAACAAACATTGGATAAGACTGATCGTGCGTGAAGCCAGGCAGACACTTTGCTTTGATGTCCAGGCTTGTTCTACAAGCTTATTTGCCAAAATAAATTTAAGATAATTCTCACAGCGAGAAATGTAAGATTAAGATCTAAGATAATTCTCCAACCGAGACATTTAAGATTACAATCCAAGATAATTCTTACAGCGAGAAATGTAAAATTAAAATCTTCTCCAACCGAGAAGTTTAAGATTACAAGTCAGGCTAGACTATCATCTGACATGGAGAGAACAAGAAGTAAAGAACTGAGAAACAAGAAGTAAAACTTCACCGAGAAACAAGAAGTAAAACTTCATACAGAAACAAGAAGTAAAACTTCACCGAGAAACAAGAAGTAAAACTTCACCGAGAAACAATAAGTAAAACTTCACCGAGAAACAAGAAGTAAAACTTCACCGAGAAACAAGAAATAAAGCTCCATCCAGAAAAAAAGAAGTAAAACTTCACCTAAAAACAAGGAGTAAAACGTCACCACAAAAGACAAACCTTCACTGAAAAAAAAAAAAAAAATTTCACCCAGAAACAAGAAGTAAAACTTCACACATAAAAGACAAAACTTCACTGAGAAACAAAAAGTAAAATTTTAGTCAGAAATAAGAATTAAAACTTCACCAAGAAACAAAAAGTAAAACTTCACCCATAAAAGACAAAACTTAACTGAGAAAAAAGAAGTAAAACTTCATACAGAAACAAGAAGTAAACCTTCTCCCATAATACACTAAACTTCACTGAAAAATAAGAAGTAATACTTCAACCAAAAACAAGATGTAAAACTTCACCGATAAAAAAAAATCTTCACTGAGAAACAAGAAGTAAAACTTCGCCCATAAAAGACAAAACTTCACTGAGAAACAAGAAGTAAAACTTTATGCAGAAACAAAAATTAAAACTTCACCCAGAAATAAGACATAAAACTTCACCTAGAAACACGAAGAAAAACTTCACAAGAAGCAAAACTTCAAGTAGAAACAAGAAGTAAAATTTCTCGGAAAGCAAGATATAAAACTTCACTGAGAAACAAGACAAATAAAATTCCAATTAAAAGCAAGAAGTAAAATTCACCCACAAACAAAAATTAAAACTTCACGCAGAAACAACAAGTAAAATTCCTCTGAGAAACAAGACTTCACTCAGAAAGAAGGACATAAAACATCATTGAGAAAAAAAAACATAAAACGTCACTGAGAAACAAGACATAAAACTTCACTCAGAAAGGACATAAAACTTCATTGAGAAAGAAAGACATAAAACTTCACTGATAAAAAAGACATAAAACTTCACTGAGAAACAAGACATAAAACTTCACTGAGAAACAAGACATAAAACTTCACTGAGAAACAAGACATAAAACTTCACTGAGAAAGAAAGACATAAAACTTCACTCAGAAAAAAGGACATAAAACTTCATTGAGAAAGAAAGACATAAAACGTCTCTGAGAAACAGGATATAAAACTTCACTCAGAAAGAAAGACAACAAACTTCTCTGAGAAACAAGACTTCATTCAGAAAGAAGGACATAAAACTTCACTGAGAAAAAAAAACATAAAACGTCACTGAGAAGCAAGACATAAAAATTCACTGAGAAAGAAGACATAAAACTTCACTGAGAAAGAAGGACATAAAACTTCATTGAGAAAGAAAGACATAAAACTTCACTCAGAAAGAAGGACATAAAACTTCATTTAGAAAGAAAGACATAAAACTTCACTGATAAACAAGACATAAAACTTCACTGAGAAACAAGACATAAAACTTCTCTGAGAAAGAAGGACATAAAACTTCATTGAGAAAGAGAGACATAAAACTTCTCTGAGAAAGAAGGACATAAAACTTCATTGAGAAAGAGAGACATAAAACTTCACTGAGAAACAAGACACAAAACTTCACTGAGGAACAAGACGTTGTGATTATGATGTTAGACCTCATGTCTAGTTTGATTTTCTTTGTACAGCATTAACAACGTCCAGTTCTTCCCTTACATAAACTGGTTATCAATAAAAAAAATATAACGTTCAGTTCCTCTCTTACATAAACTGGTTATCTATCAACAAATATGACGCCCAGTTCCTCTCTTACATAAACTGGTTATCTATCAACAAATATGACGCCCAGTTCCTCTCTTACATAAACTGGTTATCTATCAACAAATATGACGCCCAGTTCCTCTCTTACATAAACTGGTTATCTATCAACAAATATGACGCCCAGTTCCTCTCTTACATAAACTGGTTATCTATCAACAAATATGACGCCCAGTTCCTCTCTTACATAAACTGGTTATCTATCAACAAATATGACGCCCAGTTCCTCTCTTACATAAACTGGTTATCTATCAACAAATATGACGCCCAGTTCCTCTCTTACATAAACTGGTTATCTATCAACAAATATGACGCCCAGTTCCTCTCTTACATAAACTGGTTATCTATCAACAAATATGACGCCCAGTTCCTCTCTTACATAAACTGGTTATCTATCAACAAATATGACACCCAGTTCCTCTCTTACATAAACTGGTTATCAATCAAAAACCGTATCTCTAGTGCGGTGTACATCTTCCGTTACGTGGACACGCCCTACACTTGGTCTATGTGAGCAGAAAGTAGATCAGAAACTATAAGAAGATCTGTTTGTTTTCCTGCGCAGACATGTAGCTCTTGACGATTATGTTGATGTAGAGATAAAACTTCGGCTCTTGGCCAGTCTATAAATATCTGGAGATAAATCAGTTCTGCCTAATGTTCTTCGTCTCCTTCTATATCAGGTAAATGCAAATCTCTTATTCATAAGCTCCCAGACAAATTTTGTTTCTTATCATACAACTGTCATACAGTTCTCATCATACAAACATCATCATACAACTTCATCAAACGATTCATCACACGTCTCATTAACTCTCTTATTATAACAACAACGGCCATCTCAGAAGAATAAAGGCCCAGACTATAATGGCCCTGGTCAAAAGTCCGGCCACTGACCACAGAAGACCCCCCCCCCTCCCTCACCCCCTCTCCCAAACATTGCGATCGTTTCTGGTCTCCGTCATTAACTTTCGTACAAGGTCACCCCAGGAGCGTACAAGGTCGTCTCTTTTGGACATATTAAACGTCATGATAATTTAGAGAAAACAGTCTTGGAAGGGTACATAATGGAAAAAAGAAAGAGGGGAAGACCAAGGCGAAGATGGCTGCAAGACATCGTTTATGATCTGCAAATGGATGCATCAGCAGCAGGCCATCTTGCTCACAACCGAGAGGCCTACAGGAGAGCTGTTAGGGAGGCAAAGTTCCGCAAGAGACATGCAAATGAATGAATGAATTACAAGTACTACTATTACTACTACATTAACCAGGGTAAAATGTCTAAAGTAAGAATACATAGAAGAGCATACAAGAAAGAATAAAATAATTTTTTTTTTAAATGTCTTACGCTCTCCTTGGTACTCTACAGCTTCTGATGATGTTGCCATGCACATGATGATGATGACCAGACTGACCGCTGATGTAATGACATATGCCGCCATCTTTGCTGACAAATATGAAATAAGGTCCACCTGTGACATTAAAAAATTCAAAAAAAAAATATAAAACTTTCTTCTCATTTACACATAAAATCTTGTAATATTCTTCTTTATCTGCTCACATATAAACTGATTATGTTCTTTCAGTCTTACACGTAAACCGGTTATTTTCTCTCTATCTTACATGTAAATCACATTAATTGTATCCATCACTCTTCTTTCCTTCACTCCTACATATATGTGACACATCTTTTCTTTACTCTTACACGTGAGTTACAGATCATTAAAAAAATATTTATGATAAATCACACTTGTCCTCTTCGTTCTAACATACATATAACTTTTATTTTTCCAGGGTCATTCATATGTATCCTCCTCATATGTATCCTCCTCATATGTATCCTCCTCATATGTATCCTCCTCATACTGAACACAGACATCCAGCACTTGATTATGTAAATCAGGTTTATTTCTTTATCTCTCTCCTCTTCTCTTTCTTCCCTTCTCTCTCTCTCTCTTCATATAAATCACTTTATCTCTCTCTCCTCTTCTCTTTCTTCCCTTCTCTCTCTCTCCCTCTCTCTCTTTTCACATAAATTACTTTATCTCTCTCCTCTTCTCTTTCTTCCCTTCTCTCTCCCCTCTCTCTCTCTTCACATAAATCACTTTATCTCTCTCTCCTCTTCTCTTTCTTCCCTTCTCTCTTTCTCTCTCTCTCTTCACATAAATCACTTTATCTCTCTCCTCGTATCTTTCTTCCCTTCTCTCTCTCCCTCTCTCACTTCACATAAATCACTTTATCTCTCTCTCCTCTTCTCTTTCTTCCCTTCTCTCTCCCTATCTCTCTCTCTTCACATAAATCACTTTATCTCTCTCCTCTTCTCTTTCTTCCCTTCTCTCTCTCCCTCTCTCTCTCTCTTCACATAAATCACTTTATCTCTCTCCTCTTCTCTTTCTTTCCTTCTCTCTCTCTCTCTCTTCACATAAATCACTTTATCTCTCTCTCCTCTTTTCTTTCTTCCCTTCTCTCTCTCCCTCTCTCTTTTCACATAAATTACTTTATCTCTCTCCTCTTCTCTTTCTTCCCTTCTCTCTCCCTCTCTCTCTCTTCACATAAATCACTTTATCTCTCTCTCCTCTTCTCTTTCTTCCCTTCTCTCTTTCTCTCTCTCTCTTCACATAAATCACTTTATCTCTCTCCTCGTATCTTTCTTCCCTTCTCTCTCTCCCTCTCTCACTTCACATAAATCACTTTATCTCTCTCTCCTCTTCTCTTTCTTCCCTTCTCTCTCCCTATCTCTCTCTCTTCACATAAATCACTTTATCTCTCTCCTCTTCTCTTTCTTCCCTTCTCTCTCTCCCTCTCTCTCTCTCTCTTCACATAAATCACTTTATCTCTCTCCTCTTCTCTTTCTTTCCTTCTCTCTCTCTCTCTCTTCACATAAATCACTTTTATCTCTCTCTCCTCTTTTCTTTCTTCCCTTCTCTCTCTCCTTCTCTTCATGTAAATCACTTTTATCTCTCTCTCCTCTTTTCTTTCTTCCCTTCTCTCTCCCTCTCTTCATGTAAATCACTTTTATCTCTCTCTCCTCTTCTCTTTCTTCCCTTCTCTCTCTCCCTCTCTCTCTCTTCACATAAATCACTTTTATCTCTCTCTCCTCTTCTCTTTCTTCCCGGCTCTCTCTCTCTCTCTCTTCACATAAATCATTTTCTCTCCTCTTCTTTCTTCCCTTCTCTCTCTCTCTCCCCCTTCTCTTTCTTCCCTTCTCTCTCCTTCTTTCTCTCTTCATGTAAATAACTTTATCTCTCTCCTCTTCTCTTTCTTCCCTTCTCTCGCCCTATCTCTCTCTCTCTTCATGTAAATCACTTTATCTCTCTCTCCTGTTCTCTTTTTTCCCTTCTCTCTCCCTCTCTCTCTCTCTCCACGTAAATCACTTTATCTCTCTCTCCTCTCTCCCCTTCTCGTTCTTCCCTTCTCCTCCCCTCTCTCTCCCTCTCTCCACTTAAACCACTTTAACTCTCTCTCTCACTCTCCATGTAAATCACTTTAACTCTCTCCCTCTCTCCAGGTAAATCACATTAACTCTCTCCCTCTCTCCAGGTAAATCACATTAACTCTCTCCCTCTCTCCACTTAAACCACTTTAACTCTCTTTCTCCCTTCTCTTTCTTCCCTTCTCTCTCACTCTCTCTCCCTCTCTCTCTCTTCACATAAATCACTTTATCTCTCTCTCCTCTTCTCTTTCTTCCCTTCTCTCTCCCTCTCTCTCTCTCTTCACATAAATCACTTTATCTCTCTCTCCTCTTCTCTTTCTTCCCTTCTCTCTCCCTCTCTCTCTCTCTCTTCATGTAAATCACTTTATCTCTCTCTCCTCTTCTCTTTCTTCCCTTCTCTCTCCCTCTCTCCAGGTAAATCACATTAACTCTCTCCCTCTCTCTCTCTCTCTCTCTCTCTCTCTCTCTCTCTCTCTCTCTCTCTCTCTTCACATAAATCACTTTATCTCTCTCTCCTCTTCTCTTTCTTCCCTTCTCTCTCCCTCTCTCTCTCTCTTCACATAAATCACTTTATCTCTCTCTCCTCTTCTCTTTCTTCCCTTCTCTCTCCCTCTCTCTCTCTCTCTCTCTCTCTCTCTCTCTCTCTCTCTCTCTCTCTCTCTCTTCATGTAAATCACTTTATCTCTCTCTCCTCTTCTCTTTCTTCCCTTCTCTCTCCCTCTCTCTCTCTCTCTTCATGTAAATCACTTTATCTCTCTCTCCTCTTCTCTTTCTTCCCTTCTCTCTCCCTCTCTCTCTCTCTCTTCACATAAATCACTTTATCTCTCTCTCCCTCTCTCTCTCTCTCTCTCTCTCTCTCTCTCTCTCTCTCTCTCTCTCTCTCTCTCTCTCCACGTAAATCACTTTAACTCTCTCTCTCACTCTCTCTCCCTCTCTCCAGGTAAATCACATTAACTCTCTCCCTCTCTCCAGGTAAATCACATTAACTCTCTCCCTCTCTCCAGGTAAATCACATTAACTCTCTCCCTCTCTCCACTTAAACCACTTTAACTCTCTCCCTCTCTCTCTCTCTCTCTCTCTCTCTCTCTCTCTCACTCTCTCTCCCTCTCTCCACTTAAACCATTTTAACTCTCTCTCTCACTCTCTCTCCATCTCTCCACGTAAATCACTTTAACTCTCACACTTGTCATTCATTTCCAGGATCCTCTTCTCTGTGTACAAGACGCTGGCGATGATCATGTCAACCAACACTCGTAGAAACTGTACTTTTAGATCATATGTTCTATAATCAGCTTCTTCTTAAGAACATAGACATATGTTCTATAATCAGCGTGTCGTCGTTGCATAGACATATGTATCTGCTGTATGTGTTCACTATACAGACATATGTCTCTGTCTGTGAAACATTTTTTTGTTGACCACATGTCTGTAAAACACCTTCTGTGTTGACTATATGTCTCTGTCTGTGAAACACCTTCTGTGTTGACTATATGTCTCTGTCTGTGAAACACCTTCTGTGTTGACCATATGTCTCTGTCTGTAAAACACCTTCTGTGTTGACCATATGTCTCTGTCTGTAAAACACCTTCTGTGTTGACCATATGTCTCTGTCTGTGAAACACCTTCTGTGTTAACCATATGTCTCTGTCTGTAAAACACTTTCTGTGTTGACCATATGTCTCTGTCTGTAAAACACCTTCTGTGTTGACCATATGTCTCTGTCTGTGAAACACCTTCTGTGTTGACCATATGTCTCTGTCTGTAAAACACTTTCTGTGTTAACCATATGTCTCTGTCTGTAAAACACCTTCTGTGTTAACCATATGTCTCTGTCTGTAAAACACTTTCTGTGTTGACCATATGTCTCTGTCTGTAAAACACCTTCTGTGTTAACCATATGTCTCTGTCTGTAAAACACTTTCTGTGTTAACCATATGTCTCTGTCTGTAAAACACTTTCTGTGTTAACCATATGTCTCTGTCTGTAAAACACCTTCTGTGTTAACCATATGTCTCTGTCTGTAAAACACCTTCTGTGTTAACCATATGTCTCTGTCTGTAAAACACTTTCTGTGTTGACCATATGTCTCTGTCTGTAAAACACCTTCTGTGTTAACCATATGTCTCTGTCTGTAAAACACTTTCTGTGTTGACCATATGTCTCTGTCTGTAAAACACTTTCTGTGTTAACCATATGTCTCTGTCTGTAAAACACCTTCTGTGTTAACCATATGTCTCTGTCTGTAAAACACTTTCTGTGTTAACCATATGTCTCTGTCTGTAAAACACCTTCTGTGTTAACCATATGTCTCTGTCTGTAAAACACCTTCTGTGTTAACCATATGTCATTGGAGATTCCAATCTCTGAAATCGTGGCAGGGATTTATGTTCAGTTTTGTTTGTCTCTGGTTGGTATCTTCTTGCCCAAGAGGTGTGCTTCTCTTGTGTTTGTCTCTGGTTGGTATCTTCTTGCCCAAGAGGTGTGCTTCTCTTGTGTTTGTCTCTGGTTGGTATCTTCTTGCCCAAGAAGTGTGCTTCTCTTGTGTTTGTCTCTGGTTGGTATCTTCTTGCCCAAGAAGTGTGCTTCTCTTGTGTTGTCTCTGGTTGGTATCTTCTTGCCCAAGAGGTGTGCTTCTCTTGTGTTTGTCTCTGGTTGGTATCTTCTTGCCCAAGAAGTGTGCTTCTCTTGTGTTTGTCTCTGGTTGGTATCTTCTTGCCCAAGAGGTGTGCTTCTCTTGTGTTTGTCTCTGGTTGGTATCTTCTTGCCCAAGAAGTGTGCTTCTCTTGTGTGTGTCTCTGGTTGGTATCTTCTTGCCCAAGAGGTGTGCTTCTCTTGTGTTTGTCTCTGGTTGGTATCTTCTTGCCCAAGAGGTGTGCTTCTCTTGTGTTTGTCTCTGGTTGGTATCTTCTTGCCCAAGAGGTGTGCTTCTCTTGTGTTTGTCTCTGGTTGGTATCTTCTTGCCCAAGAGGTGTGCTTCTCTTGTGTTTGTCTCTGGTTGGTATCTTCTTGCCCAAGAGGTTGTGCTTCTCTTGTGTTTGTCTCTGGTTGGTATCTTCTTGCCCAAGAGGTGTGCTTCTCTTGTGTTTGTCTCTGGTTGGTATCTTCTTGCCCAAGAGGTGTGCTTCTCTTGTGTTTGTCTCTGGTTGGTATCTTCTTGCCCAAGAGGTGTGCTTCTCTTGTGTTTGTCTCTGGTTGGTATCTTCTTGCCCAAGAGGTGTGCTTCTCTTGTGTTTGTCTCTGGTTGGTATCTTCTTGCCCAAGAGGTGTGCTTCTCTTGTGTTTGTCTGTGGTTGGTATCTTCTTGCCCAAGAGGTGTGCTTCTCTTGTGTTTGTCTCTGGTTGGTATCTTCTTGCTCAAGAGGTGTGCTTCTCTTGTGTTTGTCTCTGGTTGGTATCTTCTTGCCCAAGAGGTGTGCTTCTCTTGTGTTTGTCTCTGGTTGGTATCTTCTTGCCCAAGAGGTGTGCTTCTCTTGTGTTTGTCTCTGGTTGGTATCTTCTTGCCCAAGAGGTGTGCTTCTCTTGTGTTTGTCTCTGGTTGGTATCTTCTTGCCCAAGAGGTTGTGCTTCTCTTGTGTTTGTCTCTGGTTGGTATCTTCTTGCCCAAGAGGTGTGCTTCTCTTGTGTTTGTCTGTGGTTGGTATCTTCTTGCCCAAGAGGTGTGCTTCTCTTGTGTTTGTCTGTGGTTGGTATCTTCTTGCCCAAGAGGTGTGCTTCTCTTGTGTTTGTCTCTGGTTGGTATCTTCTTGCCCAAGAAGTGTGCTTCTCTTGTGTTTGTCTGTGGTTGGTATCTTCTTGCCCAAGAGGTGTGCTTCTCTTGTGTTTGTCTTGGTTGGTATCTTCTTGCCCAAGAGGTGTGCTTCTCTTGTGTTTGTCTGTGGTTGGTATCTTCTTGCCCAAGAGGTGTGCTTCTCTTGTGTTTGTCTCTGGTTGGTATCTTCTTGCCCAAGAGGTGTGCTTCTCTTGTGTTTGTGATCTATGTTTGACTAGAAGTTGTGCTTGTGTTGTGTCTATGATCTATGTTTGACTAGAAGTTGTGCTTGTGTTGTGTCTATGATCTATGTTTGACTAGAAGTTGTGCTTGTGTTGTGTCTATGATCTATGTTTGACTAGAAGTTGTGCTTGTGTTGTGTCTATGATCTATGTTTGACTAGAAGTTGTGCTTGTGTTGTGTCTATGATCTATGTTTGACTAGAAGTTGTGCTTGTGTTGTGTCTATGATCTATGTTTGACTAGAAGTTGTGCTTGTGTTGTGTCTATGATCTATGTTTGACTAGAAGTTGTGCTTGTGTTGTGTCTATGATCTATGTTTGACTAGAAGTTGTGCTTGTGTTGTGTCTAGATCGGGGTGAATTCTATGACGACGTTGTAGTGAGAGTACTGAAAGTATTAATAGTAACAGAAGTTGTAATCTTAGTATTAATATTGTGTGTAGTAGTACA
The DNA here is from genome assembly GCA_009760885.1 of Achatina immaculata. Taxonomy (NCBI): domain Eukaryota; kingdom Metazoa; phylum Mollusca; class Gastropoda; order Stylommatophora; family Achatinidae; genus Lissachatina; species Lissachatina immaculata. Next base: position 19,611,484 of record CM019706.1, on the reverse strand, counting down.
GAAACTGGAGAGGCATTACCCTACTGCCACTCACTAGTAAAGTATTTTGCAGAATAATCATCAACAGAATTGTACCAACACTTGAGGAAAAACTTCGGAAAGAGCAGGCAGGATTTAGGAAAGGAAGATCATGCATAGACCATATATTTGTACTTAGACAAATATTAGAACAGGCAAATGAGTGGCATAGCACAACATATGCATTATTCATAGATTTTGAGAAAGCCTTTGACAGTGTCAACAGAGATGCACTGTGGAAAATCCTAAGATGGCATGGCCTCCCCCATAAAATAGTTAATGTAATCAAAGCCCTATACGAGGGTTTTCAGTGCAAAGTTATCTGTGGAGAACATACCTCCAGCAGCTTTAGGGTACAAACAGGAGTGAAACAGGGATGTGTACTATCACCAACATTATTTATCTTGGCAGCAGACTGGTTAATGAAGGAGGCAACATCAGACAAACGCAGAGGATTACAATGGACCCTTGACACAGTGCTGGAGGACCTTGACTTTGCGGACGACATTTGTCTATTATCAAGCAGTCACAAAGATATGCAAGATAAAATAAACAAGTTAACCCAGAATGCAAACAACATAGGACTAAAGATCAACGTAGGAAAGACAAAGTTAATGAAGCAAAATGTGAACAACAGAAATGTACTCAGAGTAGATAACCAGTTAGTGGAGGAGGTCAACGAATTTGTATACCTTGGCAGCAGAGTAGTAGAAAATGGAGACAGCACAGAGGACATCAACAGCAGACTTACTAGAGCAAACCAGGCTTTTGCAATGCTACAGAATATATGGAAATCAAATAAACTAAGCATAAATATGAAATCAGGATATTTAAGAGTAATGTTCTAAGTGTACTACTCTATGGAAGTGAATGCTGGAAAATCACCAAAACCATAGAAAACAAGTTGAATTCTTTCCAGACTAAATGTTTACGTAGAATTAAAAAAATATTTTGGCCAAACACCATAAGAAATAACATCTTATTGGCAGAAATGCAGATGAAACCACTGACAACAATTATTGAGGAAAGACGCTGACGATGGTTGGGACATGTGCTCCGAATGACTGACAACTCACTACCAAAAATAGCACTAAGATGGACACCACAGGGGAGCAGTAAGGGTAGACCAAAAGAGACATGGAGAAGAACAACAGAAAGGATGTTGAGCAATAGAGGGCTCACCGGGCATAGAAAAAAAGGCGAAAGACAGGCATTTGTGGAAAACCCTTGCGGAAGCCCCATGTGCCCTGGGCACTTAAGGTTCAGAGAGAGAGGTTGTGCTTCTCTTGTGTTTGTCTCTGGTTGGTATCTTCTTGCCCAAGAGGTGTGCTTCTCTTGTGTTTGTCTGTGGTTGGTATCTTCTTGCCCAAGAGGTGTGCTTCTCTTGTGTTTGTCTGTGGTTGGTATCTTCTTGCCCAAGAGGTGTGCTTCTCTTGTGTTTGTCTCTGGTTGGTATCTTCTTGCCCAAGAAGTGTGCTTCTCTTGTGTTTGTCTGTGGTTGGTATCTTCTTGCCCAAGAGGTGTGCTTCTCTTGTGTTTGTCTCTGGTTGGTATCTTCTTGCCCAAGAGGTGTGCTTCTCTTGTGTTTGTCTGTGGTTGGTATCTTCTTGCCCAAGAGGTGTGCTTCTCTTGTGTTTGTCTCTGGTTGGTATCTTCTTGCCCAAGAGGTGTGCTTCTCTTGTGTTTGTGATCTATGTTTGACTAGAAGTTGTGCTTGTGTTGTGTCTATAATCTATATTTGACTAGAGGTTGTGCTTGTGTTGTGTCTATGATCTATGTTTGACCGGAAGTTGTGCTTATGTTGTGTCTATGATCTATGTTTGACTAGAAGTTGTGCTTCTGTTGTGTCTATGATCTATGTTTGACTAGAAGTTGTGCTTGTGTTGTGTCTATGATCTATGTTTGACTGGAAGTTGTGCTTGTGTTGTGTTTAGATCGGGGTGAATTCTATGACGACGTTGTAGTGAGAGTACTGAAAGTATTAATAGTAACAGAAGTTGTAATCTTAGTATTAATATTGTGTGTAGTAGTACAGAAACTGGAGAGGCATTACCCTACTGCCACTCACTAGTAAAGTATTTTGCAGAATAATCATCAACAGAATTGTACCAACACTTGAGGAAAAACTTCGGAAAGAGCAGGCAGGATTTAGGAAAGGAAGATCATGCATAGACCATATATTTGTACTTAGACAAATATTAGAACAGGCAAATGAGTGGCATAGCACAACATATGCATTATTCATAGATTTTGAGAAAGCCTTTGACAGTGTCAACAGAGATGCACTGTGGAAAATCCTAAGATGGCATGGCCTCCCCCATAAAATAGTTAATGTAATCAAAGCCCTATACGAGGGTTTTCAGTGCAAAGTTATCTGTGGAGAACATACCTCCAGCAGCTTTAGGGTACAAACAGGAGTGAAACAGGGATGTGTACTATCACCAACATTATTTATCTTGGCAGCAGACTGGTTAATGAAGGAGGCAACATCAGACAAACGCAGAGGATTACAATGGACCCTTGACACAGTGCTGGAGGACCTTGACTTTGCGGACGACATTTGTCTATTATCAAGCAGTCACAAAGATATGCAAGATAAAATAAACAAGTTAACCCAGAATGCAAACAACATAGGACTAAAGATCAACGTAGGAAAGACAAAGTTAATGAAGCAAAATGTGAACAACAGAAATGTACTCAGAGTAGATAACCAGTTAGTGGAGGAGGTCAACGAATTTGTATACCTTGGCAGCAGAGTAGTAGAAAATGGAGACAGCACAGAGGACATCAACAGCAGACTTACTAGAGCAAACCAGGCTTTTGCAATGCTACAGAATATATGGAAATCAAATAAACTAAGCATAAATATGAAAATCAGGATATTTAAGAGTAATGTTCTAAGTGTACTACTCTATGGAAGTGAATGCTGGAAAATCACCAAAACCATAGAAAACAAGTTGAATTCTTTCCAGACTAAATGTTTACGTAGAATTAAAAAAATATTTTGGCCAAACACCATAAGAAATAACATCTTATTGGCAGAAATGCAGATGAAACCACTGACAACAATTATTGAGGAAAGACGCTGACGATGGTTGGGACATGTGCTCCGAATGACTGACAACTCACTACCAAAAATAGCACTAAGATGGACACCACAGGGGAGCAGAAGTAAGGGTAGACCAAAAGAGACATGGAGAAGAACAACAGAAAGGATGTTGAGCAATAGAGGGCTCACCTGGGCAAGAGCAGAAAAAAAGGCGAAAGACAGGCATTTGTGGAAAACCCTTGCGGAAGCCCCATGTGCCCTGGGCACTTAAGGTTCAGAGAGAGAGAGAGAGAGAGTAGTACAGGTAATAGTATTAACAGTAGTAACAGTAGTAGTAGTAGTAGTAGTAGTAGTAGTAGTACTAGTAGTAGTAGTAGTAGTAGTAGTAGCAGTAGTGAAAGTAGCAGTAGTAGTGGCAGTGGTAGTAGTATTACTAGTAGTAATACTACTGGTGGTAGTATTAGTACTAATTAAGTATTAGTATAAGTAGAAGCAGAGAATTTTTATTCAAACCCTCAGTCACAATCTATGAACATTTCTGCTGCCATACACAATCACAAAACATGAGCACTTCTGCACACAATCACAAAACGTGATCATTTGTGCTGACATAAACTTGAATGCAGTAAAGAGACGACCCTACAGTCCACACCCGTCCTAGAAATGTAACCCAGTCAATAATTTCAAAATCCAGGTTTGTGTGACGTGACAGGCCGACTAAGCAGACGGTGTGGGGCATTACATCTGCTAATTGTGCAAGAGAATATGAACAGCTGTTGTCACGTCTGCCTGTAATCATGGCGAAAGATAGTCAATTTATCAAAGTGGAAATACGAAGCAGAAAGATTGTGTAAGACACAAATCACTTTATAAACACAAACAAGTGCACACAAGATATAACAGAAACAAGAGCACACAAGATATAACAGAAACAAGAGCACACAAGATATAACAGAAACAAGAGCACACAAGATATAACAGAAACAAGAGCACACAAGATATAACAGAAACAAGTGCACACAAGATATAACAGAAACAAGAGCACACAAGATATAACAGAAACAAGAGCACACAAGATATAACAGAAACAAGTGCACACAAGATATAACAGAAACAAGTGCACACAAGATATAACAGAAACAAGAGCACACAAGATATAACAGAAACAAGAGCACACAAGATATAACAGAAACAAGAGCACACAAGATATAACAGAAACAAGTGCACACAAGATATAACAGAAACAAGTGCACGCAAGGTATAACAGAAACAAGTGCACACAAGATATTACATAAGTGCACACAAGGTATAACAGAAACAAGTGCACACAAGATATAACAGAAACAAGTGCACACAAGGAGCTATATGTGGAGTTTATTGTGAAGGCGATTGTCTTGATGACTATTTAAGTTTTCTATGAAAGTCTGGACATGCCTGTCAAGTTTCAGAAGATAGTTCATGTCATGGACATCTATGTCAAGTTTCAGATGAAAGCACCTGACCTGGACATCGGTGTCAAGTTTCAGATGAAATTCCTTCTCGTGGACATCAGTGTCAAATTTCAGATGAAAGTTGTAGTTCAAGACATCCGCAAGATGAAAGTTGTAGTTCAAGACATCCACGAGATGAAAGTTTTAGTTCAAGACATCCACAAGATGAATGTTGTAGTTCAAGACATCCACAAGATGAAAGTTGTAGTTCAAGACATCCGCGAGATGAAAGTTCAAGTTCAAGACATCCACAAGATGAAAGTTGTAGTTCAAGACATCCACAAGATGAAAGTTATAGTTTATGACATCCACAAGATGAAAGTTGTAGTTCAAGACATCCACAAAATGAAAGTTGTAGTTCAAGACATCCACAAGATGAAAGTAGTAGTTCAACACATCCACAAGATGAATGTTGTAGTTCAAGACATCCACAAGATGAAAGTTCTAGTTCAAGACATCCACAAGGCGAGGATTATATACAATCATAGGGTTACCACACGTCGTATTTAGTACTTATCTTATATCTTATATCCTTCCCGTGCCGTTAGACGTCACATAGGGCTCGTAAAGTAGTTCGCCAGTTTTTCCTGTCTTCGGTGAGTCTTTCAACCTCATCAAGGGATTTTATGCCAGTTAATTTGGCCTCAAATTGTCTGTATTTAGTACAGAAAGTCCGTATTTTAAAGACATACATCCAGGTGCTTGCCCTACTTAGTGACAAACAAACTAAATATTCTCTCTGAGAGCTGAGCTTGCTGCTAGACAAAGAGCCACAGATGATCTGCGCTGTATGGCGATGTTGTGGGTGCGCCTCGATGGAAGAAAGCTGGTAACTTTTTTTTTTAATTTTAGAAATAAACTTCCAAAATCTGCTAACTTTGTTGGTCCAGCCAAAGTAACTAACACGTTGCTGGAAGTTAGGCCTGGAAAACAAACATCGCAGACAAAGCAAGTTTAGATGTGAGGGAAAGAAAAATCACACAAGAATTACCTGGGACTTGAACCTTGGTCTCTTATAGGACGAGCAGTCGTCTAGCTACGAGAGAACAGAGTATTAATGAACTTCGCTAACTTGGCTCCCACCTCCATCCCCCATAAAAAGGGAGTTTGATAGCGAATTCATCAATGCCTGTTCGGCTGAAAGTCATGACGCCTGGAATAAGGAGACCACGTAAATTCTGTGGCTTAGGATCAGTCTCTCGCACGTACCAGCTTTCTCAGACAGAAACGTGCACACATGCTCTCTTGTCTGTGGTTCCAGTCCCAGATAATTCTCTTGTGATTTTTCTTTCTCTCATATCTTAAGTGCTTCGTCCACGATTTTTTCCAGGTCTAATAATGCACTTTGTTCTGTTACTTTATTGTAGAGATCTATTCATGTAAAGCTTTGTTCTGGTACTTTACTGTAGAGATCTACTGTTACTTTATTGTAGAGATCTATTCATGTAAAGCTTTGTTCTGGTACTTTACTGTAGAGATCTACTGTTACTTTATTGCAGAGATCTATTCATATAAAGCTTTGTTCTGGTACTTTACTGTAGAGATCTTTTCATACATCACTTTGTTCTGTTCTTTTACTGTAAGAAAGCTTCGTTATTTCTCATTTCTAGAATTTCTATCTTGCCCAGCTATGAAAGCTGCATTTTATTTTCACACAAAGTTGTACACGATCACAGCTTTAGATCAAGTGATTACCATTGTTTTCACATATTTGTACACGATCACAGTTTTAGGTCATGTGACTACCATTCTTTTCACACATTTTTACAAGATCACAGCTTTAAATCATATGACTACCACTCGAAATTTAATTTGTTTGACAAGTTTGTTATCAATGGAATTACGTTGCTGAACAAAAACAATCGATAGACAATAACGTGATTGCAACATTTGTGATGGTTAAAGTACAACATACATAGTTGCACTTTTGTAACTATATCAGCAAATGTCAACAACAGACTATATCTGGAACTTGGTTCTTTGTTAGCTGGAACTTGTGTTCTGTAGTTTTTTTATTTGAAAGTGTGGCTGATAGAGTTTGATGTGAAAATGTGACTAATAAAGTTTGATGTGAAAGTGCGACTGATAGAGTTTGATGTGAAAGTGCGACTGATAGAGTTTGATGTGAAAGTGTGACTAATAAAATTTGATGTGAAAGTGTGACTGATAGAGTTGGATGTGAAAGTGTGACTGACAGAGTTTGACGTGAAAGTGTGACTAATAAAGTTTGATGTGAAAGTGTGAGTGATAGAGTTTGATGTGAAAATGTGACTAATAAAGTTTGATGTGAAAGTGTGAGTGATATAGTTTGATGTGATAGTGTGACTAATAAAGTTTGATGTGAAAGTGTGAGTGATATAGTTTGATGTGAAAGTGTGAGTGATAGAGTTTGATGTGAAAATGTGACTAATATAGTTTGATGTGAAAGTGTGACTGATAGAGTTTGATGTGATAGTGTGACTAATATAGTTTGATGTGAAAGTGTGACTGATATAGTTTGATGTGAAAGTGTGACTGATATAGTTTGATGTGAAAGTGTGACTAATATAGTTTGATGTGAAAGTGTGACTGATATAGTTTGATGTGAAAGTGTGACTGATATAGTTTGATGTGAAAGTGTGACTAATATAGTTTGATGTGATAGTGTGACTAATATAGTTTGATGTGAAAGTGTGACTAATATAGTTTGATGTGATAGTGTGACTAATATAGTTTGATGTGAAAGTGTGACTGATATAGTTTGATGTGAAAGTGTGACTGATATAGTTTGATGTGAAAGTGTGACTGATATAGTTTGATGTGAAAGTGTGACTAATATAGTTTGATGTGAAAGTGTGACTGATATAGTTTGATGTGAAAGTGTGACTAATATAGTTTGATGTGAAAGTGTGACTGATATAGTTTGATGTGAAAGTGTGACTGATATAGTTTGATGTGAAAGTGTGACTGATATAGTTTGATGTGAAAGTGTGACTGATAGAGCTGGATGATTTAACAGTTCAGACAGTGGATAATTTATCTCATCACGTGACAGAAAATTGTTATGAAATTTTATTTAAACAGTAAGAAAGTAGCATACCGTTTAGATGACATACAAACATACATACATACATACATACATACATACATACATACATACATACATACATACATACATACATACATACATACTTCGGAGAGTGAGAAGGTAGAAAGATATCAATATAGAATTTTGGAAAGTGAGAAGATTTAGCCAAAAGAAAGGAAAAGAACTGTATTCATACCACTGCCAAAAAAGGGTAACCTGAAATTATGCACAAACTACAGAACTGTTGCCCTGATTAGTCATGCCAGTAAAATTCTGTTAAAAATCATAATGGGTAGACTTTGTAAGAAAATAGAAGAAGTCAATATGGTCCAAGCTGGTTTTAGACAAGGAAGAGGAACAAGAGATCATATATTCAATATAGGATTAATAATAGAGAAATGCAGAGAGTTTTTTGTGAATCTATAGTTATCCTTTATAGACTACTCAAAGGCATTTGATTGTGTACAGCACCAGAAACTTTGGGAAATAATGGAAAAAATGGGATTTCCAATTGAATTTTGAATATCTTGGATCACTACTAACTAATAATGGAGATGCAATGAGGGAAATTAAAAGGAGGACATCTATCGCTCTTCAAAAATTAAAACAACTAAAGGATCTGTGGAGAGGAACAGACAGAACTACAAAAATAAGATTTTTAAGGGCATGAATCTTTTCCATCGTAACATATGCCTATGAGACCTGGACACTTAACAACGCAGTTGAGAAATACATAAATGCCTTTGAATGTAAATGCTACAGAAGAGTTCTTCAAGTATCATGGACACAAAAAAGAACAAATATATCCATACTACAAGAGCTTAATATTGAAGAAGGCTGGCTAGTAAAGATGATTAAAGAGAGAAAACTGAAATATTTTGGACAATTAAACGTCATAATAATCTAGAGAAAACTGTCTTGGAAGGGTACATAATGGGAAAAAGAAAGAGAGGAAAACCAAAGCGAAGATGGCTGCAAGACATCGTTGATGATCTGCAAATGGATGCATCAGCAGCAGGCCATCTTGCTCATAACCGAAAGGCCTACAGGAGTGCTGTTTTGGAGGCAAAGTTCAGCAAGTGACATGCAAATGAATGAATGAATAAATGAGAAGGCAGACAAATATCAATACAGAATTATGGAGAGTAAAAATTCAGTCAAATATCAATAAAGAACTTTGGAGAGTGAGAGGGCAGACAAATATCATCGTTCACACAAAGTTACAAGAAGATATAGACAGAAAGCTTTGAGGCTGGGCTCAGATATTTACGTTTAGATCAAATATGTGAGCTGAGGGATTTTGTTACAGAGATGGTTTCATCAGAACATGCAGGTTGTAGAGATGGTTTCATCAGAATATGCAGGTTGTAGAGATGGTTTCATCAGAATATGCAGGTTGTAGAGATGGTTGTTGTCAGAACATGCAGGTTGTAGAGATGGTTGTTGTCAGAACATGCAGGTTGTAGAGATGGTTGTCATCAGAACATACAGGTTGTTGAGATGGTTGTCATCAGAACATGCAGACAGGTTTGTTGTTGGAGCAGAAAATCTGGAAGAATTTTCACTTCGCTGGCTCCAGGTAGAAGAACTGTTTGTTTGTTTTTTTAATTTTATCTCCTCCCAAAATCTAGAAGCTTAGTGGCTACATTCTGAAATGTCTGGAAATGTGTCTGTACAAGCTTAGTGGCTACATTCTGAAATGTCTGGAAATGAATGTGTCTGTACAAGCTTAGTGGCTACATTCTGAAATGTCTGGAAGTGAATGTGTCTGTACAAGCTTAGTGGCTACATTCTGAAATGTCTGGAAATGAATGTGTCTGTACAAGGTTAGTGGCTACATTCTGAAATGTCTGGAAATGAATGTGTCTGTACAAGCTTAGTGGCTACATTCTGAAAAGTCTGGAAATGAATGTGTCTGTACAAGCTTAGTGGCTACATTCTGAAATGTCTGGAAGTGAATGTGTCTGTACAAGCTTAGTGGCTACATTCTGAAATGTCTGGAAGTGAATGTGTCTGTACAAGCTTAGTGGCTACATTCTGAAATGTCTGGAAATGTGTCTTGGTTAATTTGTTAACGACGAAATAGCTTTTTTACTGGCATGTTTATAGCATGATGTTAACTTTTGTTTTGTACCTCGACTGCGGTACCTAGATAGTTATAATCTGTCCATATTTCACTTTTATCAGTTATGTTATTTGTATATCGACTTCACCACCTATGCAATTTGTATTTTGGCTTCACCACATACGTAATTTGTATTTCGCCTCTACTTCCCCAATTACGTAATTTTTATTTCGAGGTCACCAATTACGTAATTTACATTTCGTCTTCACCAATTATGTAATCTGTATTTCGTCTTCACCAATTATGTAATTTGTATTTCGTCTTCACCAATTATGTAATCTGTCTACATTTCGCCTTAATTACTTGTGTACTCTGTCCGGATTTCATCTTAATCAATTACGTAATTTTGTCCGCGTTTTAGCTTCATCAGTCACGGGTCCACACTTTGCCATCATCAATTATGGTAACTCTATCAGCCAGGACGGCGGTGAATGAGCAAAGAAAGCTCCGGTGTGAAATAAACAGAAAATCACCCAACGGACAGAAACGATTACAAAGAAACGTGTTTGTGCTTCACACAGCTGTGCTAGATATAAGACAAAGCTGTGCTAGGTTTAAGACAAAGCTGTGCTAGGTATCAGACACAAGCTGTGCTAGGTATAAGACAAAGCTGTGCTAGGTACCAGACAAAGCTGTGCTAGGTATCAGACAAAGCTGTGCTAGGTATAAGACAAAGCTGTGCTAGGTACCAGACAAAGCTGTGCTAGGTACCAGACAAAGCTGTGCTAGGTACCAGACAAAGCTGTGCTAGGTATCAGATAAGACGAGTTTACTTTCATCTTATCGAGTAGACCATACAGAAAGCTTGTTTGCGGCTGTGTACACGAGCTGGGATTCTGAAATTAATGTGACCAACGTTTTATGTAACAGAAATTCAGGGTCCGTAGTTCCAGGTCCCAGCTGTGACGCCATGTTTGATTTGTCACCATCATGGCCGTGAAATTATGCCTCCCAGGCTTCGAGGAGATGTCCATGTTATCAGAGAATTTGCTGCAAGTTTTATGCTTCTAAAAGCCATCCTTCCCAGTCGGAGATAGAAGAAACAAATCAAATATTCAAATGTAGTTTGTTTTTGTCTCCTAGCTGTGCTGACTGTGACATCGTGTCAGCTGCCTGACCTGGCTGCTGGCTCAGTGTGCCACGCGTTGCAGGAGAGCAGTCTAGCGTTTTCTTTCTCGAGGTGGGGAAAACTTGCTTTAAGACAAGTTGTCAATCCTCTGACTCTCATTCAGTCATGCGTCAGAGGTTTGAAGCTCAGTCAATTTTTGTGAGAGGTTTGATGCTCAGTCCATTACGCTTGAGAGATTTGAGGCTCAGTCAACCACGGGTGAGAGGTTTCAGGCTCAGTCAATTACGCGTGAGTGGTTTGAGGTTCGGTCAGTTAAGCGTGAGAGGTGTGAGGCTCATTCAATCACGTGTGAAATGTTTGAAGCTAAGTCAAAAATTGTGAGAGATTTGATGCTCATTCAATTACGTGTAAGAGGTTTGAGGCTAAGTCAATTATTGTGAGAGGTTTAAGGCTCAGTCAGTTAGGTGTGGGAGTTTTGAGTCTCAGCCAGTTATTGCGAGAGCTTTGAAGCTCATTCAATTACGTGTGAGATGTTTGCGGCTCAGTCAGTTACTTATGAGAGGTTTGAAGCTCATTCAATTACGTGTGAGATGATTGAGAATCAGTCAGTTACGTGTGAGATGTTTGCGGCTCAGTCAGTTACTTGTGAGAGGTTTGAGGCTCATTCAATTACGTGTGAGATTATTGAGAATCAGTCAGTTATTGCGAGAGTTTTCAGGCTCAGTCAGTTATTGCGAGAGTTTCACGCTTAGCCAATTAGGTGTGAGATGTTTGAGGCTTAGTTAATTACTTGTGAGAGGTTTCAAGCTCACTAGTACGTGTGATAGCTTTGTGGGTTATTTAATTACGCATGAGAGGTTTGCTTCCGTTTCTGTAGCAGTCTGGCCAAACATCATAAGAAATAACATCTTATTGGCAGAAATGCAGATGAAGCCACTGACAACAATTATTGAGGAAAGACGATGGCGATGGTTGGGACATGTGCTCCGAATGACTGACAACTCACTACCAAAAAATAGCACTAAGATGGACACCACAGGGGAGCAGAAGTAAGGGTAGACCAAAAGAGACATGGAGAAGAACAACAGAAAGGATGTTGAGCAATAGAGGGCTCACCTGGGCAAGAGCAGAAAAAAAGGCGAAGGACAGGCATTTGTGGAAAACCCTTGCAGAAGCACCATGTGCCCTGGGCACTTAAGGTTCAGAGAGATGGGAGGTTTGAGGCTCAGTCAAACATTGTGAGGATTTTGAGGCTCAGCAAATTATTGTGACAGTTCTGAGGCTCAGTTATTGTGAACGAGTTGAGGTTCATCAATTATTTTTAAGGTTTGAGGCTCAGTCAATTACTTGTGAGAGGCTTGAGGCTCAGTAAATTATTGTGAGAGTTTTGAGGCTCAGAAAATTACGTGGGAGATGGTTAAGGCTCAGTAAGTTTTGTCAGATGTTTGAGCTCAGTCAATTACTGTGAGAGGTTTTAGGCTCAGTCAATTATTGTGAGAGGTTTTAGGCTCAGTCAATTATTGTGAGAGTTTTGAGGCTCAATATATTATTGTGAGAGGTTTTAGGTTCAGTCAATTATTGTGAGAGGTTTAAGGCTCAGTCACTTACGTGTGAGAGTGTTGAGGATCAGTTAATTACGATTGAGAGGTTTCAGGCTCAGTCAGTTATGCGTGAGAGGTTTGACTAAGTTAATAACGTATAAGGGTGTGACTCTCAGTCAGTTACGGACGATAGGTGTAACTTCACTCACTTGTTGGAGGTTTGACTCTCAGTCAGTTACGGACGATAGGTGTGACTTCACTCACTTGTTGGAGGTTTGACTCTCAGTCAGTTACGGACGATAGGTGTGACTTCACTCACTTGTTGAAGGTTTGACTCTCAGTCAAATTGGAGATGTGACTCTCAGTCAAAGAAAAGTTTCAGGTTTTACTGTCAGTCAGTCACGTGTGAGAGGTATGACTTAGTAAATCGAAGGCGTGGGATTTTAATATCAGTCAATCACGTATGGGAAATGTGATTCAGTCAATCACGAGTTTAAGGCGTACTCTTAGTAAATCACATATCTGAAGTTTTACAATCAGTCAGTCAAGATTGTGAGGCTTGTCTCTCAAGTAGTTATATGTGAGAGATTTGACTTTGTCAGTCACGAGCATTCTATTAAACTTTCAGTCAAGTGAACCCATGAGTCAGCCTTAGTTCATAAAGATCTGGGACAGTACGTGGGACGGAGAAACCCAACTGACCACTGGCGGATAAATAGAAACGGCACAGTTTGTCTCATACAGTGAAGAACACAAATCCCTGCCGACAGCTGAACTTTGAGACTTCTATATCCCTGCCGACAGCTGAACTTTGAGACGTCTATATCCCTGCCGACAGCTGAACTTTGAGACGTCTATATCCCTGCCGACAGCTGAACTTTGAGACGTCTATATCCCTGCCGACAGCTGAACTTTGACGTCTATATCCCTGCCGACAGATGAACTTTGACGTCTATATCCCTGCCGACAGCTGAACTTTGACGTCTATATCCCTGCCGACAGCTGAACTTTGAGACGTCTATATCCCTGCCGACAGCTGAACTTTGAGACGTCTATATCCCTGCCGACAGCTGAACTTTGACGTCTATATCCCTGCCGACAGCTGAACTTTGAGACGTCTATATCCCTGCCGACAGCTGAACTTTGAGACGTCTATATCCCTGCCGACAGCTGAACTTTGAGACGTCTATATCCCTGCCGACAGCTGAACTTTGACGTCTATATCCCTGCCGACAGTTGAACTTTGACGTCTATATCCCTGCCGACAGCTGAACTTTGAGACGTCTATATCCCTGCCGACAGCACAGTCTAGACGTCTATATCCCTGCCGACAGCTGAACTTTGACGTCTATATCCCTGCCGACAGCTGAACTTTGACGTCTATATCCCTGCCGACAGCACAGTCTAGACGTCTATATCCCTGCCGACAGCTGAACTTTGACGTCTATATCCCTGCCGACAGCTGAACTTTGACGTCTATATCCCTGCCGACAGCTGAACTTTGACGTCTATATCCCTGCCGACAGCACAGTCTAGACGTCTATATCCCTGTCGACTGCAGAAGCTACATCTATGAGGTATACATCGAAACAAGAAAACAAAAAGGCCGTTTGAAATTAGAGACAGAACTAAACTATAAACGAGATGGAATATCTTTACATGAGAAAATTAGAGAATAAACTAAACAATAAAAAGACATGGCATATCAAAACGTGAAAAAATTAGAGACTAAACTAAACAATAAAAGAGATGACATTTTAATATATGAAAAAAACTTAGAGACTGAATTAATCAATAAAAGAGATGGCATACCAACACATGAGAAAATTACAGACTGAACTAAACATGAAAAGAGATGGGATGTCAATACATGAGAAAATTAGAATGAACTAAACAATAAAAGTGATGAGATGTCAGTACATGAGATAATTAGAGACTGAAATAAACAATATAAGAGATGAGATATCAATACATGAGAAAATTAGAGACTGAACTAAATAGTAAAAGTGATGGGATATCAATACAAGAGAAAATTAGAGACTAAACTAAACAATAAACGAGATGGGATATCAATACATGAGAAAATTAGAGACTGAACTAAACAGTAAAAGTGATGGGATATCAATACAAGAGAAAATTAGAGACTAAACTAAACAACAAAAGAGATGGCATATCAATACATGAGAATATGCCACCTTTTGTTTTTGTTGTGAAAACCTTTTTAGTTTTAACTAACGAGGGAAGGTAAGTACTCACCCTCAAAGGTGGCACTGACATAAAAGATACATAAAAGGCGGAGATCTGAGAACAGACCTGGAATGTCGGAGCATTAAGCTGCCAAACATGAATATATTTATTTCTGTAATTCGTTAAAGACTGAGCTGTATAAAGGAGGTGGATGAAGGATTTATTGATTGATGAAGGAAATGAGATGAGAGTTCAGTGGAGCTGATAATAAAACACCCAAGCAAGATGTTATAGATGGACATTTTAGGCTGAGAGATTTGACTGAATCTCAGTGTAAGATCTTTCAAATTTACATTTACAGAAGCAGTCATTACAGAACAGGGAATTCTAAATCTGTAATGTGTTCCTGAAGTTTGTAAGCTGTAGCTGAGGTGTGAAGTGTTAGTGCCTTCACATTTGTAGATCTCAATACCGTGAGTTAGCTAGGTCAGCTTCTGCTCTCTCTCTCTCTCTTCTTTGTCTCTCTTTCTCTCTCTCTCTGTCTCTTCTCTGTCTCTCTTTCTCTCTCTGTCTCTTCTCTGTCTCTCATTCTGTCTCTTCTCTGTCTCTCTTTCTCTCTCTCTCTGTCTCTTCTCTGTCTCTCTTTCTCTCTCTCTCTGTCTCTTCTCTGTCTCTTCTTTGTCTCTCTTTCTCTCTCTCTCTCTGTCTCTTCTCTGTCTCTCTTTCTCTCTCTGTCTCTTCTCTGTCTCTCTTTCTCTCTCTCTCTCTGTCTCTTCTCTGTCTCTCTTTCTCTCTCTCTCTCTGTCTCTTCTCTGTCTCTCTTTCTCTCTCTCTCTCTCTCTCTGTGGGAAGAACGAAAGAATGAAAGATGGAGTGATGAAGGGCAGAATGTAAGACGGGCCTGCGTGCCCAATTCTTTACCCTTTAAAAATAAAGATCATTCATTCATTCATTCATGTATTCATTCATTCATTCATGCATTCATTCATTCATTCTCTGCCTCTTGTTCTATCTGTCTCTCTCTCTTTCTCTCTCTGCCTCTCTCTGTGTCTCTCTCTCTGCCTCTCTATCAATGATCTTCCACTTCATCTTAAACACTCTTCTTGTGACCTTTTTGCCGATGACTGCACAGTCTACACCAGTGACTACGATTGTGTTAATCTAGAATCAACTCTTCAGGTCGAGTTATACAATTTAATTGGATGGAGCAAAAACAATGGCATGATTATAAACACCAATAAAACAAAATCAATGCTCATAACAACAAGACAGAAACTACAAAACGCAACAAAAACAACACTTCGGCTCTGTACAGAAACATCACAGATAGAAAACGTTAGCGAGCACAAAACACTAGGTCTTATTATTGACCAACATCTGACCTGGAACTCTCATGTGCAATGTCTAACAAAACTCATCGCACAAAAAGTATACCAGTTAGCTAAAATTAAGCACTTCATAGATCAAGACACTAGGAAGACATACTACATAGCTCATATACAAACACATTTAGACTACTGCTCAACAGTTTTGGATGGTTGCTCAGTGTCAAATACAAAGAGGCTTTGCTCTCTCCAAAAGCGAGCAGTAAAGCTTATTAGTGACAAAGATCAAGCACAAACAACTAATCATCACAAACGTATCAAAATACTACCTCTTAAGAACAGGTTCCTCTTCAACAGAGCCAAGTTAGTACATCAAATTCTTTCACGGCATGCCCCGCCTTATCTATGGAACCTGTTTAAATTTAGCCCAAAGAGCAGCCAACGCTTAAACAACATATGTCTTCCAAAACCTAGGCTTGATCTTTACAAGAAAAGCTTTAGTTATTCTGCTGCTCATCTTTGGAATACGCTCCCATCCTATATAAAAAATATAAATTATACTCCTTCCTACAACTACAAGCTTTCCAAATATCTATTTGATGTCGACTACATGCCTCCATGAATTATAAAACTTAAAAGTTATCTTAAGCTGCTCTTACAGACACCGAATACAATTAATTGTTTTCTGAATAGTCCCGAAATTTTTGTTTAGTAGATAGTCATTTATAATGTATGTAGTTACTTCTGTACTGAGTGAATGTTTAAGAGCGAAACGTAAATGTTATATTTTATTTTATGTCTCTCAGCTTCAATGTTAGTTATGTTTGTTATATGAACAGCATATTTGTAGAATGTCTGGAATAGAGTGAAAGATGTATGATAAAGGGCAGAATGTCAGACGGGCCTGCGTGCCCAATTCTTAACCCTTTTGAAATAAAGATCAATCAATCAATCAATCAGTCTCTCTCTGTCTCTCTCTCTCTCTGTCTCTCTTTCTCTACCTCTCTCTCTGCTTCTCTCTCTGCCTCTCTCTGTCTATGTCTCTCTCTCTGCCTCTTTCTCTCTCTCTCTGCCTCTTTCTCTCTCTCTGCCTCTCTCTGCCTCTTTCTCTCTGCCTGTCTCTCTGTCTCTCTCTTTCTATACCTCTCTTTCTGGGTCTCTTTCTCTTTATCTCTCTGCCTCTCTCTCTTTCTCTCTCTGCCTCTCTCAGCAGACAGTCAGTCAGGTTTTAGACCAAATTACTCCTGCCACACAGCATTTACTAAAATGACAGAAAGCTGACTGTCTAATATAAATGAAGACAAATTGTGTGGTGCTGTCTTTGTTGATTTCAAGAAAGCCTTCGATATGATTAATCATGAAATTCTTGCAAAAAAGCTGGAAGGCTATAGATTACACCCTGACCTAACAAAATTTATTACATCTTTTCTCTCAGGTAGAAAACAAGTAGTTTGCTTTAGAAACAAAATATCTGGCTCGTCTGTGGTTGATACCGGTATTCCTCAAGGCTACATTCTTGGTCCTCTTCTCTTTGCTATCTATATTAACGACCTACCACTACATTTAAAGCACACGTCATGTGATCTTTTCGCTGACGACTGTACTGTTTACAATAGTGACTGTGACATCAATAACCTACAGACAGTGCTCCAAAATGATATAAACAGTTTTGTTAAATGGAGTAATAAAAATGGAATGTTGATAAACACCAACAAAACAAAATCCATGCTCATCACTACAAGACAGAAACTGTAGAATGCAACAAAAACTTCACTTCAGCTTTGTACTGGGACTAAGGCAATAGAAAATGTTCATGAACGTAAAACTCTAGGACTCATTATTGATCAGCATTTAACTTGGAATTCTCACGTACATAATCTAACAATTTTGATTGCACAGAAAGTTTACCATTTAGTCAAAATTAAACACTTTATCGACAAAGACACAAAAAAGATATACTACATATCACACATACAGCCACATTTAGATTACTGTTCTACAGTCTGGGATGGATGCTCAGTCTCAAATACAAAAAGGCTCCACTCACTTCACAAGCGAGCATTAAATCTGATTTGTGACACACACCCATTACAGACTGTAGATCAGCACAAACAACTCAAAATCCTACCCCTCAAATATAGAGTCATTTTTAACAAAGTTAAGTTTGTTCACAGAATTCTGTCCCACAAATGCTCCATCTTACCTGTGGTCACTGTTTACATATAACACTAAACATAGCCAGCGTTTTAAAAACTGTCTTCTTCCTAAACCCAGCCTTGATCTGTAGAAGAAAAGCCTTGCATACTCTGCAGTGCAGCTCTGGAACACCCTCCCCTATCATTTAAAATCCATTAGTAATACTTAATCCTTGAACTCTAACATTTTTCATTATTTACTTGCTTGTAATTATATGCCTCCATAGAATAACCAGCACTCTCTCAACCCATGACTCGCCAACCATCAAGTACTAAAATGACATAGTTCGGAAAGTAACCTGTTAAATATTGTTAGAAATTATTTTAATGGTTGTTAAAAAAACATATGTTAGAAGATCTGTATTTACAATGTATTTTTGTTTATGTATATGTCTGCGTGTGTATGTGTGTGAGAGCTATTTTATTAGGTTAATTACTTCTTCTCTTTTACTTTGAGTGTAAGAGTTAAATCTTACACCCTTTTGATATGTTTTTTCCCTAATTTAATTTGTATATTTGTATTAAATCGAGTGTGTGGGAGGAATGAAAAATGGAGTGATGAAGGGCAGAATGTAAGACGGGCCTGCGTGCCCAATTCTTTACCCTTTAAATATAAAGATTATTCATTCATTCATTCTCTTTTTCTCTCTGCCTGCCTCTCTCGTTTTCTCTCTCTCTCTCTCTCTCTGCCTCTCTCTCTCTCTCTCTACTTTCCCAGAGAAATCCACGGACACTTTTTCCAGCTGAACAGAACTCGGTGACAATCATTAGGAAGAAGAAAAGCACATGTTGAAGTAGAGATGTCAGACCCACAAGTGTCTTATGACGATGTCAGACCCACAAGTGTCTTATGACGATGTCAGACCCACAAGTGTCTTATGACGATGTCAGACCCACAAGTGTCTTATGACGATGTCAGACCCACAAGTGTCTTATGACGATGTCAGACCCACAAGTGTCTTATGACGATGTCAGACCCACAAGTGTCTTATGACGATGTCAGACCCACAAGTGTCTTATGGCGATGTCAGACCCACAAGTGTCTTATGGCGATGTCAGACCCACAAGTGTCTTATGGCGATGTCAGACCCACAAGTGTCTTATGACGATGTCAGACCCACAAGTGTCTTATGACGATGTCAGACCCAAAAGTGCCTTATGACGATGTCAGACCCACAAGTGTCTTATGACGATGTCAGACACACAAGTATCTTATGACGATGTCAGACCCACAAGTGTCTTATGACGATGTCAGACCCACAAGTGTCTTATGACGATGTCAGACCCACAAGTGTCTTATGACGATGTCAGACCCACGAGTGTCCTATGTCGATGTGGGACCCACAAGTGTCTTATGAAATGCCAGATCTATAAGTGGCTTACAGAGTTGAATATAAAAGTACACTACAGATACGGAAGATTGTACGACAGAAACGATTGAAAGACGAAACCAACAAGGATAGACTCGAAAACTTTTGGGAGAAAATTCATTGAATTACAAGTATATCCTGTGTTGATGTGAACATTATATCCAGTGTTTTATGTGAACATCATATCTAATGTTTGATGCGAACATCACATCCAGTGTTTTGTGAACATCATATCTAATGTTTGATGCGAACATTATATCCAGTGTTTGATATGAACATCATATCCAGTGTTTGATATGAACATCATATCCAGTGTTTGATATCAACATCATATCCAGTGTTTGATATCAACATCATATCCAGTGTTTAATGCGAACATCATATCCAGTACATGATGTAAACATCATATTCTATGTTTAATGCGAACATAATATCCAGTGTTTAATGCGAACATCATATCCAGTGTTTAATGCGAACATCATATCCAGTGTTTAGAGCGAACATCATATCCAGTATTTAATGCGAACATCATATCCAGTATTTAATGCGAACATCATATCCAGTGTTTAGAGCGAACATCATATCCAGTATTTAATGTGAACATCATATCCAGTATTTAATGCGAACATCATATCCAGTGTTTCATGTGAACATTACCCTCAGCTTGTTCGGGGACTTTCATTGGCAATTTGAGATCTCCAAGAGCTGATCATCTTGTTAAGTGTAGATCGTAGATCATCTTGCTAGATCATCTAGCTGATCATCTTGTTAAGTGTAGATCGTAGATTCATAGATCTTCACTCAAAGACTCACCTTTATGTTGTAGTGTAGATCATCACTGAAAGACTCACCTGGATGTAGTAGTGTTGATCATGCACAGACTCACCTGGATGTTGTGATGTAATCATGTAGAGACTGGCCTCGGTTATACAACAATAATCATATATAGACCGCCCTCGGTTATACAACAATAATCATGTATAGACCGGCCTCGGTTATACAACAATAATCATGTACAGACTGGCCTCGGTTATACAACAATAATCATGTACAGACTGGCCTCGGTTATACAACAATAATCATGTACAGACTGGCCTCGGTTATACAACAATAATGATGTATAGACTGGCCTCGGTTATATAACAATAATCATGTACAGACTGGCCTCGGTTATACAACAATAATGATGTATAGACTGGCCTCGGTTATACAACAATAATCATGTACAAACTGGCCTCGGTTATACAACAGTAATGATGTATAGACTGGCCTCGGTTATACAACAATAATCATCTACAGACTGGCCTCGGTTATACAACAATAATCATGTATAGATTGGTCTCGGTGATACAACAATAATGATGTACAGACTGGCCTCGGTGATACAACAATAATCATGTACAAACCGGCCTCGGTGATACAACAATAATCATGTACACACCGGCCTCGGTGATACAACAATAATCATGTATACACCGGCCTCGGTTATACAACAATAATGATGTACAGACTGGCCTCGGTGATACAACAATAATCATGTACAGACTGACTTGGGTGGTACTAGAAAGACCAAATACAGACTGGCCTGGATGATACTAGAAAGATCAAATGCAGATTGACTTGGTTGGTACTAGAAAGATCAAATTCAGTCTGGGCTAGGTGGTATTAAAAAGATCAAATACAAACTGATTTGGGTGGTACTAAAAATATCAAATACAAACTGATTTGGGTGGTACTAAAAATATCAAATACAAACTAGCCTCGATGATGAGGGATGGGGATTTGACATTAAAACTTCGAGGTCTTCCGGTGAGAAAGTCCACCTCTAGACTAAGCTGGTGCAACGAAAACCACGGTGTCACGCAATCCCGCTTCTGAGACCCACCAAGAATACAGGCTCAAGCCCTGAGATACTCTGAACCTCTTGTGATCCTCTCGGGGATCTCGTGTGGCCCTTTTGGGGACCACATGGAGGATCATGGAACTTAGCGAGGACCACAGGCGTAAATTCAGTAGGATCACAGGCCGGTCTTGGTGGTACAAGGGAACGAAGAAGAAGAAGAAGAAGACAATAAAACTGGTGCAATGAGACTGAAGATAAACATCAGTCACGTGACAAAGTTAAATGTTTCACTCTGACATTCTGTCACTCCGACATTCTGTCACTCCGACATTCTGTCACTCCGACATTCTGTCAACTCCGACATTCTGTCACTCCGACATTCTGTCACTCCGACTTTCTGTCAGATCAAGAAGAGAAAAATACAGGTCCTGATACTTTCTTTGACGCTAAAAATAAACACATACACTGGGTGCATCGGCCACACCTAAGATTTCAACATGGCAGACATGGAGAGATATGGACAGACATGGACAGACATGGGAAGATATGGGCAGACATGGACAGATATTGGCAGACAAGGACAGACATGGGCAGACAAAGGCAGACATGGGCTGACAAGGGCAGACACGGGCAGACCACTGAAAAGAAGACGGGTGAGAATCGGTGGAGAACAAGAGACCATGATGAACGAATGCTGAGATCGGTCAGTGTCAAGGCCAGTCAGTGTCAAGGTCGGGCAAGACGGTTGTTGACCTGGGTAGAGTCTTGTTCTTTGTTAGACTCTCAGACAAGAAGGTTGTTGATCTGGACTGGAGTATTGTTCTTTGTTAGACTCTCAGACAAGAAGGTTGTTGATCTGGACTGGAGTATTGTTCTTTGTTAGACTCTCAGACAAGAAGGTTGTTGATCTGGACTGGAGTATTGTTCTTTGTTAGACTCTCAGACAAGAAGGTTGTTGATCTGGACTGGAGTATTGTTCTTTGTTAGACTCTCAGACAAGAAGGTTGTTGACCTGGGTAGAGTCTTGTTCTTTGTTAGACTCTCAGACAAGAAGGTTGTTGATCTGGATTGGAGTATTGTTCTTTGTTAGACTCTCAGACAAGAAGGTTGTTGATCTGGACTGGAGTATTGTTCTTTGTTAGACTCTCAGACAAGAAAGTTGTTGAGCTGAGCTCCTTGTTCTTGCTCTTTGTTAGACTCTCAGACAAGAAAGTTGTTGATCTGGACTGGAGTATTGTTCTTTGTTAGACTCTCAGACAAGAAAGTTGTTGAGCTCAGCTCCTTGTTCTTGTTCTTTGTTAGACTCTCAAACAAGAAGGTTGTTGAGCTGAGCTCCTTGTTCATGTTCTTTGTTAGACTCTCAGACAAGAAGGTTGTTGAGCTGAGCTCCTTGTTCATGTTCTTTGTTAGACTCTCAGACAAGAAGGTTGTTGAGCTGAGCTCCTTGTTCATGTTCTTTGTTAGACTCTCAAACAAGAAAATTGTTGAGCTGAGCTCCTTGTTCATGTTCTTTGTTAGACTCTCAAACAAGAAGGTTGTTGACCTGGGCTCCTTGTTCTTGTTCTTTGTTAGACTTTGGACGAATGTGGCATGTGTCTACAGCGTATTTTAGGCACATGAACGGCCTGGACAGCAAACCTGCGTGCTTAGTGAGCATGGGTAGCCCACTGTGTGCTCATCTTCTATGTTTGAGGTGGGAGCTTGGCGGCCTGTCAGTGTCACCCTGACCTATTTAAGCGTCGATATTGTCGAAATATTGCCTTAATGTTTGAAGTGTGAATTAGTGGGGGTCCTGGTGAAGCATCTGTGGTTTGATGTGATCCTGTGCTAGCTGATCTGTAGATGTATGAGATCTTGAACCTGAATGAGCCTGTGTGATATTGTCTAACACTCCGCTACGGCTAAATGAGTGCTATTGATGGCTGGAACTTGACATTCAGAATCCAGGTGTCAGAGCAGTCAATGTACCTGGCGTGATGTGTAAGGGAGGGACTATATACGTGTCAATCGTTTTACTGGAGAGTGCTCACGTCTGTCACGACTGGGACTGACGTGTCAACGAGAGTGTGAGTTGAGCAGTTGTGACCAGGGTCACAAAATCTTCTTTCTTTGAACCTGTTGTGAGTAGCCAGTCGAATGTGGTCAGCCGATAGGTTGTCTTCAGTGAGAGTCGACTCATCGTCGAACCTCAGACGAAACCTCTCAATATTCCTTAGGAACCCCCCCCCCCCCCCCCAACCATTTCTACCAGAGAAAGCAGAGAAAGAACTACAACCAAGCTTTCAGCAGGAAAAAGACATGGATATAAAGAACTACCACACACAAGATCTCGATGAAGAAAAACATGGAAAGAAAGAAATACACCATACACGATCTAGATGAAGAAAAACATGGAAAGAAAGAAATACAACATACACGATCTAGATGAAGAAAAACATGGATAGAAAGAAATACAACACACACGATCTAGATGAAGAAAAACATGGATAGAAAGAAATACAACACACACGATCTAGATGAAGAAAAACATGGAAAGAAAGAAATACAACATACACGATCTAGATGAAGAAAAACATGGAAAGAAAGAAATACAACATACACGATCTAGATGAAGAAAAACATGGATAGAAAGAAATACAACACACACGATCTAGATGAAGAAAAACATGGATAGAAAGAAATACAACACACACGATCTAGATGAAGAAAAACATGGATAGAAAGAACTACCACACGCAAGATCTCAGTGAAGAAAGACATAGACAGAAAGAACTACCATACACAAGATCTCAGTGAAGAAAGACATAGACAGATAGAACTACCACACACAAGATCTCAGTGAAGAAAGACATAGACAGAAAGAACTACCATACACAAGATCTCAGTGAAGAAAGACATAGACAGATAGAACTACCACACACAAGATCTCAGTGAAGAAAGACATAGACAGAAAGAACTACCATACACAAGATCTCAGTGAAGAAAGACATAGACAGATAGAACTACCATACACAAGATCTCAACGAAGAAGATAGACAGAAAGAACTACCACACACAATATCTCAACGAAGAAAGACATAGACAGAAAGAACTATCACACACAAGATCTCAGTGAAGAAAGACATAGACAGATAGAACTACCACACACAAGATCTCAGTGAAGAAAGACATAGACAGAAAGAACTACCACACACAAGATCTCAGTGAAGAAAGACATAGACAGAAAGAACTACCACACACAAGATCTCAGTGAAGAAAGACATAGACAGATAGAACTACCACACACAAGATCTCAGTGAAGAAAGACATAGACAGATAGAACTACCACACACAAGATCTCAACGAAGAAAGACATAGACAGAAAGAACTACCACACACAAGATCTCAACGAAGAAAGACATAGACAGAAAGAACTACCACACACAAGATCTCAACGAAGAAAGACATAGACAGAAAGAACTACCACACACAAGATCTCAGTGAAGAAAGACATAGACAGAAAGAACTACCACACACAAGATCTCAGTGAAGAAAGACATAGACAGATAGAACTGCCACACACAAGATCTCAACGAAGAAAGACATAGACAGACAGTTGAAATAACTACACCAAAGATCTGGACAGAAAAAGGTAGAAGATGATAGAGAGATTCTACCGAAGCTGTTGACAAGAAAAGACACAAATAAATGACTGAAAGAATTTCCTTTCACATGGAAAATACATTCTCGTAACAAGCAATTTGTACTAAAAAAAAAGTAGAAAGTGTGAGATTAGACATGAACTATTCAACCTGGACTGGTGTAACATGAATCTAATATGGATGTGTCGTACAGCGATTGTAAGACATGACATCACCATCACAACACTGACTGCAGTACAGTGAGCAGTTTGAACAAGTTCTTTGTTGTTGGTTGCTTAACAGATCTCAAAACTTCCTGGATAGTAAAAACAAATCAATGGAATCAGGGTCAGATGGATCCTACATGATGATCAGATCCAGCGGGTGGGTCCAGAGGGGAGAGAACGATTGTCTAGATTTTGCGAATTAAGACGTGAAGTTCTTGAAGGTCGGACATTTTAGAAGCAGAGTTTTAGTTGGCCATGAAACAGATAGCAAACCTTCCAACAAATCATGGCAGTTTGGATGTGCAACCAGCTGAGAGTGTAGCTAGGATGTGCAACCAGCTGAGAGAGTAGCTAGGATGTGCAACCAGCTGAGAGAGTAGCTAGGATATGCAACCAGCTGAGAGAGTAGCTAGGATGTGCAACCATCTGAGAGAGTAGCTACGATGTGCAACCAGGTGAGAGAGTAGCTAGGATGTGCAACCAAAGAAGAGTGTAGCTAGGATGTGCAACCAGCTGACAGTTTAGCTAGGATGTGACACCAGATGAGACAAATTAAATGCCAGGAACAAAGACAAACAACCAGGTGAGAACAGTAAGATGCAAGGAACAAAGACAAATAACCATGTACAACAGTAAGATGCCATGAACAAAGACAACCAACCAGGTGAGAACAGTAAAATGATAAGAACAAAGACGAGCAACCAGGTTAGAACAGTAAGATGTCATAAACAAAGACAAGCAACCAGGTGAGAACAGTAAAATACTAGGAATAAAGACAAGCAACCAGGTGAGAACAGTAAAATACTAGGAATAAAGACAAGCAACCAGGTTAGAACAGTAAGATGCTAGGAATAAAGACAAGCAACCAGGTTAGAACAGTAAGATGCTAGGAAGAAAGACAAGCAACCAGATGGGAACAGTAAGATGATAGGAACAAAGACAACCAACCAGGTGAGAACAGTAAGATGCTAGGAACAAAGACAAGTAACCAGGTGAGAACAGTAAGATGAGCTGTTGTCTCTTGCCATTCTAAAACATTCCCAGTACAGACCGCTTCAGTCGAACGGAGAGTAGGATGGGGAGTATAGTTGTGTGACGATTTACGGCCTATTGAGTTACGGCCGATTCTTATTTATGGCCTCTATGGCTGTGGATTGTTTAATATGTTATGATGTATTTTCTGATTAATTTTCAAACTCTTGATGCTCTATATACAGAATAAGTTGACCACAAGATAAGAGAAGGAGATGAAGAAGTGCACTGTGTCATCAATTAATAAGTACAAAATGTTTGTATGTATGTATGTATGTTTGTTTTGTGTATGTATGTTTCTAAGTATGTATGTTTCTATATATATGCATGTATGTATGTATGTATGTATGTATGTTTATATGTCTGTCTGTATGTATGTATGTTTGTAAGTATGTATTATGTATGTTTTTGTATGTTTGTATGCACGTGTGTATATACATACAAACATACATGCATAACATTATATATACATATACATAAATACAAAAATACACACACATATATATATACACACACGTATGTATGTATGTGTATATATATATAATGTTATGCATGTATCTTTGTATGTATGTATGTATGCATGTATATATGTATGTATGTATGTATATATGTTTGTATGTGTGTTTTATGTATGTGTATGTATGTGTGTGTATTCTTGTAGGTGTGTTTGTATGTTTTACTAATAAATTAGTACAAAATTATTCTTTATTCAACTTTCTGTGATTAATATTCCGTGATTAATATTTTGTGATGAATATTCTGTTATTAATATTCTATGATTTATAGTCTGTGATTAATGCTCCGTGATTAATATTCTGTGATTAATATTCTGTGATTAATTTTAACACGCTTTACTGCTCTAAGTTGGTTTCTGTTTGAAGCGAGTGTAAACACTTTTGCTCATCTTATAAAGATATTACTGGTTCAAGGTGAGCAGAAGCTGACCTAGCTAACTCACGGTATTGAGATCTACAAATGTGAAGGCACTAACACTTCACACCTCAGCTACAGCTTACAAACTTCAGGAACACATTACAGATTTAGAATTCCCTGTTCTGTAATGACTGCTTCTGTAAATGTAAATTTGAAAGGTCTTACACTGAGATTCAGTCAAATCTCTCAGCCTAAAATGTCCATCTATAACATCTTGCTTGGGTTGTTTTATTATCAGCTCCACTGAACTCTCATCTCATTTTCTTCATCAATCAATAAATCCTTCATCCAACTCCTTTATACAGCTCAGTCTTTAACGAATTACAGAAATAAATATATTCATGTTTGGCAGCTTAATGCTCCGACATTCCAGGTCTTTTTCTCAGATCTTCGCCTTTTATGTATCTTTTATGTCAGTGCCACCTTTGAGGGTGAGTACTTACCTTCCCTCGTTAGTTAAAACTAAAAAGGTTTTCACAACAAAAACAAAAGCTGGCATATTCTCATGTATTGATATGCCATCTCTTTTGTTGTTTAGTTTAGTCTCTAATTTTCTCAAATATTGATATACCATCTCTTTTGTTGTTTAGTTCAGTCTCTAATTTGAAACGCTCTTTTTGTTTTCTTGTTTTGATGTAGATGTCACAGATGTAGCTTCTGCTATAGGTAAGGATGATGATTAATAATATTATTATTATTTCACAACATGAACTATGTAGGAGCCTGTGGTACAATATCTAAGAATTACAAATCATGTCTGAAGACAAGCAGCATCCAGCAGAGTTGTTGGTCGGTGGGTCGGACACACGAGCTGCTAGAATCAGGGTCAAGCTGGGGGAGAAGGCTGTAAACACTTGTTCAAACAGAAATAAACATTTGAATCATATTCAAAAGTTCAACATGTCTTTAAAATATAGTTATACTTCACAGAATGTGACAGGCAGATGAACAAATTAGCAGAGATCAGTTATACCTCACAGAATGTGACAGGCAGGTGAACAAATGAGCAGAGATCGACAGTTTCACTGTCATGAACGTGTTTTGACATCGGTAAATCAAAGATACATCATCATCATCATCATCAGGTGCCGTGCCGACTGGCGTTGGCTATTATGCTTCTCCAGAGTACCCGATCCTTCATGCAGGCCATCAGTTCAGTTGGTGATCTCCTCTCACACCATCCCGTCAGACTGTCCAGTATCATTTCTCTTGGTCTTCCTCTTGATCTTCTTCCTTCTATTTTTCCTGTTGTTATAATATTTTCAATGCCCCCTCTTCTCATTGCATGTCCTATGAAAGTACATTGTCTCTCTCTTATCTTTCTGACAAGGTTTTTTTGTCTCTCCAGCTCTTCTCATACATTCTTCATTAGTTATTTTTGCTGTCCAGGGGATTCGCAACATTCTTCTAATAAACCACATTTCTGTTGCTTCCAATGATTTTTGTGCAGACTTGCCTATTGTCCATGATTCACTTCCATATAACAAGATAGGTTCAATATAGCATTTTAGGAGTCGTTTTCTAACATTCATTGATAAAGATGTGTTAGCTAATATGTTTCTCATTCTCTGAAATGCAGTCTTTGCTTGGCCTATTCTGTTCCTAATTTCTGTTTTGCATTTCCCATCTGAAGTTATTACTGCTCCAAGGTATTTGAATTTCTGCACCTGCTTTAGAATGGTTCCGTTTAATTTAATACTGCATGCTGGTGGATTCTGTTTCTTAGATATAACCATAGTCTCTGTCTTTTTGATGTTCAAAGTAAGGCCTTTCTGTTCACTTTCTTTGGCCACTTTATCCAAGAGATTTTGCAGGTCTTGTTGGTTCTCAGCTATCAGTACTGTGTCGTCAGCATACCGAAGGTTGTTAATATTGTATCCTCCAATTTTTATGCCTGGTTCTGTGATGATTGTTCTTAGAATATTCTCGCTGTACGGAGAAAAAAGGTCTGGAGATAGTACACATCCTTGTCGCACCCCTTGTTTTATAGGTTGGTATTTTCCAATTCTATTTTCAACTCGAACTGCTGCTTCTTGCTGCCAGTATAGATGTTTTACAATCCTCAAGTCTTTGCCGTCTATATTGATGTCTTCAAGCATTTTAATAATTTTACTATGTTTCACCTTGTCAAATGCCTTGGTGTAATCAATGAAGCATAAGTAGAGATATTTCTGTACTTCTAAAGCTCTTTCTGTTAGTGTTCGCAAAGCATAAATGGCATTGTGTGTTCCCTTTCCTTCAACAAATCCAAACTGTTCATCTGCTATTTCCATTTTTATCTTTTTCCTTGTTCTTCTCATAATGATTCTCAGAAGTAGCTTCGTTATGTGACATGAGAGGCTGATAGTCCGGTGGTCGTCACATTCCTTTGCACCTGGTTTCTTTGGTAGTGCTATAAACGTGGATTTAATCAGGTCACTGGGAATATAACCACTGTTGTAAATATCATTCAGTAACTTGGTTATTATTTTTATTCCTGTCTCCTCTAGTGCCTCTATTTCGTCTATTGTTATATTATCAGGCCCAGTCGCTTTTCCTTTCTTCATGTGTTTGATGGCATCTATGATTTCATCTTCAATTATTGACGGTCCATCACAGTTTTCAGTATCTGGTGTTAATTCTGGTCTTCCTCCACCATATAGCTCACCGATATACTCTGTCCACCTGTCCACAATGTCTTCTTTTACTATTAACATTTTACCTTCTTTCGATTTCAAGCATCCTGTGGTATATTTTGTTTTCCTGCCTGTTAGTTCATTAATTCGTTTATGCATGTTTTTGCTGTCTTTATTATGCGCGTCCTCTATCTGTCTGCACTGTTCATTTAACCACACTTCTTTTGCTTCTCTGCATTTGCGTCTTATTTCTTTATTTATCTTGCTATATTTTTCCTCGTTATTTTTACTCCTCCTCCTCTTGTCCATCAGTCCTAAGATGTCGTCTGTCATCCATTTATTTTTAGGGGCTTCTTTTTTCGGTGGTATTATCTCCTTAACAGTTTGGTGGATAGAATCTCTTAACATTGCCCATTGTTCATCTATACTATTTATCTTTGCTATTGCATTGTATCTATTTGTAATAATAACTTTGTATTGTTCTCTCAGTTCTTGGTCATTTTTAAGAAGTTCTGTATTCAGTTTGATGTTTCTCACTTTTCTTCCTGCTTTCTTTAGCTTTATTCTAACTTTTCCACAGAGTGGATCATGGTCACTATTGCAGTCAGCTCCTGGCTTGGTTTTTGTTGTCAGTAATGCATTGCGGAATCGTTTGTTGATTAATATATAGTCTATCTGGTTAAATATCTTTTTGTCTGGGCTGCACCACGTTGCCAGTCTTCGAGGATGTTGTTTAAACCAGGTGTTTCCTACAACCATGCTATGTATTCTTGCCCATTCAATTAATTTATAACCTCTGTCATTCCTCTCCCCCAGTCCATAGTCACCAACGATGTCTGAAGTTCTTCCTTTACCAGCTTTGGCATTAAAATCTCCCATGACTATGATAACGTCATGTGACTTTGTGTGTTTTAGTGCTGTCTCTATGTCATTATAAAATATCTGTACATCTTCTTCAGAGCTTTCAGATGTTGGAGCGTACACTTGTATAATATTTATGTTTATTGGTTGTCCTTTCAGTTGGGCTAGCAGGACTCTGTCCGAGATGTTCAAATATCCTACAATTGTCCTTGCCGTTTTTTCATCAAATATAATTCCTACTCCTCGTTCATGTTTCTCACTTCCTGAATATATTATTGTATATTTATCTGAGTTTATCTTCCCTGCACCTGTCCATCTAACTTCACTCATTCCTAATATGTTGATCTTCATCCTTTCCATTTCCATCTTTACATTTTCTAATTTTCCAGCCTGGAATAAAGTTCTGACATTCCATGTTGCTATTTTGAACTTGTTAGTTTTCCCACCAGTAGCTTGATGACGATCTGGTCTCACCTGTGGCTCGTGAGCTGCCCTACCAGACGAGGCTGTTCCAGAGGAACATCCATTAACGTCGTTCATGACATATCTATTACTCTGAATAAGCATCATTGTTCTTGGGAGTTACAACAGTGGTTTCCCGTTGCCTTCTGCCGGTTTGTGTACGGACTCTCCGCTAGCCTTTGGACTCCCTGTCCTGCCCGCAAGGCAGCGGGAGCGAGAGGTTTTAAGGCGCCTCTGACCCGCCTGGTATTCCCTTCACTGAGCACCTGAGGCACTTTATAGGAGTAGTAGA
Source organism: Achatina immaculata (assembly GCA_009760885.1). Classification (NCBI taxonomy): domain Eukaryota; kingdom Metazoa; phylum Mollusca; class Gastropoda; order Stylommatophora; family Achatinidae; genus Lissachatina; species Lissachatina immaculata. Next base: position 19,580,163 of record CM019706.1, on the reverse strand, counting down.
GCCACCTACTACCCCACCTCGCTCTCTGAGTCTACTGCCAGTTGGTCCGCGCCTGCTTATTTGGACAACTCCTTATTCATAGGGATCCTCCATATCTGGAGGACTTTCACCATCCACCACCTGTGACGCGCTGGGTTGGGGATGGTCGCCCCAGCTTTAACCAGCGATACAAGTATTTGTATATTTTGTTTGTTCAGCACTAATGTTTGGTCCAGAAACTTGGACAAGAAACAAGAAAAATAGATGTCAAGTTTTGTGTTCAGCACTGATGTATGGTCTAGAAACAAGGTCAATAAACAAACATTCAGGGAAGAAAATCCAGATAAAAGAAATGAGAATAAAGCTAAAAAGATGCCTCCTTTATTTGGCGGAAAAGTTAACTTGAAGAAATACTTCAGCGACATAAAATATGAGACAACATTTGTAGAGAAATACGGAATGTTACGTTCTTTCATTATCATCTTGTGACCTGGCGATATCTGTTAGAGATTATGTTAAATTCATTAGCGTTACACAGAGAGTAATAGATTGACACATAAATTAATAGAATACATATAAATTAATAGAATGACATATAAATTAATGGGTGTCTGAGTGGTGAAGTGGTTAGTGCACTGGTCTCTCATGGCGAAGGTCGGGGGTTCGAATCCGGCCGGCGGCACCCCAGTCACCCAGCTGTAGAAATGGGTACCCGATTTCTTCTGGAGTTGGGGAAGGAAAAGGCGGCCGGGCATGATACTGACCATATCACCCTCTAGTGTGCTGACAGGTCAAGGAAAATATGGGCGCTAACACCATATCCCTATGTGCCTCTAAGGCATGACAGGGTTACCTTTACTTTTTTTTTATATAAATTAATAGAATGATACAGAGTAACAGAATGACACGGAGAGAAATAGAATGACACAGAGAGTAACAGAATGACACAGAGTAATAGATTGACACAGAGTAACAGAATGACATAGAGTGCAATAGAATGACACAGAGAGTAACAGAATGACATAGAATGCAGTAGAATGACACAGAGAGTAACAGAATGACACAGAGTAACAGAATGACACAGAGAGTAACAGAATGACACATAGTGCAATAGAATGGCACAGAGAGTAACAGAATGACACAAATAGTAACAGAATGACACGGAGAGAAATAGATTGACACAGAGAGTAACAGAATGGCACAGAGAGTAATAGAATGACACAGAGAGTAACAAAATGACACAGATAGTAACAGAATGACAGGGAAACTAGCTGAATGACAATTTTCCTTCATGAAGTTAATGTTCCACAACAATTAAGATCCAGAAATGTCCATGATGTAACTAAAACTTGATATAACCCACAAAGTTGTATATTGTACACTGTATGTTGTATTTTATCTGTTGACACAATTTACCCATAATTTCAATTGAAGACCCAATACAAAAAGCTGTTGTTAAGTTAACACCAGAGCTGTCAAGAAACTCAGATTGTCGTTGCGGGTTTACAATTAACTATGGAATATTAATTATTTGAAAACTGTGCAGGGGAACAAAAGATGTTCCGCTTGAGTTCCCAAACATCGCTTCAAAGTGTAGCGTGACGAGGGCGGGCCAGAAAATCAAAGACACATTGAGGGCGCCGACCTCTGATCCGCTGCAACGACACGGGCTAGCGCAACAAACCGGAAAACAAGAAGAAAGAGGGCCCTGACTTAGCATAATCTCAGGCTTTGCTAGTTGGTAATAAGAACAAATAATCAGTTGTTAGAAAAAGCCCATGACGAATGCGAGCCCACCAGCCCATGCGTGACACAGGCATCAGATAAAATAGCCCGGATGTTTCCAGGACAAGATGATGTCGACGAGCGACGATCAGGAAACATTGGTTCTTGACTGACCTATAGCTGACTGCAGGTGACAAGCTTAAAGATCTATAGCTGACTGCAGGTGACAAGCTTAAAGATCTATAGCTGACTGCAGGTGACAAGCTTAAAGATCTATAGCTGACTGCAGGTGACAAGCTTAAAGATCTATAGCTGACTGCAGGTGACAAGCTTAAAGATCTATAACTGACTGCAGGTGACAAGCTTAAAGATCTATAGATGACTGCAGGTGACAAGCTCAAAGATCTATAGATGACTGTCGGTGGAGCACTAAAAAAGATCTATAGAATGACTGTCGGTGGGGCACTAAAAATATCTATAGATGACTGTCGGTGGGGCACTAAAAAAGATCTATAGATGACTGTCGGTGGGGCACTAAAAGATCTACAGATGACTGTCGGTGGGGCTCTAAAAGATCTTTAGATGACTGTTGGTGACACACTAAAAGATCAATAGATGACTGTCGGTGACACGCTAAAAGATCAATAGATGACCGTCCGTGACACATTAAAAGTTCTATAAGTGACCGTTGGTGACACACTAAAAGATCTATAGGTGACTATTGGTGACAGGGTTAATGAATCAAAGCTGACCAAGACCCTACATACCTCCATTTTGGTTCCCTTATTATCAGAGAGTGACGTGGCAAAAATAATAAGAATCGAAGTAGAAAAGAAAATCCAGTGCTAAGAATACTTCATGCCGAAGACGGATGAGTTAGCAGGGAAGGCGCAGATATCACAGTTTAGAAGTACACCGTGACAGCCCAACAAGGCTTTCTTTAGAACGAGGGCAGGAGAAAATAAATATGTTGCGTAAGTCGTGTCTTAGATATGTCTTATTTGTGTCTTGTATTTATCTAGTGTCTTAGACAATGTCTGGTCTTTATCTCGTGTCTTTGATATGTCATTTATTTATCTCGTGAATTAGATATGCTTTATATTTATACTGTTTCTTGCATTTATCTTGTGCCTAAAATTATCAGATAAGTCAGAGTTTCTCTCTCTCTGTCTCTTTCTCTCTGTCTCTGTTTCTCTGTCTTGGGTTCCTCAGGGTGGGAAGAGGTGTAAAGCAAATAGGTGTGGCTATCGGTGGGCTTGTAAAATACAGAGGTGACAAGCTTGTTTGTGCCAATAGAAATTTTAATGTCTAAAAAATTAACAGACTTGTCAGAGATTTCATAAGTGAATTTTATGTTGTTATTGAGTGTATTGGCGAATTCAATAAATTTTTTAAGGTCTTCATGTGGCATACTTGTAATTCCAATGCCATCATCGATGTACCTTTTATAGAATTCTGGAAATCTGCCAGTGTAGGTTTCCCATAATTTGACTTCCAGAAAGCCCATAAATAGACATGCATAACTGAGGCCTGTAAGAACTCCATCCCATATTCCCAACTCCTCCGTCTTCGCCGCATATGTCAGGATAATTTGGACTTTATAGATCAGTCCAACAAGTTATTAGAATTTTTCCGTCATCGCCACTACCCAGAAAAGGTCCTTCGTAAAGCCTTCAACCGTATCCAACTAGTGAGCCGCAAAGAAGTATTCAGGAAAAAGCCTGTTACTCCATCTGACAGAGTTAAGTTAGTACTGCCTTTCCACCTGCACGGTCAGATGGTTAAGAAAATTCTTTATCGTCATCTGCCGATAATCCAACTCGACTCCGACACTCGCGACATTTTCTCTGAAGCACCCCTATTGGCATACAAACGTGAGCAAAACCTTAAGGACATCCTCGTCCACAGCTACTTGAAGCAGAGCCTTACATATGTTGGCACCAGAATATGTAACCGCCCCCTCTGTGTTACTTGCCCTGTAGTTTGGGAAACGAAAACAATCACCTTTCCCAAAACTATCCTCACTCTTCATGAGGGATTCACATGCGAGTCCCGAAATGTGATATATGTCATCGTTTGCAAAAGATGCAGGATAACATATATCGGTGAGACTGGCCTCAGATTAGGGGACCGCATGCAAAAACATCTGTACGACATCGCCCAGCATGCTTTGAAACCAGTCCCAAATCATTTCAATGGCCCCAACCACAGAGGCAAATCTGATTTTCTGGTAACAGCCATTAAACAATGTCACGCAGATGATACAAGCCGCCTGGCACTTGAGAACCGCTGCATTCAAAATTATGGGACGCTGGAACCACATGTGTTAAACTCGCTGTTTAGTTACACGTAACATCTTCTTCAATCATTATAGTACCTCTCCACTAAATCCACCCCTTCTTACTTTTCAAACTTCCTCACAGCATCACTCTGCAACCCCTCTTCCCCAATCATCTGTTTCAACTTCTCCTAGCTAGGCCAGTAGTGCGTCACTCTCTCTCCCCTCCCCGGTTCCCCATCCACCACCCCCAGTTACAACCCACCGACCACATGTCACAGGTCTCTATTTAAACAATTTCCACGTCCTACCAGATCCATTCCCGACACACACCGCCGGACAAGCCACACCTTGCAATTTACAGCTAAGTAATCCTTTAAATTTTTTTTTTCTTTTTAAACAGTATTCATGTGAATCTATACTTTCTCTCTCTCTGTCTCTTTCTCTCTGCTGTATGTCTTCTCTCTGCTGTATGTCTTCTCTCTGCTGTATGTCTTCCATGTCAGTTCTTTGTTTACCAGCATTCTCTCTGCTGTATGTCTTCTCTCTGCTGGACGTCCCCGTGTCTCTTTAGGTCGCCCATGCTTCTTTATCTTGTGGAGTCCACACCAAATCTCTTCGTGGTAGAGATTTGTCTGTCTTTCTCATAATGTGACCAAACCATTGCCACCTTCTCTTTTCAGTCACTGTTGACAGTGATGTCTTGTCTATCTCTCTTAGTCACAGTTGACAGACATGTCTTGTCTATCTCTCTTAGTCACAGTTGACAGACATGTCTTGTCTATCTCTCTTAGTCACAGTTGACAGACATGTCTTGTCTATCTCTCTTGGTCACCGTTGACAGTGCTGTCTTGTCTATCTCTCTTGGTCACCGTTGACAGGGATGTCTTGTCTGTCTCTCTTGGTCACCGTTGACAGTGATGTCTTGTCTATCTCTCTTAGTCACAGTTGACAGACATGTCTTGTCTATCTCTCTTAGTCACAGTTGACAGACATGTCTTGTCTATCTCTCTTAGTCACAGTTGACAGACATGTCTTGTCTATCTCTCTTGGTCACCGTTGACAGTGATGTCTTGTCTATCTCTCTTGGTCACCGTTGACAGTGATGTCTTGTCTATCTCTCTTAGTCACAGTTGACAGACATGTCTTGTCTATCTCTCTTAGTCACAGTTGACAGACATGTCTTGTCTATCTCTCTTAGTCACAGTTGACAGACATGTCTTGTCTATCTCTCTTAGTCACAGTTGACAGACATGTCTTGTCTATCTCTCTTAGTCACAGTTGACAGACATGTCTTGTCTATCTCTCTTAGTCACAGTTGACAGACATGTCTTGTCTATCTCTCTTGGTCACCGTTGACAGTGCTGTCTTGTCTATCTCTCTTAGTCACAGTTGACAGACATGTCTTGTCTATCTCTCTTGGTCACCGTTGACAGTGATGTCTTGTCTATCTCTCTTAGTCACAGTTGACAGACATGTCTTGTCTATCTCTCTTAGTCACAGTTGACAGACATGTCTTGTCTATCTCTCTTAGTCACAGTTGACAGACATGTCTTGTCTATCTCTCTTAGTCACAGTTGACAGACATGTCTTGTCTATCTCTCTTGGTCACCGTTGACAGTGATGTCTTGTCTGTCTCTCTTGGTCACCGTTGACAGTGATGTCTTGTCTGTCTCTCTTGGTCACCGTTGACAGTGATGTCTTGTCTATCTCTCTTAGTCACAGTTGACAGACATGTCTTGTCTATCTCTCTTGGTCACCGTTGACAGGGATGTCTTGTCTGTCTCTCTTGGTCACCGTTGACAGTGATGTCTTGTCTATCTCTCTTGGTCACCGTTGACAGTGATGTCTTGTCTATCTCTCTTGGTCACCGTTGACAGTGCTGTCTTGTCTATCTCTCTTAGTCACAGTTGACAGACATGTCTTGTCTATCTCTCTTAGTCACAGTTGACAGACATGTCTTGTCTATCTCTCTTAGTCACAGTTGACAGACATGTCTTGTCTATCTCTCTTAGTCACAGTTGACAGACATGTCTTGTCTATCTCTCTTAGTCACAGTTGACAGACATGTCTTGTCTATCTCTCTTGGTCACCGTTGACAGTGATGTCTTGTCTATCTCTCTTGGTCACCGTTGACAGTGATGTCTTGTCTATCTCTCTTGGTCACCGTTGACAGTGATGTCTTGTCTGTCTCTCTTGGTCACCGTTGACAGTGATGTCTTGTCTATCTCTCTTAGTCACAGTTGACAGACATGTCTTGTCTATCTCTCTTAGTCACAGTTGACAGACATGTCTTGTCTATCTCTCTTGGTCACCGTTGACAGTGATGTCTTGTCTATCTCTCTTAGTCACAGTTGACAGACATGTCTTGTCTATCTCTCTTGGTCACCGTTGACAGTGCTGTCTTGTCTATCTCTCTTGGTCACCGTTGACAGTGCTGTCTTGTCTATCTCTCTTGGTCACCGTTGACAGTGCTGTCTTGTCTATCTCTCTTAGTCACAGTTGACAGACATGTCTTGTCTATCTCTCTTAGTCACAGTTGACAGACATGTCTTGTCTATCTCTCTTAGTCACAGTTGACAGACATGTCTTGTCTATCTCTCTTAGTCACAGTTGACAGACATGTCTTGTCTATCTCTCTTGGTCACCGTTGACAGTGATGTCTTGTCTATCTCTCTTGGTCACCGTTGACAGTGATGTCTTGTCTATCTCTCTTAGTCACAGTTGACAGACATGTCTTGTCTATCTCTCTTGGTCACCGTTGACAGTGATGTCTTGTCTATCTCTCTTAGTCACAGTTGACAGACATGTCTTGTCTATCTCTCTTGGTCACCGTTGACAGTGATGTCTTGTCTATCTCTCTTAGTCACAGTTGACAGACATGTCTTGTCTATCTCTCTTGGTCACCGTTGACAGTGATGTCTTGTCTGTCTCTCTTGGTCACCGTTGACAGTGATGTCTTGTCTATCTCTCTTAGTCACAGTTGACAGACATGTCTTGTCTATCTCTCTTAGTCACAGTTGACAGACATGTCTTGTCTATCTCTCTTGGTCACCGTTGACAGTGATGTCTTGTCTGTCTCTCTTGGTCACCGTTGACAGTGCTGTCTTGTCTATCTCTCTTGGTCACCGTTGACAGTGCTGTCTTGTCTATCTCTCTTGGTCACCGTTGACAGTGCTGTCTTGTCTATCTCTCTGGTCACCGTTGACAGTGATGTCTTGTCTGTCTCTCTTGGTCACCGTTGACAGTGATGTCTTGTCTGTCTCTCTTGGTCACCGTTGACAGTGATGTTTTGTCTGTCTCTCTTGGTCACCGTTGACAGTGATGTCTTGTCTGTCTCTCTTGGTCACCGTTGACAGTGATGTCTTGTCTGTCTCTCTTGGTCACCGTTGACAGTGATGTCTTGTCTGTCTCTCTTGGTCACCGTTGACAGTGATGTCTTGTCTGTCTCTCTTGGTCACCGTTGACAGTGATGTCTTGTCTGTCTCTCTTGGTCACCGTTGACAGTGATGTCTTGTCTGTCTCTCTTGGTCACCGTTGACAGTGCTGTCTTGTCTATCTCTCTTAGTCACCGTTGACAGTGCTGTCTTGTCTATCTCTCTTAGTCACTGTTGACAGTGCTGTCTTGTCTATCTCTCTTAGTCACAGTTGACAGACATGTCTTGTCTATCTCTCTTAGTCACAGTTGACAGACATGTCTTGTCTATCTCTCTTAGTCACAGTTGACAGACATGTCTTGTCTATCTCTCTTGGTCACTGTTGACAGACATGTCTTGTCTATCTCTCTTAAAAAGAGATCAAATGACTTTTGAAAAAAATTGTAGACTTGTGATGAAATGTTCAAAACAAAACAAACAAACAAAACTCAAAACTGGCTCAAAGATTAAAAAGAAACCTTATAATTGCTGCATATATTGTATAAACATTTCTTAATACTGTAAAATGGCGGTAGATACGAAGATGAATTATGATGTGTTGTGCGTGGGTGTCTATGTGTGAGAGACAAACACACACACACACGGAGAGAGAGAGAGAGAAGAAAGGACTCGTGTAGAAGATTTAGTTTCAAGTGGCCTCTCTGAGAGGCTCAGTTTTCCCTCTGTAAGAGAGGCTGTTTGATCCTATTTCCTAACATTGTTTTCCTTCAGTTTCCACAAGCATACAACATCCAACAAACATACAACATCCAACAATATTACATGTTTATTTCGTACATCACTCCTGTCTGTCTGTCATCCTGGACGCAAGTCCCCGTCCACGAGGTAGCACTCACATCAAACGAGCTACATCACACAGATCGCCTGACATTACATCTCATTCTCTCCCATGAACGGAAGCAAGTACAACTTTTAGAAGAATTTTGTTTGTTAGAAGATTTAATGATGTGTTTGCTGACAAATGCACTATAAACATCTCTACCAAATATCTCACTATCATATTCCTTACACTCAGTGTTTTATCTGCCCACCATAAATATTACATGAATCTCTGTCAGGTTTCATTGTCTGGAAATACATTTCTTTAGATTGAATCTGGGCACCGGGTATGGTAGATAATTGTATGTTTGAGATTCTAGTGGCAAGTTTATGGCAGATCTCTACTTGACCAGTTTTTTTTCTCTGCTGATTTTCCTTCATCTGTGCTTTATATACAATCTTTATATACAATCTTTATATACAATCTTTATATACAATCTTTATATGCAATCTTTATATATAGTGCTTTAATATAATCATATAATCTATCCATTTTGATCTACTAAAAATCTTTTGCCCTTTCTTCTAGTACAACACGATCTTTTTTTTCTGTAGTCCAACAATATCTACTTTTCTATGTACTGTAAGAAAATTTACTTTTCTGTGTAGTGTAACAAGATCTATTTTTTTTACAACACAACAAGATTTTCTATTTTTTTCTATAGTACAATAAGATATTCTACTTTTTTCAATAGTACAAGACATTCTACTTTTTTCAGTAGTGCAACAAGATATTCTACTTTTTTTCTGTAGTGCAGCAAGATCTTCTATTTCTTTCTTTAGTACAAGACCTACTTTTTTCTGTAGTACAACAAAATCTTCTACTTTTTTATGTAGTGCAACAAAATCTACTTTTTTCTACAGTACAACAAGATCTACTTCTATTTTCTGTAGTACAACAAGATCTACTACTATTTTCTGTAGTACAACAAGATCTACTGCTATTTTCTGTAGTACAACAAGATCTACTGCTATTTTCTGTAGCACAACAAGATCTACTTCTATTTTCTGTAGTACAACAAGATCTACTACTATTTTCTGTAGTACAACAAGATCTACTACTATTTTCTGTAGTACAACAAGATCTACTGCTATTTTCTGTAGTACAACAAGATCTACTTCTATTTTCTGTAGTACAACAAGATCTACTTCTATTTTCTGTAGTACAACAAGATCTACTTCTACTTTCTGTAGTACAACAAGATCTACTACTATTTTCTGTAGTACAACAAGATCTACATACAACAAGATCTACTACTATTTTCTGTAGTACGCCAAATGAACTGCAGAAAACTCGGACAGAAGAATAACTAGAACAATGACACATTCAAGAACAAAGTAACAAAATGGTCAAGCTATTTCATATAAAGCTAGGAAGAGCTTTTTAACGAGCACACAGTTGCGACGTTTCCATTTTCCTCTTTATCATACAAAACCTTTAAGGAACAAACAAATAGATCAGTGTTTCCCAAAGTAGGCGATAACGCCCCTCCCCGGCGTTGGAAGAGATTCGGGAGGGGAGGCGGGGAGAGGTGGAATAAAAAGGGGGGAGTAGGGGGGGTGTTGAGAGAAAATATAGCAGTAGAGAGGGTAGGGGCAGTAATAACTTCCTTCTTAGCACTTTTCATCCTGATATTGAGAAACTTGTGTCCCTACAGTTTCCACAAGCATACAACATCCAACAAACATACAACATCCAACAATATTACATGTTTATTTCGTACATCACTCCTGTCTGTCTGTCATCCTGGACGCAAGTCCCCGTCCACGAGGTAGCACTCACATCAAACGAGCTACATCACACAGATCGCCTGACATTACATCTCATTCTCTCCCATGAACGGAAGCAAGTACAACTTTTAGAAGAATTTTGTTTGTTAGAAGATTTAATGATGTGTTTGCTGACAAATGCACTATAAACATCTCTACCAAATATCTCACTATCATATTCCTTACACTCAGTGTTTTATCTGCCCACCATAAATATTACATGAATCTCTGTCAGGTTTCATTGTCTGGAAATACATTTCTTTAGATTGAATCTGGGCACCGGGTATGGTAGATAATTGTATGTTTGAGATTCTAGTGGCAAGTTTATGGCAGATCTCTACTTGACCAGTTTTTTTTCTCTGCTGATTTTCCTTCATCTGTGCTTTATATACAATCTTTATATACAATCTTTATATACAATCTTTATATACAATCTTTATATGCAATCTTTATATATAGTGCTTTAATATATAATCATATAATCTATCCATTTTGATCTACTAAAAATCTTTTGCCCTTTCTTCTAGTACAACACGATCTTTTTTTTCTGTAGTCCAACAATATCTACTTTTCTATGTACTGTAAGAAAATTTACTTTTCTGTGTAGTGTAACAAGATCTATTTTTTTTACAACACAACAAGATTTTCTATTTTTTTCTATAGTACAATAAGATATTCTACTTTTTTCAATAGTACAAGACATTCTACTTTTTTCAGTAGTGCAACAAGATATTCTACTTTTTTTCTGTAGTGCAGCAAGATCTTCTATTTCTTTCTTTAGTACAAGACCTACTTTTTTCTGTAGTACAACAAAATCTTCTACTTTTTTATGTAGTGCAACAAAATCTACTTTTTTCTACAGTACAACAAGATCTACTTCTATTTTCTGTAGTACAACAAGATCTACTACTATTTTCTGTAGTACAACAAGATCTACTGCTATTTTCTGTAGTACAACAAGATCTACTGCTATTTTCTGTAGCACAACAAGATCTACTTCTATTTTCTGTAGTACAACAAGATCTACTACTATTTTCTGTAGTACAACAAGATCTACTACTATTTTCTGTAGTACAACAAGATCTACTGCTATTTTCTGTAGTACAACAAGATCTACTTCTATTTTCTGTAGTACAACAAGATCTACTTCTATTTTCTGTAGTACAACAAGATCTACTTCTACTTTCTGTAGTACAACAAGATCTACTACTATTTTCTGTAGTACAACAAGATCTACATACAACAAGATCTACTACTATTTTCTGTAGTACGCCAAATGAACTGCAGAAAACTCGGACAGAAGAATAACTAGAACAATGACACATTCAAGAACAAAGTAACAAAATGGTCAAGCTATTTCATATAAAGCTAGGAAGAGCTTTTTAACGAGCACACAGTTGCGACGTTTCCATTTTCCTCTTTATCATACAAAACCTTTAAGGAACAAACAAATAGATCAGTGTTTCCCAAAGTAGGCGATAACGCCCCTCCCCGGCGTTGGAAGAGATTCGGGAGGGGGAGGCGGGGAGAGGTGGAATAAAAAGGGGGGAGTAGGGGGAGGTGTTGAGAGAAAATATAGCAGTAGAGAGGGTAGGGGCAGTAATAACTTCCTTCTTAGCACTTTTCATCCTGATATTGAGAAACTTGTGTCCCTACTTGAAACGCACCCATCACATTAAAAGGGGAGAAAATAATGCAGTAGGTGAGTTATAAGTGTACTCTTTCATATTGTTACATTCGTTTGCTTGCTGAAGTTTGTAGTTGTGTAATGCGTATCCGTTCGTTATATACGAAGAATACATAACAGGGAGGAGGGGAGGTGGCGTTGAGGATGTGGCTTGGGAGAGAAGGAACAAGCCTGGGAAACATTGATTTAGATGGCGCTGTGAGGGGAGGTTGAGGATGTGGCTTGGGAGAGAAGGAACAAGCCTGGGAAACAATGATTTAGATGGCGCTGTGAGGGGAGGTTGAGGATGTGGCTTGGGAGAGAAGGAACTGATTTAGATGGCGCTGTGGGGGGGGGGGGGAGGTTGAAGATGTGGCTTGGGAGAGAAGGAACAAGCCTGGGAAACAATGATTTAGATGGCGCTGTGAGGGGAGGTTGAGGATGTGGCTTGGGAGAGAAGGAACAAGTCTGGGAAACAATGATTTAGATGGCGCTGTGAGGGGAGGTTGAGGATGTGGCTTGGGAGAGAAGGAACAAGTCTGGGAAACAATGATTTAGATGGCGCTGTGAGGGGAGGTTGAGGATGTGGCTTGGGAGAGAAGGAACAAGCCTGGGAAACATTGATTTAGATGGCGCTGTGGGGGGGGGGGGAGGTTGAAGATGTGGCTTGGGAGAGAAGGAACAAGCCTGGGAAACATGATTTAGATGGCGCTGTGAGGGGAGGTTGAGGATGTGGCTTGGGAGAGAAGGAACAAGTCTGGGAAACAATGATTTAGATGGCGCTGTGAGGGGAGGTTGAGGATGTGGCTTGGGAGAGAAGGAACCAACAAACATACAACATCCAACAATATTACATGTTTATTTCGTACATCACTCCTGTCTGTCTGTCATCCTGGACGCAAGTCCCCGTCCACGAGGTAGCACTCACATCAAACGAGCTACATCACACAGATCGCCTGACATTACATCTCATTCTCTCCCATGAACGGAAGCAAGTACAACTTTTAGAAGAATTTTGTTTGTTAGAAGATTTAATGATGTGTTTGCTGACAAATGCACTATAAACATCTCTACCAAATATCTCACTATCATATTCCTTACACTCAGTGTTTTATCTGCCCACCATAAATATTACATGAATCTCTGTCAGGTTTCATTGTCTGGAAATACATTTCTTTAGATTGAATCTGGGCACCGGGTATGGTAGATAATTGTATGTTTGAGATTCTAGTGGCAAGTTTATGGCAGATCTCTACTTGACCAGTTTTTTTCTCTGCTGATTTTCCTTCATCTGTGCTTTATATACAATCTTTATATACAATCTTTATATACAATCTTTATATACAATCTTTATATACAATCTTTATATATAGTGCTTTAATATATAATCATATAATCTATCCATTTTGATCTACTAAAAATCTTTTGCCCTTTCTTCTAGTACAACACGATCTTTTTTTTCTGTAGTCCAACAATATCTACTTTTCTATGTACTGTAAGAAAATTTACTTTTCTGTGTAGTGTAACAAGATCTATTTTTTTACAACACAACAAGATTTTCTATTTTTTTCTATAGTACAATAAGATATTCTACTTTTTTCAATAGTACAAGACATTCTACTTTTTTCAGTAGTGCAACAAGATATTCTACTTTTTTTCTGTAGTGCAGCAAGATCTTCTATTTCTTTCTTTAGTACAAGACCTACTTTTTTCTGTAGTACAACAAAATCTTCTACTTTTTTATGTAGTGCAACAAAATCTACTTTTTTCTACAGTACAACAAGATCTACTTCTATTTTCTGTAGTACAACAAGATCTACTACTATTTTCTGTAGTACAACAAGATCTACTGCTATTTTCTGTAGTACAACAAGATCTACTGCTATTTTCTGTAGCACAACAAGATCTACTTCTATTTTCTGTAGTACAACAAGATCTACTACTATTTTCTGTAGTACAACAAGATCTACTACTATTTTCTGTAGTACAACAAGATCTACTGCTATTTTCTGTAGTACAACAAGATCTACTTCTATTTTCTGTAGTACAACAAGATCTACTTCTATTTTCTGTAGTACAACAAGATCTACTTCTACTTTCTGTAGTACAACAAGATCTACTACTATTTTCTGTAGTACAACAAGATCTACATACAACAAGATCTACTACTATTTTCTGTAGTACGCCAAATGAACTGCAGAAAACTCGGACAGAAGAATAACTAGAACAATGACACATTCAAGAACAAAGTAACAAAATGGTCAAGCTATTTCATATAAAGCTAGGAAGAGCTTTTTAACGAGCACACAGTTGCGACGTTTCCATTTTCCTCTTTATCATACAAAACCTTTAAGGAACAAACAAATAGATCAGTGTTTCCCAAAGTAGGCGATAACGCCCCTCCCCGGCGTTGGAAGAGATTCGGGAGGGGGAGGCGGGGAGAGGTGGAATAAAAAGGGGGGAGTAGGGGGAGGTGTTGAGAGAAAATATAGCAGTAGAGAGGGTAGGGGCAGTAATAACTTCCTTCTTAGCACTTTTCATCCTGATATTGAGAAACTTGTGTCCCTACTTGAAACGCACCCATCACATTAAAAGGGGAGAAAATAATGCAGTAGGTGAGTTATAAGTGTACTCTTTCATATTGTTACATTCGTTTGCTTGCTGAAGTTTGTAGTTGTGTAATGCGTATCCGTTCGTTATATACGAAGAATACATAACAGGGAGGAGGGGAGGTGGCGTTGAGGATGTGGCTTGGGAGAGAAGGAACAAGCCTGGGAAACATTGATTTAGATGGCGCTGTGAGGGGAGGTTGAGGATGTGGCTTGGGAGAGAAGGAACAAGCCTGGGAAACAATGATTTAGATGGCGCTGTGAGGGGAGTTGAGGATGTGGCTTGGGAGAAGGAACTGATTTAGATGGCGCTGTGGGGGGGGGGGGGAGGTTGAAGATGTGGCTTGGGAGAGAAGGAACAAGCCTGGGAAACAATGATTTAGATGGCGCTGTGAGGGGAGGTTGAGGATGTGGCTTGGGAGAGAAGGAACAAGTCTGGGAAACAATGATTTAGATGGCGCTGTGAGGGGAGGTGAGGATGTGGCTTGGAGAGAAGGAACAAGTCTGGGAAACAATGATTTAGATGGCGCTGTGAGGGGAGGTGGCGTTGAGGATGTGGCTTGGGAGAGAAGGAACAAGTCTGGGAAACAATGATTTAGATGGCGCTGTGAGGGGAGGTTGAGGATGTGGCTTGGAGAGAAGGAACAAGTCTGGGAAAGAATGATTTAGATGGCGCTGTGAGGGGAGGTTGAGGATGTGGCTTGGAGAGAAGGAATAAGCGTCGGGAAACATTGATTTAGATGGCGCTGTGAGGGGAGGTTGAGGATGTGGCTTGGGAAGAAGGAATAAGCGTCGGGAAACACTGATGAGGAAATGTAAACTGACGCGAGGGAGATAAAACACATAAAAAGAGCAGAAGAAGACTCAACTCTGACGTGTAAGAATGCGCATCTCGAGGTGTGTGCCAGCGCTGATGTACTGTGAGTGCTTACGTGAAGACATGCTAACTGTGATGTATGAGTGCTTAAGTGAAGACATGCTAGCTGTGATGTATGAGTGCTTAAGTGAAGACATGCTAGCTGTGATGTATGAGTGCTTAAGTGAAGACATGCTAGCTGTGATGTGTGAGTGCTTAAGTGAAGACATGCTAGCTGTGATGTGTGAGTGCTTAAGTGAAGACATGCTAGCTGTGATGTGTGAGTGCTTAAGTGAAGACATGCTAGCTGTGATGTGTGAGTGCTTAAGTGAAGACATGCTAGCTGTGATGCCAGTCTGTCTTCTTGCACTAAAGAGAGAGTGGGCGCAGGGGAAGGGAGAGGGATAGAATTGTTGTCCAGCTGAGAGAGTGATGCAGTGGTTATCAAGCTGAGAGAGTGATGCAGTGGTTATAAAGCTGAGAGAGTGATGCAGTGGTTGTCCAGCTGAGAGAGTGATGCAGTGGTTATAAAGCTGAGAGAGTGATGCAGTGGTTATAAAGCTGAGAGAGTGATGCAGTGGTTGTAAAGCTGAGAGAGTGATGCAGTGGTTATCAAGCTGAGAGAGTGATGCAGTGGTTATCAAGCTGAGAGAGTGATGCAGTGGTTATCAAGCTGAGAGAAGGATGCAGTCATCATCAAGCTGAGAGAGTGATGCAGTGGTTATCAAGCTGAAAGAAGGATGCAGTCATCATCAAGCTGAGAGAGTGATGCAGTGGTTATCAAGCTGAGAGAAGGATGCAGTGGTAGAAGTGAATGTGGTTACATGTTGTGTCACATACTGACGTGAAGACCATGGAAAGTGAGCTGCAGGGAAGCCTGGACGAGGACCTGGCTTGGGAGAGAAGGAACAAGTCTGGGAAACAATGATTTAGATGGCGCTGTGAGGGGAGGTTGAGGATGTGGCTTGGGAGAGAAGGAACAAGTCTGGGAAACAATGATTTAGATGGCGCTGTGAGGGGAGGTGGCGTTGAGGATGTGGCTTGGGAGAGAAGGAACAAGTCTGGGAAACAATGATTTAGATGGCGCTGTGAGGGGAGGTTGAGGATGTGGCTTGGGAGAGAAGGAACAAGTCTGGGAAAGAATGATTTAGATGGCGCTGTGAGGGGAGGTTGAGGATGTGGCTTGGGAGAGAAGGAATAAGCGTCGGGAAACATTGATTTAGATGGCGCTGTGAGGGGAGGTTGAGGATGTGGCTTGGGAGAGAAGGAATAAGCGTCGGGAAACACTGATGAGGAAATGTAAACTGACGCGAGGGAGATAAAACACATAAAAAGAGCAGAAGAAGACTCAACTCTGACGTGTAAGAATGCGCATCTCGAGGTGTGTGCCAGCGCTGATGTACTGTGAGTGCTTACGTGAAGACATGCTAACTGTGATGTATGAGTGCTTAAGTGAAGACATGCTAGCTGTGATGTATGAGTGCTTAAGTGAAGACATGCTAGCTGTGATGTATGAGTGCTTAAGTGAAGACATGCTAGCTGTGATGTGTGAGTGCTTAAGTGAAGACATGCTAGCTGTGATGTGTGAGTGCTTAAGTGAAGACATGCTAGCTGTGATGTGTGAGTGCTTAAGTGAAGACATGCTAGCTGTGATGTGTGAGTGCTTAAGTGAAGACATGCTAGCTGTGATGCCAGTCTGTCTTCTTGCACTAAAGAGAGAGTGGGCGCAGGGGAAGGGAGAGGGATAGAATTGTTGTCCAGCTGAGAGAGTGATGCAGTGGTTATCAAGCTGAGAGAGTGATGCAGTGGTTATAAAGCTGAGAGAGTGATGCAGTGGTTGTCCAGCTGAGAGAGTGATGCAGTGGTTATAAAGCTGAGAGAGTGATGCAGTGGTTATAAAGCTGAGAGAGTGATGCAGTGGTTGTAAAGCTGAGAGAGTGATGCAGTGGTTATCAAGCTGAGAGAGTGATGCAGTGGTTATCAAGCTGAGAGAGTGATGCAGTGGTTATCAAGCTGAGAGAAGGATGCAGTCATCATCAAGCTGAGAGAGTGATGCAGTGGTTATCAAGCTGAAAGAAGGATGCAGTCATCATCAAGCTGAGAGAGTGATGCAGTGGTTATCAAGCTGAGAGAAGGATGCAGTGGTAGAAGTGAATGTGGTTACATGTTGTGTCACATACTGACGTGAAGACCATGGAAAGTGAGCTGCAGGGAAGCCTGGACGAGGACCTGGCAGGAATATGAGAAAGGGAAAGTCAGGTAAAGCTGAGTTGTAAGTTAAGTGAAGTAAAGCTGAGTTGTAAGTTAAGTGAAGTAAAGCTGAGTTGTAAGTTAAGTGAAGTAAACTGAGTTGTAAGTTAAGTGAAGTAAAGCTGAGTTGTAAGTTAAGTGAAGTAAAGATTAGTTGTAAGTTAAGTGAAGTAAAGCTGAGTTGTAAGTTAAGTGAAGTAAAGCTGATGTGTAAGTTAAGTGAAGTAAACTGAGTTGTAAAGTGAAGTGAGGTAAAGATGAGTTGTAAGTTAAGTGAATTAAACTGAGTTGTAAAGTGAAGTGAGGTAAAGCTGAGTTATAAGTTAAGTGAAGTAAAGCTCAGTTGTAAAGTGAAGTGAGGTAAAGCTGAGTTGTAAAGTGAAGTGATGTAAAGCTGAGTTGTAAGTTAAGTGAAGTAAAGCTGAGTTGTAAGTTAAGTGAGGTAAAGCTGAGTTGCAAGTTAAGTGAATTCAAGCTGAGTTGCAAGTCAAGTGAAGTAAAGCTGAGTTGTAAAGTGAAGTGAGGTAAAGCTAAGTTGTAAGTTAAGTGAAGTAAAGCTGAGTTGTAAGTTAAGTGAAGCTAAGAAGAGTTGAAAGTTAAATGAGGTAAAGCTGAGTTGTAAGTTAAGAGAGGTAAAGCTGAGTTGTAAAGTGAAGTAAAATTGAGTTGTAAGTTAAGTGAAGTAAAGCTGAATTGTAAAGTGAAGTAAAGCTGAGTGGTAGGTTAAGTGAAGTAAAGCTGAGTTGTAAGTTAATTGAAGTAAAACTGAGTTGTAAAGTGAAGTAAAGCTGAGTTGTAAGTTAAGCGAGGTAAAGCTTAGGTGTAAATTAAGTGAAGTAAAGCTGAGTTTTAAGTTAAGTGAAGTAAAGCTGAGTTGTAAGTTAAGTGAAGTAAAGCTGAGTTGTAAAGTGAAGTCAAGCAGAGTTGTAAGTTAAGTGAGATAAAGCTGAATTGTAAGTTAAGTGAGGTCAAGCTGAGTTGCAAGTCAAGTGAAGTAAAGCTGAGTTGTAAAGTGAAGTGAGGTAAAGCTAAGTTGTAAGTTAAGTGAAGTAAAGCTGAGTTGTAAGTTAAGTGAAGCTAAGAAGAGTTGAAAGTTAAATGAGGTAAAGCTGAGTTGTAAGTTAAGAGAGGTAAAGCTGAGTTGTAAAGTGAAGTAAAATTGAGTTGTAAGTTAAGTGAAGTAAAGCTGAATTGTAAAGTGAAGTAAAGCTGAGTGGTAGGTTAAGTGAAGTAAAGCTGAGTTGTAAGTTAATTGAAGTAAAACTGAGTTGTAAAGTGAAGTAAAGCTGAGTTGTAAGTTAAGCGAGGTAAAGCTTAGGTGTAAATTAAGTGAAGTAAAGCTGAGTTTTAAGTTAAGTGAAGTAAAGCTGAGTTGTAAGTTAAGTGAAGTAAAGCTGAGTTGTAAAGTGAAGTCAAGCAGAGTTGTAAGTTAAGTGAGATAAAGCTGAATTGTAAGTTAAGTGAGGTAATGCTAAGTTGTAAGTTAAGTGAAGTAAAGCTGAGTTGTAAGTTAAGTGAGGTAAAGCTGAGTTGTAAGTTAAGTGAGGTAAACTGAGTTGTAAGTTAAGTGAAGTAAAGCTGAGTTGTAAGTTAAGTGAAGTAAAGCTGAGTTGTAAGTTAAGTGAAGTAAAGCTGAGTTGTAATTTAAGTGAAGTAAAGCTGAGTTGTATGTTAAGTGAAGCTAAGCTGAGGTGTAAGTTAAGTGAGGTAAAGCTGAGTTGTAAGTTCAGTGAAGTAAAGCTTAGTTGTAAAGTGAAGTAAAATTGAGTTGTAAGTTAAGTGAAGTAAAGCTGGGTTGTAAGTTAAGTGAAGTAAAGCAGAAATGTAAAGTGAAGTAAAGCTGAGTTGTAAAGTGAAGTAAAGCTGAGTTGTAAGTTAAGCGAGGTAAAGCTTAGTTATAAATTAAGTGAAGTAAAGCTGAGTCGTAAGTTAAGTGAAGTAAAGCTGAGTTGTAAGTTAAGTTAGGTAAAGCTGAGTTGTAAGTTAAGTGAGGTAAAGCTGAGTTGTAAGTTAAGTGAGGTTAAGCTGAGTTGTAAAGTGAAGTGAGGTAAAGCTGAGTTGTAAGTTAAGTGAAGTAAAGCTGAGTTGTAAGTTAAGTGAAGTAAAGCTGAGTTGTAAGTTAAGTGAAGTAAAGCTGAGTTGTAAGTTAAGTTAGGTAAAGCTGATTTGTAAGTTAAGTTAGGTAAAGCTGAGTTGTAAGTTAAGTGAGGTAAAGCTGAGTTTTAAGTTAAGTGAGGTAAAGCTGAGTTGTATGTTAAGTGAAGCTAAGCTGAGGTGTAAGTTAAGTGAGGTAAAGCTGAGTTGTAAGTTCAGTGAAGTAAAGCTTAGTTGTAAAGTGAAGTAAAATTGAGTTGTAAGTTAAGTGAAGTAAAGCTGGGTTGTAAGTTAAGTGAAGTAAAGCAGAAATGTAAAGTGAAGTAAAGCTGAGTTGTAAAGTGAAGTAAAGCTGAGTTGTAAGTTAAGCGAGGTAAAGCTTAGTTATAAATTAAGTGAAGTAAAGCTGAGTCGTAAGTTAAGTGAAGTAAAGCTGAGTTGTAAGTTAAGTTAGGTAAAGCTGAGTTGTAAGTTAAGTGAGGTAAAGCTGAGTTGTAAGTTAAGTGAGGTTAAGCTGAGTTGTAAAGTGAAGTGAGGTAAAGCTGAGTTGTAAGTTAAGTGAAGTAAAGCTGAGTTGTAAGTTAAGTGAAGTAAAGCTGAGTTGTAAGTTAAGTGAAGTAAAGCTGAGTTGTAAGTTAAGTTAGGTAAAGCTGATTTGTAAGTTAAGTTAGGTAAAGCTGAGTTGTAAGTTAAGTGAGGTAAAGCTGAGTTTTAAGTTAAGTGAGGTAAAACTGAGTTTGAATTAAGTGAGGTAAAGCTGAGTTGTAAGTTAAGTGAGGTAAAGCTGAGTTGTAAGTTAAGTGAAGTAAAGCTGAGTTGTAAGTTAAGTGAGGTAAAGCTGAGTTTTAAGTTAAATGAGGTAAAGCTGAGTTATAAGTTAAGTGAAGCAAAGCTGAATTGTAAAGTGAAGTAAAGCTGAGTGGTAGGTTAAGTGATGTAAAACTGAGTTGTAAGTTAAGTGAAGTAAAGCTGAGTTGTAAGTTAAGTGAAGTAAAGCTGAGTTGTAAGTTAAGTGAAGTAAAGCTGATGAGTAAAGTGAAGTAAAGCTGAGTTGTAAAGTGAAGTAAAGCTGAGTTGTAAGTTAAGTTAGGTAAAGCTGATTTGTAAGTTAAGTGAGGTAAAGCTGAGTTGTAAGTTAAGTGAGATAAAGCTGAGTTGTAAGTTAAGTGAGGTAAAGCTGAGTTTGAATTAAGTGAGGTAAAGCTGAGTTGTAAGTTAAGTGAGGTAAAGCTGAGTTGTAACTTAAGTGAAGTAAAGCTGAGTTGTAAGTTAAGTGAGGTAAAGCTGAGTTGTAAGTTAAATGAGGTAAAGCTGAGTTATAAGTTAAGTGAAGCAAAGCTGAATTGTAAAGTGAAGTAAAGCTGAGTTGTAAGTTAAGTGAGGTAAAGCTGAGTTGTAAGTTAAGTGAAGTAAAGTTGAGTTGTAAGTTAAGTGAAGTAAAGCTGAGTTGTAAGTTAAGTGAGGTAAAGCTGAGTTGTAAGTTAAGTGAAGTAAAGCTTAGTTGTAAGTTAAGTGAAGTGAAGCTGAGTTGTAAAGTGAAGTAAAGCTGAGTTGTAAGTTACATGACGTAAAGTTGTGTTGTAAAGTGAGGTAAAGCTGAGTTGTAAATTAAGTGAGGTAAAGCTGAGTTTTAAGTTTAGTGAGGTAAAGCTGAGTTTGAATTAAGTTAGGTAAAGCTGAGTTGTAAGTTAAGTGAGGTAAAGCTGAGTTGTAAGTTAAGTGAAGTAAAACTGAGTTGTAAGTTAAGTGAGGTAAAGCTGAGTTGTAAGTTAAATGAGGTAAAGCTGAGTTTTAAGTTAAGTGAGGGAAAGCTGAGTTATAAGTTCAGTGAAGTAAAGCTGAGTTGTAAAGTGAAGTAAAGCTGAGTTGTAAGTTACGTGACGTAAAGTTGTGTTGTAAAGTGATTTAAAACTGAGTTTTAAGTTAAGTTAGGTAAAGCTGAGTTGTAAGTTAAGTGAGGTAAAGCTGAGTTGTAAATTAAGTGAGGTAAAGCTGAGTTGTAAGTTAAGTGAGGTAAAGGTGAGTTTGAAATAAGTAAGGTAAAGCTGAGTTGTAAGTTAAGTGAAGTAAAACTAAGTTGTAAGTTAAGTGAGGTAAAGCTGAGTTATAAGTTAAGTGAGGTAAATCTGAGTTGTAAGTTAAGTGAGTTAAAGCTGATTTGTAAGTTAAGTGAGGTAAAGATGAGTTGTAAATTAAGTGAGGTAAAGCTGAGTTGTAAATTAACTTCATCTGGTTCTTTAGAACAAGTCACTGAATTCTGAGGGTAGTTTATTAAGAGCATCAAATTTATCTCTGAAATTTCTGAGAAGTCTGTTAACATTTTAGACATCAAGGTGTCTGTCGCACTGACGCTCTTTTAACCTTTATGTTCTGCAAACCCACTGAAATCCATACTTTACAATTCCTCTCTGTACTCTATAAACACACTGACAACCATACATATCTGCTTTACACTTCTTATCTGTACTCTACAAACCCACTGACAACCATACATATCTACTTTATACTTCCTCTCTGTACTCTATAAATCCACTGACAACCATACATATTTACTTTATACTTCCTCTCTGTACTCTATAAATCCACTGACAACCATACATATTTACTTTACACTTCCTCTCTGTACTCTATAAACCCACTGACAACCATAGATATCTACTTTACACCTCTTATCTGTACTCTATAAACCCACTGACAACCATACATATCTACTTTACACTTCCTCTCTGTACTCTATAAACCCACTGACAACCATACATATTTACTTTATACTTCCTCTCTCTACTCTATAAACACACTGACAACTATACATATCTACTTTACATTTCTTATCTGTACTCTACAAGCCCATTGACAACCATACATATCTACTTTATACTTCCTCTCTGTACTCTATAAATCCACTGACAACCATACATATCTACTTTATACTTCCTCTCTGTACTCTATAAATCCACTGACAACCATACATATTTACTTTATACTTCCTCTCTGTACTCTATAAATCCACTGACAACCATACATATTTACTTTATACTTCCTCTCTGTACTCTATAAACCCACTGACAACCATAGATATCTACTTTACACCTCTTATCTGTACTCTATAAACCCACTGACAACCATACATATCTACTTTACACTTCCTCTCTGTACTCTATAAACCCACTGACAACCATACATATTTACTTTATACTTCCTCTCTCTACTCTATAAACACACTGACAACTATACATATCTACTTTACATTTCTTATCTGTACTCTACAAGCCCATTGACAACCATACATATCTACTTTATACTTCCTCTCTTTACTCTATAAACACACTGACAACCATACATATCTACTTTACACTTCCTCTCTGTACTCTAAAAACCCACTGACAACCATACATATCTACTTTATACTTCCTCTCTGTACTCTATAAACCCACTGACAACCATACATATCTACTTTACATTTCTTATCTGTACTCTACAAACCCATTGACAACCATACATATCTACTTTACACTTCCTCTCTGTACTCTATAAACCAACTGACAACCATACATATCTACTTTACACTTCCTCTCTGTACTCTATAAACCAACTGACAACCATACATATCTACTTTACACTTTTTATCTGTACTCTACAAACCCACTGACAGCCACACATATCTACTTTATACTTCCTCTCTGTGCTCTACAAACCCACTGACAGCCATGCTTATCTACTTTACACTTCCTCTCTGTACTCTACAAACCCACTGACAACCATACATATTTACTTTATACTTCCTCTCTCTACTCTATAAACACACTGACAACTATACATATCTACTTTACATTTCTTATCTGTACTCTACAAACCCATTGACAACCATACATATCTACTTTACACTTCCTCTCTGTACTCTATAAACCAACTGACAACCATACATATCTACTTTACACTTCCTCTCTGTACTCTATAAACCAACTGACAACCATACATATCTACTTTACACTTTTTATCTGTACTCTACAAACCCACTGACAGCCACACATATCTACTTTATACTTCCTCTCTGTGCTCTACAAACCCACTGACAGCCATGCTTATCTACTTTACACTTCCTCTCTGTACTCTACAAACCCACTGACAGCCATTCTTATCTACTTTACACTTCCTCTCTGTGCTCTACAAACCCACTGACAGCCATGCTTATCTACTTTACACTTCCTCTCTGTGCTCTACAAACCCACTGACAGCCATGCTTATCTACTTTACACTTCCTCTCTGTGCTCTACAAACCCACTGACAGCCATGCTTATCTACTTTACACTTCCTCTCTGTGCTCTACAAACCCACTGACAGCCATGCTTATCTACTTTACACTTCCTCTCTGTGCTCTACAAACCCACTGACAGCCATGCTTATCTACTTTCCACGTGCTCTCATCCTGAAACTTGCAAGGATTCGACCTCATACTCTCAGCTCCTCCGTCTTGGCCGCCTCTGCCAGGGTGACTCGGGCTTTATGGATCAGTCCAAGAAATTGTGAGAACCTTTTAGTCATCGCCACTATCCAGAAAAACATCGGAAATCATTCACTTTTTCCAGAAAGTGAACCGTAAAGAGGCTTTCAGAACGGTGACTTCTTCTGATAGAGATAATTCAGTGTTTCCTTTTCACCTGCATCGCCAGATTCTTAAGAAAATTCTCTATCATCATCTGCCACTGTTACAGTTAGAATCTGACATTCGCGATATCTTTTCTGATCTACCACGATTATCCTACAAGTGGTAATCAAACTAGGGACATCTCTGATCTACCACTATTATCCTACAAGTGGTAATCAAACTAGGGACATCTCTGATCTACCACTATTATCCTACAAGTGGTAATCAAACTAGGGACATCTCTGATCTACCACTATTATCCTACAAGTGGTAATCAAACTAGGGACATCTCTGATGATGAAGTGTAAAAGTTATCTTAAGCTGCTCTTACAGACACCGAATACAATTAATTGTTTTCTGTATAGTCCCGAAAATTTTGTTTAGTAGATAGTCATTTATAATGTATGTAGTTACTTCTATACTGAGTGAATGTTTAAGAGTGAAACGTAAATGTTATATTTTATTTTATGTCTCTCAGCTTCATTGTTAGTTATGTTTGTTATATGAACAGCATATTTGTAGAATGTCTGGAATAGAGTGAAAGATGTATGATAAAGGGTAGAATGTCAGACGGGCCTGCGTGCCCAATTCTTAACCCTTTTGAAATAAAGATCAATCAATCAATTAATCAATCAATCTGATCTACCACTATTATCATACAAGTGGTAATCAAACTAGGGACATCTCTGATCTACCACTATTATCCTACAAGTGGTAATCAAACTAGGGATATCTCTGATCTACCACTATTATCCTACAAGTGGTAATCAAACTAGGGATATCTCTGATCTACCACTATTATCCTACAAGTGGTAATCAAACTAGGGATATCTCTGATCTACCACTATTATCCTACAAGTGGTAATCAAACTAGGGATATCTCTGATCTACCACTATTATCCTACAAGTGGTAATCAACTAGGGATATCTCTGATCTACCATTATTATCCTACAAGTGGTAATCAAACTAGGGATATCTCTGATCTACCACTATTATCCTACAAGTGGTAATCAAACTAGGGACATCTCTGATTTACCACTATTATCCTACAAGTGGTAATCAAACTAGGGATATCTCTGAACTACTACTATTATCCTACAAGTGGTAATCAAACTAGGGACATCTCTGATTTACCACTATTATCCTACAAGTGGTAATCAAACTAGGGATATCTCTGAACTACTACTATTATCCTACAAGTGGTAATCAAACTAGGGACATCTCTGATCTACCACTATTATCCTACAAGTGGTAATCAAACTAGGGACATCTCTGATTTACCACTATTATCCTACAATCAGTAATCAAACTAGGGACATCTCTGATTTAGTATTATTATCCTGCAATTGCAAACCAAACTAAGGACATCTTCACTGGTCTACCATTATTATCCTACAAGTGAGAACCACCAAGCTAAGAACATCTTCTCTGATCTACCACTATTATCCTACAAGTGAGAACCACCAAACTAAGAACATCTTCTCTGATCTACCACTATTGTCCTACAAGTGAGAACCACCAAACTAAGAACATCTTCTCTGATCTACCACTATTGTCCTACAAGTGAGAACCACCAAACTAAGAACATCTTCTCTGATCTACCACTATTGTCCTTCAAGTGAGAACCACCAAACTAAGAACATCTTCTCTGATCTACCACTATTGTCCTACAAGTGAGAACCACCAAACTAAGAACATCCTCGACCATGGCAACCTGATACAGGAACCTGCGTCCGTAAATTGCCCTCCCCCCCCCCCCACGTCATATTGCCTCCCTCCCAAGGTCTCCTCTATTCTTTCCTCACCTGAAACTGACATTCCAGGACCCTCCACTCCGCTACACGGGAGAACCTCCTCTCCAATACATCAGCGTGATGATCATTTTATTCCTCTCTCTATCTCCTTTCCCTTTCCCCCACCCCCTCTTTTGCTACCAACCAGTCAGATTCATATCACACCTGACAAGTCTTCGCTTAAACATTCACACCACTTCACCACGCGCGCTCTCGGACTCAGCTTCTTACAAGTCACAGTCAAGTCCTCTTTTTTATGATTTCTTTCCATTTCTTGAATATCATTCAGGTGAGTTTACATTTTATCTTCTTTCTCGTGTATGTTTATGTATGACTAAGGTGTAAACTGAAACATTACAACTGTGTGGTGGTAAATTAATATAATTAGTGGATATACAACTATACATGAAGCACTGCAGTAAAGCTGTGAAACCAAAAGTTCAGAACCTCCTCACATCATCACATTACAAGCCCTCTATTCCATCCATAATCATTTATTTCACCTTCTCCTGGCTAGGCTACCATTGTATCTCTCTCTCTCTCTCTCTCTCTCTCTCTCTCTCTCTCTCTCTCCCCTCAACAGTTTCCTCATCCACCACTCTCAGTTACGATTCATCTACCACACATCACAAGTCTCTGTTTATACATTTTCTACGCTGCACCATGCGCATTTCTGTACATTTTTGAACGAGCACATTTTGAACGGGCGCATTTCTGAACGAGCGTCGGAAAAGCTACATATTTTTTCAAGTTATAGCTAAGTGCTCTATTCATTTTATTTATTTATTTTTTAACATATGATTCATGTGAATCTATACTTCATCCCCTCCCTCCAATTCTTCGTCCTGTGTGTGTTTGTATGATAAAGGCTCGCATCGAAACATCACAATTTTGTAGTCGTTAAGTAAAAAAGCTGTTCCTACTTTTTTCCACCAGTTTATACATTTTGGTATATTAATAAAGTTGCTCTTAGTTTCATTTCAACTTGAGTATTTTCTGATCACATCTTTACTGCAGCGGCTTTATGTATATTTATATGTTTAGTTTTGTGTATACGTATAGCCAAAACTATTCGTGCGCAACAAATTCGGACAATAGCTAGAACAATGACAAATATAACAACAAATTAAGAAGTACTAGTAGGAAAATAATTAGAACAATGACAAATATAACAACAAATTAAGAAGTACTAGTAGGAAAATAATTAGAACAACGACAAATATAACAGCAAATTAAGAAGTACTAATAGGAAAATAATTAGAACACTGACAAATAGAACAACAAATTAAGAAGTACTAAAAAAAAAGGTAAAGGTATTCCTATCATGCCTTAGAGGTACATAGGGTGTTAATGCCCATATTTTCCTTGACCTGTCAGCACACTAGAGGGTGATATGGTCAGTATAACGCCTGGCCGCCTTTCCTTCCCCAAGTCCAGAAAAAGAAGTATTAGTAGGACAATAATTAGAACAATGCCAAATAGAACAACAAAGTAAGAAGTACTGTTAAGACAATATTTAGAAAAATGACAAATAGAACAACAAAGTAAGAAGTACTGGTATGACGATAACTACAACAATGACAAATGGAATAACAAAGTAAGAAGTACTGGTATGACGATAACTAGAACAACAAATAGAACAACATAGGAACTTAACAGCTACTTGTATGTTTGTAGTACAATGATATCCAGGTCGGCAAGCTGTCTGCAGATAACAACCACATACCAGCAACACTGACTCTCTTACATCTCTCTTCGCTTACACCAAGCTTACACATTCTATCTACAGTTTTCTGAGTGTCTTACCATACAAAGTTCACGCGTTAAATTTAAACATTTCTAGAAGAAGAAAGAAGAAGAAGAAGAAGAAGAAGAAATACCGTGTGAAACATTTTTAAGTTCCACTTCTGCCGGGGGGGGGGGTGGATTAAAAGACAAAACAAAACATGCGACATCAATAATGGATTTAATCATGATTAATTTTTTGTGTGTGCTGCTTTCCACATTTTGTACAGGCCGGCCTGTGCTGTTCGGACCAAAATATCTTCTCTTTATATTTACGTTTATTTGTTTTGACTGAAATATTGGAGAGATTTCTAAAACATTTCAGCTTATTTATCTGCTCTAACAAATTCTCTAAAACTTCCTCAATCACGTTTACACTTTGGAAAAATGCCCACTTTAAAAAAATTTTAAAAAACACCTTTTCAGCGAGAACTAACTGTCACTTTCTGTAATTGTTTACCTGTCCAGTAAACTTTGTGAATAAATAGTCGAGACGAGATGAAAGGAAACACTTTGAATCAGGAAACATTTCTGCGACCGCTAGTCGGGCAGAGTTGTAGCCCGGTCTTGTTTGTCACAGGGTTGGGTCTCAGAACACCAGCCACAAAAATAAGGATAATAGCAAGTAAGTCTTGGAAATATCACACGTCAGAAACATTCACTGGATCACACATTTGAAACATTCACTGGATCACACATTTGAAACATTCACTGGATCACACATTTGAAACATTCACTGGATCACACATTTGAAACATTCACTAGATCACACATTTGAAACATTCACTGGATCGCACATCTGAAACATTCACTGGATCACACATCAGAAACATTCCCTGGATCACACATTTCAAACATTCACCGGAACACACATCAGAAACATTCACTGGATCACACATTTCAAACATTCACTGGATCACACATCAGAACATATTCAAATTATCACACATCAGAACATATTCAAAGTATCACACATCAGAACATATTCAGAGTATCACACATCAGAACATATTCACCTTGCCACATATTAAGAAAAATTATGATGTGTTGTTAAAGACGGAGATTATTTGAGAAAGATGTAAGGAAGGAATGAGTGAGTTAGGAAGTTGATTATCCTACTCCTGCGTTGTTGAAAATCTGACAAAAGAGACTGAAGTGAAGCAGGTGACAGGTGACAGGTGACCGGGAGCTGATCAACTCTGAGTCATGCAGGTGAAACAAGGGACAGGTGACAGGTGACCAAGTAGTCTGAGTCATGCAGGTGAAACAAGGGACAGGTGACAGGTGACCAAGTAAGTCTGAGTCATGCAGGTGAAACAAGGGACAGGTGACAGGTGACCAAGTAAGTCTGAGTCATGCAGGTGAAACAAGGGACAGGTGACAGGTGACCAAGTAGTCTGAGTCATGCAGGTGAACCAGGTGACAAGTAGTTATGCTGATGTGCGTAGCGAAGATGTGACAATAAGGAGACATATTGTCATTGACACATATTTCTTTGACATCTCGAGCATCTTGCCTTCCGGGACACTTCATGACACTTCTGCAGTTGGACTGTACGGGAAGCCTTCATCTGGACCCAACACCAGGATGAAAGAAAGTACACTAACCACTGCGCTACTCCTTAAGACAGGTAAAAGGAACGAAGAAAGAGATAATACATAAAAAGATAAGGTAGCTGTTGTTAGCTTATCCGTTAATGGCAAACATTTGCTTTAGTGGCAAGAATGGTGGGCCAGTTTTTCTCTGGTGAAAAAATCATCAATAACTTGGCCAAATGTATTCTAGCCTCACTCAATGACGATCTTACATTCTTTGATTACACAACACCAAGATAGTCATACATTCTTTGATTACTTTATAACATGACGGTCCTACATTCTTTGATTACTTTATAACATGACGGTCCTAAATTCTTTGATTACTTTATAACATGACGGCCCTACATTCTTTGATTACTTTATAACATGACGGCCCTACATTCTTTGATTACTTTATAACATGACGGCCCTACATTCTTTGATTACTTTATAACATGACGGCCCTACATTCTTTGATTACTTTATAACATGACGGTCCTATATTCTTTGATTACTTTATAACATGACGGCCTTACATTCTTTGATTACTATACAACATGATGGCCCTATATTCTTTGATTACTTTACAGCATGACGGCCCTATATTCTTTGATTACTATACAACATGACGGCCCTATACTCTTTGATTACTTTACAACATGACGGCCCTATATTCTTTGATTACTTTACAGCATGACGGCCCTATATTCTTTGATTACTGGAAACAATGTTCTGCCTCCCGTAACTCTTTTATGTTTGATGAGAAATGTGATGAGGAAGGTAAGTTATGAAGAAAGAATTACTACAGATGATATCATGAGGACATATATAAACTCATATTGTGGGCACGTACCTCTTTTCATCGGAGTTTATGTCCTGGAACATACAGCAGACACATAATTAGTTTATGTTTTCACTTCGTCTGTTCAAGGAAAAAAACAGCTGATGATATTGAATTCCAGAATGAAAGAATACAGCTTCGCAAGCTCTAAGTGAAAGCCTGATTATTTCAGAAAATGTCTGTGTAGTGAAAGAAAGTCCGGTAGTCTAGGATAAAACTCGGTCAGAGATGCGAATTGAAAACTCTTCAAAAGATAAAACTCTGCTGTAAGAATGAAAGTAATACCCGCGTACTGAAGCCACGTGATCAGGGTATAAGAGAGCGGATTGGTGGGCACCGGCGGAGCGATACGCGCGCGAAAAACTGGTAGCCGAAGTACGACTTTATCTGACATCGATCCGCTGAAGGGAATGTGATATTAGTTCTTGCAGAGATTCCTCCATAGAAGCGCAATCCGATTATGCAGTGCCTCTTTTTATCATGTTTTTCTAAGCTTCTCTTGCCCTCCGTCGCTCATGCCACCTCTTCATCCCTCTCATGTAGACTTTTATATGCCCCCCCCCCCCCGACTCTATTCTCCAGATTCTTCACAGTTTGTTGGCCTCCATCTTCATTATCGATAATGGCTTATAAACCTAACTCAGGAACTGACAATGTTCGCTCAAAATATGGCGCATAAGCTGGTACTTCATCACACAGACGCGTACACACAATCACACTATCAGTAATAAATGCTCACAACATTAATATAACAACAGCGAGACCGCAAGAAAAACACACAACACATACACAGATCACTCCCACAACAGCACATATATGCAGCAGGAACAGTAACACAGGAAAGAATGAACATACAACAGCCCTAGTATAGGTACACACAGACATACAACAGCCCTAGTATAGGTACACACAGACATACAGCAGCCCTAGTATAGGTACATACAGACATACAACAGCCCTAGTATAGGTACACACAGACATACAACAGCCCTAGTATAGGTACACACAGACATACAGCAGCCCTAGTATAGGTACACACAGACATACAACAGCCCTAGTATAGGTACACACAGACATACAGCAGCCCTAGTATAGGTACACACAGACATACAACAGCCCTAGTATAGGTACACACAGACATACAACAGCCCTAGTATAGGTACACACAGACATACAGCAGCCCTAGTATAGGTACACACAGACATACAACAGCCCTAGTATAGGTACACACAGACATACGACAGCCCTAGTATAGGTACACACAGACATACAACTGCCCTAGTATAGGTACACACAGACATACGACAGCGCACAGACATAGACAATTGACAGTGCATAAACACTGTTAACATAAAAGTAACACATACATTAATATAGAACAATATAAGAATAAATGGAACAATCTAGACTTACATAAAACAGTATAAACTTACTTCGAGTGATCTACATTTAGATAGAACAATATATACTTCTATGAAATATTTGACATAGCATCGGACCACCAAGATTAGTCTGTTTATCCTAAATTTGACACAGTATTGAAACACCAAGATTAGTTTGTTTATCTTAACTTTGAAATAGCATCGGACCACCAAAATTAGTTTGTTTATCTTAACTTTGACACAGCATCGGACCACCAAAATTAGTTTATCCTAACTTTGACACAGCATCGGACCACCAAAATTAGTTTGTTTATCCTAACTTTGACATAGCATCGGACCACCAAGATTAGTCTGTTTATCCTAACTTTTACACAGTATTGAAACACCAAGATTAGTTTGTTTATCCTAACTTTGACACAGTATTGAAACACCAAGATTAGTTTGTTTATCCTAACTTTGACATAGCATCGGACCACCAAGATTAGTCTGTTTATCCTAACTTTTACACAGTATTGAAACACCAAGATTAGTTTGTTTATCCTAACTTTGACACAGTATTGAAACACCAAGATTAGTTTGTTTATCCTAACTTTGACATAGCATCGGACCACCAAAATTAGTTTGTTTATCCTAACTTTGACACAGTATTGAAACACCAAGATTAGTTTGTTTATCCTAACTTTGACACAGTATTGAAACACCAAGATTAGTTTGTTTATCCTAACTTTGACACAGTATTGAAACACCAAGATTAGTTTGTTTATCCTAACTTTGACACAGTATTGAAACACCAAGATTAGTTTGTTTATCCTAACTTTGACACAGTATTGGAACATTAAGACCGATCTATCTTTCACAGAAATACGCTATTAAGATCTAAGTCAAAGAAAGTCATGGAGGTCACAGCTGTTTAGACACTTCAGCAAACAAGAACAAAAAACATAGACATGGACCTGGTCTAAGCAAAGACAAAATTAGACATGACGATATTTCTTGGCGGTGATGTAAGACAAAATGTTCGTGGAGAGACTTGTGGGGCGACTATGAAGGCACGCTCTAATGATGAGAGAAACAAAAAGAAAATTTTTTTTCTCCTTACTTTTTGTAAAACGGTAAGATTTGCTGTCGCCGTCATTTATTTATTTACCAATTAAATGTTGCACTTTTCTTTCTCGACTTCTAGCAACTGCTCTCTCTCTCTCTCTCTCTCTCTCTCTCTCTCTTGTTTTTCTCTCTGTTTTTCTTAAGCAATGATGAAGGCATATTTTCTCAGATAGTACATCACATCATCTCTCGACATAGCGGTCTCTTGTTACCAGGTCATCTCTCGACACATCGCTCTCTTGTTACTAGGTCATCTCTGGATACATCGCTCTCTTGTTACTAGGTCATCTCTGGATACATCGCTCTCTTGTTACTAGGTCATATCTCGACATAGCGCTCTCTTGTTACTAGGTCATCTCTGGATACATCGCTCTCTTGTTACTAGGTCATCTCTGGATACATCGCTCTCTTGTTACCAGGTCATCTGTGGATACATCTCTCTTGTTACCAGGTCATCTGTGGATATATCGCTCTCTTGTTGCCACGTCATCTCTGGACATTGTGGGCACTTCCAGCGCTGCCTAAGGTCACATACAACTGGCAAGAAAACTCGTATTCTTTGTCTAATGAAACACATTATTTACTTTTCAGAAACCAGATACACTTGATACATATAATTATTGCTGTAATATTATCTACTTACTCTTATTTATTTATATTTCTGCTCTTTGTTTGTTTATTTACCGAAGTTCTAAGTTCTAGTATTCTGGTCTTTGTTTGTTTTATGATTTTAATCTAATTAACATACAACACGGGCTCGCCTTTATTTGTACTGAACACTAAACTGCCATTACTTTGTTCCTTTATCTGTACTGAACACCAAACTGCCATTACTTTGTTCCTTTATCTGTACTGGACACCAAACTGCCATTACTTTGTTCCTTTATCTGTACTGAACAACAAACTGCCATTACTTTGTTCCTTTATCTGTACTGAACATTAAACTACCACTTCTTTATTTATTTATCTCTACTGAACATCACATTACCATTGCTTTGTTATTTTATATGTAATGAAGACTAAACTACCGTTATTTCTTATTTCATCTCTACTGAGCACCAAACTACCATTGCTTTTTTATTTTATCTATACTGGACAACAAACTACCATTGCTTTGTTATCTTATCTGTACTGAACACCAAACTGCCATTACTTTGTTCATTTATCTGTACTGAACAACAAACTGCCATTGCTTTGTTCCTTATCTGTATTGAACACCAAACTGCATTGGTTTGTTCCTTTATCTGTACTGAACACCAAACTGACAGTGCTGTGTTCCTTTATGTGTACTGAATTTCACACGAACATTCCTTTGTTATTTTATCTGTATTGAATACAAAACTAGCATTTATTTGTTCCTTTATCTGTACTGAACATCAAACTACCATTGCTTTGTTATTTTATCTGTACTAAACACCAAACTGCTATTGCTTTGTTGTTTTATATGTGTTGAAGACGATACTACCATTAATATTTATTTTATCTGTACTGAGCACCAAACTACCATTACCCTGTTATCTTATCTGTAATGAACAAAAAATACCATTGCTTTGTTACTTTATCTGTCCTGAACACCAAATTACCATTACTGTGTTATTTTATCTGTACTGACCATCAAATTACCATTACTTTGTTACTTTACTGAAAATCAAACTACCATTGCTTTGTTATTTTATCTGTACTAAACACCAAACTACCATTACTTTGTTATTTTATCTGTACTGAACTCCAAACTACCATTACTTTGTTATTTTATCTGTACTAAACACCAAACTACCATTACTTTGTTATTTTATCTGTACTAAACATCAAACTACCATTACTTTATTTTATCTATACTGAACATGAAACTACCATTGCTTTGTTATTTATCTGTACTAAACACTAAACTACCATTACTTTGTTATTTTATCTGTACTAAACACCAAACTACCATTACTTTGTTATTTTATCTGTACTAAACACCAGACTACCATTGCCGTGTTATTTTATCTGTACTGAACCCCATACTACCATTACTTTGTTATTTTATCTGTAACACCAGACAACCATTACTTTGTTATTTTATCTGTACTAAACGCCAAACTACCATTACTTTGTTATTTTATCTGTACTAAACACCAAACTACCATTACTTTGTTATTTTATCTGTACTAAACACCAGGCTACCATTACTTTGTTATTTTATCTGTACTGAACACCAGACTACCATTGCCGTGTTATTTTATCTGTACTGAACCCCATACTACCATTCACTTGTTATTTTATCTGTACTGAACACCAAACTACCTTGCTTTGTTACTTTATCTTTATGTAACACCTAACAAACATTATCATGTTACTTTATCTACACTGAACACCAAACTACCATTGCTTTGTTATTGTATCTATAAAAGATAAAGGTAAAGGTAATCCTGTCATGTCTTAGAGGCACATAGGGATATGGTGTTAGTGCCCATATTTTCCTTGACCTGTCAGCACACTAGAGGGTGATATGGTCAGTATCACGCCTGGCTGCCTTTCCTTCCCCAAATCCAGAAGAAGTCGGGTACCCATTTCTACAGCTGGGTGACTGGGGTGCCTCCGGCCGGATTCGAACCCCCGACCTTCGCCATGAGAGACCTGTGCACTAACTTACTGAACATCAAACTACCATTGCTTTGTTATTTTGTTTGTACTGAACATCAAACTACCATTGCTTTGTTATATTATCTGTACTGAACACTAAACTACCATTACTTTGTTATTTTATCTGTACTGAACATCAAACTACAATTGCTTTGTTATTTTATCTGTACTGAACACCAAACTACCATTACTTTGTTATTTTATCTGTACTGAAAATCAACCTACCATTACTTTGTTATTTTATCTGTACTGAACACCAAACTACCATTACTTTGTTATTTTATCTGTACTGAACATCAAACTACCATTACTTTGTTATTTTATCTGTACTGAACATCAAACTAACATTAATTTGTTATTTTATCTGTACTGAACATCAAACTATCATTACTTTGTTATTTTATCTGTACTGAACACCAAACTACCATTACTTTGTTATTTTATCTGTACTGAACATCAAACTACCATTACTTTGTTTTTTATCTGTACTGAACACCAAACTACCTTGCTTTGTTACTTTATCTTTATGTAACACCTAACAAACATTATCATGTTACTTTATCTACACTGAACACCAAACTACCATTGCTTTGTTATTGTATCTATAAAAGATAAAGGTAAAGGTAATCCTGTCATGTCTTAGAGGCACATAGGGAT
Organism: Achatina immaculata; assembly: GCA_009760885.1. Lineage (NCBI taxonomy): Eukaryota > Metazoa > Mollusca > Gastropoda > Stylommatophora > Achatinidae > Lissachatina > Lissachatina immaculata. The sequence continues at coordinate 19,544,267 of CM019706.1, read as the reverse complement.
ATGGTGTTAGTGCCCATATTTTCCTTGACCTGTCAGCACACTAGAGGGTGATATGGTCAGTATCACGCCTGGCTGCCTTTCCTTCCCCAAATCCAGAAGAAGTCGGGTACCCATTTCTACAGCTGGGTGACTGGGGTGCCTCCGGCCGGATTCGAACCCCCGACCTTCGCCATGAGAGACCTGTGCACTAACTTACTGAACATCAAACTACCATTGCTTTGTTATTTTGTTTGTACTGAACATCAAACTACCATTGCTTTGTTATATTATCTGTACTGAACACTAAACTACCATTACTTTGTTATTTTATCTGTACTGAACATCAAACTACAATTGCTTTGTTATTTTATCTGTACTGAACACCAAACTACCATTACTTTGTTATTTTATCTGTACTGAAAATCAACCTACCATTACTTTGTTATTTTATCTGTACTGAACCCCATACTACCATTACTTTGTTATTTTATCTGTACTGAACATCAAACTACCATTACTTTGTTATTTTATCTGTACTGAACATCAAACTAACATTAATTTGTTATTTTATCTGTACTGAACATCAAACTATCATTACTTTGTTATTTTATCTGTACTGAACACCAAACTACCATTACTTTGTTATTTTATCTGTACTGAACATCAAACTACCATTACTTTGTTATTTTATCTGTACTGAACATCAAACTAACATTAATTTGTTATTTTATCTGTACTGAACATCAAACTATCATTACTTTGTTATTTTATCTGTACTGAACACCAAACTACCATTACTTTGTTATTTTATCTGTACTGAACATCAAACTAACATTAATTTGTTACAAACTTTTTGTGTACTTCAGTCACTGAGCGGAAGGACAATCACTAGCGGCAGTCACCAGCAGCAGCAGCAGCAGCAGCAGCAGCACCGAGGGGGTAGGACAAGGTCATGGCCAGCTTTGCTTGTCCCAGGTTCCGACCAGTGAAATGACCAGAGTGAAGACGAGAGAGAAGATGAGAGAGAAGAAGTTGAAGTTTGTGTTTCATCTCAGGATATGCTTTCTCTATGTACAAGTTTTTGTTTCATCTCAGGATATGCTTTCTCTATGTACAAGTTTGTGTTTTAGCTGTAGATATGCCTTCTCTATGTACAAGTCTTTGTTTTATCTCAGGATATGCTTTCTCTATGTACAAGTCTTTGTTTTATCTCAGGATATGCTTTCTCTATGTACAAGTTTTTGTTTCATTTCAGGATATGCTTTCTCTATGTACAAGTTTATGTTTCATCTCAGGATATGCTTTCTCTATGTACAAGTTTGTGTTTCATCTCAGGATATGCTTTCTCTATGTACAAGTTTGTGTTTTAGCTGTAGATATGCTTTCTCTATGTACAAGTCTTTGTTTCATCTCAGGATATGCTTTCTCTATGTACAAGTCTTTGTTTCATCTCAGGATATGCTTTCTCTATGTACAAGTCTTTGTTTCATCTCAGGATATGCTTTCTCTCTGCACAAGTTTGTGTTTTAGCTGTAGATATGCTTTCTCTATGTACAAGTCTTTGTTTCATCTCAGGATATGCTTTCTCTATGTACAAGTCTTTGTTTTATCTCAGGATATGCTTTCTCTATGTACAAGTCTTTGTTTCATCTCAGGATATGCTTTCTCTCTGCACAAGTTTGTGTTTTAGCTGTAGATATGCTTTCTCTATGTACAAGTCTTTGTTTCATCTCAGGATATGCTTTCTCTATGTACAAGTCTTTGTTTCATCTCAGGATATGCTTTCTCTATGTACAAGTCTTTGTTTTATCTCAGGATATGCTTTCTCTATGTACAAGTCTTTGTTTCATCTCAGGATATGCTTTCTCTCTGCACAAGTTTGTGTTTTAGCTGTAGATATGCTTTCTCTATGTACAAGTCTTTGTTTCATCTCAGGATATGCTTTCTCTATGTACAAGTCTTTGTTTTATCTCAGGATATGCTTTCTCTATGTACAAGTCTTTGTTTCATCTCAGGATATGCTTTCTCTATGTACAAGTCTTTGTTTCATCTCAGGATATGCTTTCTCTATGTACAAGTCTTTGTTTTATCTCAGGATATGCTTTCTCTATGTACAAGTCTTTGTTTCATCTCAGGATATGCTTTCTCTCTGCACAAGTTTGTGTTTTAGCTGTAGATATGCTTTCTCTATGTACAAGTCTTTGTTTCATCTCAGGATATGCTTTCTCTATGTACAAGTCTTTGTTTTATCTCAGGATATGCTTTCTCTCTGCACAAGTTTGTGTTTTAGCTGTAGATATGCTTTCTCTCTGTGCAACTTGAAGTTTTTGTTTTAACTGTGGATATGCCTTCTCCATGTAGAACTTGAATATTTTTTGTTTTACCTGTAGATATGCTTTCTTTTTGTACAACTTGGAGTTTGTGTTTTAACTGTGGATATGTGTTCTCTCTTTACAACTTGAGTTTAGGTTATAGGTGTAGATATGTTTTCTTTCTGATAAACTTGATATACCGCCTCGCTAAAGAATAAATAGCAAAGCCGCAGCAATGGTGGGCTTTTGTGATACATTCTGTGGCTGCACTTCCATATTTGCCTCCTGCCTTGTTGGGGCTTGATCAGAAGTTTGTTTCTGCAGTTTCTAGATTTGGACACCGGCTTGTGTGTTTGTTCTCTTCTTGGACATTTTAAAACAGCCCACGAAAATCTTGTCAATGCCATCGTTTTACTTGTCAGTCTCAACACGTAAGACTATCTATACCTTTTTGTGCATCTCATCAGAGGATGAGTTTAACATCTGACACAGGGGACAATGACTGAGTTTAACATCTGACACAGTGGACAATGACTGAGTTTAACATCTGACACAGTGGACAATGACTGAGTTTAACATCTAACACAGGGGACAATGACTGAGTTTAACATCTGACACAGTGGACAATGACTGAGTTTAACATCTGATACAGTGGACAATGACTGAGTTTAACATCTGACACAGTGGACAATGACTGAGTTTAACATCTGACACAGGGGACAATGACTGAGTTTAACATCTAACACAGTGGACAGTGATTAAGTTTAATGTCTGACACAGGGACAGTGTCTGAGTTCAACATCTGACACAGGGGACAGTGACTGAGTTTAACATCTGACATAAGGGACAGTGACTGAGTTTAACATCTGACGCAGGGGATAGTGACTGGGTTCAACATCTGACATAAGGGACAGTGACTGAGTTTAACATCTGACACAGGGGACACTGACTGAGTTTAACATCTGACCCAGGGGATAGTGACTGAGTTCAACATCTGACACAGGGGACAGTACTGAGTTTAATGTCTGACACAGGGGACAGTGACTGCGTTTAATGTTTGACACAGGGGACAGTGACTGAGTTCAACATCTGACACAAGGGACAGTGAATGAGTTTAATGTCTGACACAGGTGACAGTGACTGAGTTTAACATCTAACACAGAGGACAGTGACTGAGTTTAACATCTGACCCAGGGGACAGTGACTGAGTTTAACATCTGACCCAGGGGACAGTGACTGAGTTTAACATCTTACACAGGTGACAGTGACTGAGTTTAACATCTTACACAGGTGACAGTGACTGAGTTCAACATCTGAAACAGGGGACAGTGATTGAGTTTAATGTCTAACACAGGGGACAGTGATTGAGTTTAACGTCTAACACAGGGGACAGTGAATGAGTTTAACATCTGACACTGAGACAAGTCCTGAATTTAAAAGTTTAATTTTTACCCTAATAGCAACACCAGGCCAGGCGTGAGCAAGATTGTTCTGGAATAGTCCCGTAAATAAGTTAAAACTTATCTTAGTTCCTTCTGGCCACTATCGAGCTCGAATGAACTCCCTTGTTTATGATGGAAACTCAACACTCTCCAGGTTGTAGGAACGCTCCAGGGAAGTCCATATCCACGACGCTGCTCTGCTCCACCTACAGTTCCATCTGGATGCCCTCATCATCGCCAAAACAGCCTCCTTTCTTCTTCTTCTTCTTCCTCTTCTTCAATTTTTGGATCAGAAAGAAATCGAATTGGGCAAAAGTTATTGAATAAAAAGAACTGAGGGATGAGAGCCGATTTCTTCTCGGTCAAAAACTACCAGATTTTGTGTATACTCAAAGTACTGGGGTTTGTGTATACTCAGAGTACTGGGGTTTGTGTATACTCAGAGTACTGGGGTTTGTGTATACTCAGAGTACTGGGGTTTGTGTATACTCAGAGTACTGGGGTTTGTGTATACTCAGAGTACTGAGGTTTGTGTATACTCAGAGTATTGGGGTTTGTGTATACTCAGAGTACTGGGGTTTGTGTATACTCATAGTATTGGGGTTTGTGTATACTCAGAGTATTGGGGTTTGTATATACTCAGAGTATTGGGGTTTGTGCGTACTCAGAGTATTGGGGTTTGTGCATACTCAGAGTATTGGGGTTTGTGCATACTCAGAGTATTGGGGTTTGTGCGTACTCAGAGTATTGGGGTTTGTGCGTACTCAGAGTATTGGGGTTTGTGCGTACTCAGAGTATTGGGGTTTGTTTGTACTCAAAGTACTCGGGTTGGTGTATACTCAGCGTACTGGAGTTTGTGCATACTCAGAGTACAGAGGTTGCCATGGTGAGCAACCATTTCTTTTCCTCGCCACAGACCAGGGTACAAGCTAGAGTTTATAGTCTGGCCACCAGGGAGATATTCTTGGTGCACAGCTCCCTTGATGTCACAGAAAACTATCACCACACTCTTGATGTCACAGGAAACGATCACCACACTCTTGATGTCACAGAAAACTATCACCACACTCCTGACGTTGATTTTTGACTGTCTGGTGGATCTTGGTGACCCCGCACTTTTCCAGCGGGGCGACTGCTTCTTTGTCTCTGGCTCATAACCATCAACTCTGTTGTCCTCATCAGTTACGAGCCTGGACAAGGTTTCATCTTCTGAGGTGAGATGCTGGAGCTCTGTGCAGACAATGACATGCTGCTGACTGTGGTCAGCTGGTAGGATCCTGGGACATATCGGGCCACGATGCGGCACGTGCCCAGTTCTTCAACAGGAATCTTCAGACACGTCCTGAAACCAGTTGCCACCACCTCAAAAAGGTCTCGCATGGTCGGACGTTGGTCTTACGTACGAGCTGCTGGATCTCAGCGACATTTTCAAGAGTCGTTCAGGTCTATGACCTTTCTGTGTGGTTGTTGCTATCAAATGACCTTCGACTGGCCTTGTGTCGCGCGTGCTACGTCAACACTTGTGTGAGTCCAACCAAGCAATTGTTGAATCTCTGTCAGGGCTCGCCAAGCAATTGTTGAAGCTTTGACAGAGCTCGCCAACCAGTTGTTGAGTCTTTGTCAGGGCTCGCCAAACAACTGTTGAATCCTTGTCAGGGTTTCTGCTGCAGTTTGTCTGAGATTCGCACAGAAAATTTGATGCAAACTTGCTGCTCTCTTTTCACATCCGCCTTGAAAATTCTCGAACGGCCAGAGCATGACATCCGTACTCTCTAGGTAAGTCTGAACCACCTGGCGCCCTAATTTACACCACCACCTGGCGCCCTAATTTACACCACCACCTGGCGCCCTAATTTACACCACCACATGGCGCCCTAATTTACATCACCACCTGGCGCCCTAATTTACACCATCACCTGGCGCCCTAATTTACACCACCACCTGGCGCCCTAATTCACACCACCACCTGGCGCCCTAATTTACACCACCACCTGTCGCCCTAATTCACACCACCACATGGCGCCCTAATTCACACCACCACTTGGCGCCCTAATTCACACCACCACCTGGCGCCCTAATTTACACCACCACCTGGCGCCCTAATTTACACCACCAACTGACGCTCTAATTCACATCATCACCTGGCGCCCTAATTTACACCACCACCTGGCGCCCCAATTTACACCACCACCTGGCGCCCTAATTTACACCACCACCTGGCGCTCTAATTCACATCATCACCTGGCGCCCTAATTCACACCACCACCTGGCGCCCTAATTTACACCACCACCTGGCGCCCTAATTCACACCACCACCTGGCGCTCTAATTCACAGCACACAGCACATGCTAGTGCTGCCACCTGGTGGTGTATAATGTCACTCAACAGTTTTAGGTGTCGCTGTCTCAGCGTAAAAACCTTTCACTCCCCGGTGCTGTAACCACAACGGTTACACCGAACTACTGCAGTCCCTGGTGCTGTAACCACAACGGTTGCACCGAACTACTGCAGCTGTTGCCTGAGATAATGCGTCTATCTCTTACACGAAAAATCAAGTTACTGAATTTAGTAACAACACGGCGTGCTAATTAGACTAGTGAGTGTGTGTTTACCGGAACTAAATGTGAATAGCACACTTAAAGATGCAAACAACGAACACAAGGCTCATCTCTAATTTACTGGCCAGCAGTTCAAACAGAACAAACATTCGCTCTTAACTGCGAGCAACTTGAAGTACTCACTCGCACACGAGATATACACGCTGACAGTTAGCCAGCACGGTCAGCTGATGATGGTGGTAGAGACATGAAAACTGCTCGTGTCTGGTGGTCTCCTGTACGTAAACTAGTCCATCTGCCGGAATATAAAATCAATATCGGAGAAGACAGGCCAGGATGTGAGTTTGTTTGTTCGCTCAGGTAAGTCGCTGGTTTGGGGGACCTGAGTCAGGGAAACACGTTGTCTCAGGGATATGAAACAATATATAAAAACAGCTAGGATATGAAACAATACATAAAAACAGCTAGGATATGAAACAATATATAAAAACAGCTAGGATATGAAACAATATATAAAAACAACTAGGATATGAAACAATATATAAAAACAGCTAGGATATGAAACAATATATAAAAACAGCTAGGATATGAAACAATATATAAAAACGGCTAGGATATGAAACAATATATAAAAACAGCTAGGATATGAAACAATATATAAAAACAGCTAGGATATGAAACAATATATAAAAACAGCTAGGATATGAAACAATATATAAAAACAGCTAGGATATGAAACAATATATAAAAACAGCTAGGATATGAAACAATATATAAAAACAGCTAGGATATGAAACAATATATAAAAACAGCTAGGATATGAAACAATATATAAAAGCAACTAGGATATGAAACAATATATAAAAACAACTAGGATATGAAACAATATATAAAAACAGCTAGGATAAAAATTATATATAAAAACAGCTAGGATATGAAAAAATATATAAAAACAACTAGGATATGAAACAATATATAAAAATAGCTAGGATATGAAACAATATATAAAAACAACTAGGATCTGAAAAAATATATAAAAACAACTAGGATATGAAACAATATATAAAAACAACTAGGATATGAAACAATATATAAAAACAACTAGGATATGAAACAATATATAAAAACAACTAGGATATGAAACAATATATATGAATGAATGAATAATCTTTATTTTTCAAGGGTAAGGAATTGGGCACGCAGGCCCGTCTTACATTCTGCCCTTCATCACTCCATCTTTCATTCTTCCCACGCACTTGATTTAGTACAAATATACAAATTAAATTAGGAAAAAACATCAAAAGAGTGTAGAATTTAACTACCACATTCAAAGTAAAAGAGAAGAAGTAATTAACCTAATAAAATAGCACTCACGCACACATACATATGCAGACATATACATAAACAAGAATACATTGTAAATACAGATCTTCTAACATATGTTTTTTTTAACAAACATTAAAATAATTTCTAACAATATCTAACAAGTTGCATTTCTAACTATGTCCTTTTAGTACTTGATGGTTGGCGAGTCACGTGTTGAGAGAGTGCTGGTTATTTTATGGAGGCATATAATTACAAGCAAGTAAATAATGAAACAGGTTTTAGTTAAAGAATGAAGTATTACCAATGGATTTTAAATGGCAGGGGAGGGTGTTCCAGAGCTGTACTGCAGAGTATGCAAGGCTTTTCTTGTACAGATCAATCCTGGGTTTAGGAAGAAGACAGTTTTTTAAACACTGGCTATGTTTAGTATTATACGTAAACAGTGACCACAAGTAAGGCGGAGAATTCTGTGAACAAACTTAACTTTGTTAAACATGATTCTATTTTTGAGGGGTAGAATTTTGAGTTGTTTGTGTTGATCTACAGTCTGTACTGGGTTTTTGTCACAAATAAGATTTAATGCTCGCTTGTGAAGTGAGTGGAGCCTTTTTGTATTTGAGACTGAGCATCCATCCCAGATTGTGGAACAGTAATCTAAGTGTGTTTGTATGTGTGATATGTTGTATATCTGTCTTGCGTCTTTGTCGATAAAGTGTTTAATTTTGGCTAATTGGTAAACTTTCTGTGCAATCAAGTTTGTTAGGTTATGTACGTGAGAATTCCAAGTTAAATGCTGATCAGTGATGAGTCCTAGGGTTTTATGTTCATGAACATTTTCTATTGCCTTAGTCCCAGCACAAAGCTGTAGTGAAGTTTTTGTTGCATTTTGCAGTTTCTGTCTTGTAGTGATGAGCATGGATTTTGTTTTGTTGGTGTATATCAACATACCATTTTTATTACTCCATTTAATCAAACTGTTTATATCATTTTGGAGCATTGTCTGTAGTTTATTAATGTCATAGTCACTATTGTAAACAGTACAGTCATCAGCGAAAAGATCACATGACGTGTGCTTTAAATGTAGTGGTAGGTCGTTAATATAGATAGCAAAGAGAAGAGGACCAAGAATGTAGCCTTGAGGAATACCGGTATCAACCACAGAAGAGTTAGATATTTTGTTTCTAAAGCAAACTACTTGTTTTCTACCTGAGAGAAAAGATGTAATACATTTTGTTAGGTCAGGGTGTAATCTATAGCCTTCCAGCTTTTTTGCAAGAATTTCATGATCAATCATATCGAAGGCTTTCTTGAAATCAACAAAGACAGCACCACACAATTTGTCATCATTTATATTAGACAGCCAGCTTTCTGTCCTTTTAGTTAATGATGTGTGGCAGGAGTAATTTGGTCTAAAACCTGACTGACTGTCTATTAGTAGATTGTTTTCTTGCATGTGGAGCAGAGTTAACTTTTGTATATGTTTTTCAAGAGGTTTTGATAGTGATGACAGAATGGATATGGGTCTATAGTTTGAGAGGTCACTAGTCTGTCCAGATTTAAAAAGAGGAAAAACTTTGGCGAGTTTAAAAGCGTCAGGGAAATATTGTTTGTCAATGCACAAATTGTATAAGTATGTTAGTGTGTCTGTGATAACTGGTGCAGCGTAGCGTAGTATCTTGTTACTAATGTCATCACATCCTGCTGAGTTAGTGTTCTTTAAGGACAGGATGTAGTTATAAACCTCACCGACTGTGAGGAAAGGAATATTAATTTGTTTTAGCTTTACACATTTACTGTCGCTGAAAGTTTTCAACACGCTCAGGTCGCAATTAGGGGTCGGTAATGAAGATTTTAGAATACTAATTTCTTCCCTAAAATGTTCACTGAAGTTATTGCAAGTATGTTCACCATTAAGTGTTTGTGGGTCAGTTTGCTTCCTTTTATTTACAAGAGTATTAATAGCTTTCCAGATTGATCAGTTTTGTCTTTCACTAAATTTCTGAAGTAATTTTTCTTTTCCTGCCTAATTAAATACTGCACCTTATTCCTAAGTGAACGATAGCTACTGAAATTTCTGCTTTTGTGAGCTTCATCCCGTTTCCTCATGAGTTGCAATATATCGGGAGTTATCCACGAGGATTTTGTTACGTGTTTTACTCTCATTTCTTTGATGGGGACATGCTTGTCAAAAATATTTCAAAATATCTTGATCCAGTATTCGATACCCTCATCTGGATCTCTTAACTGGAAAAATGTACATAAGAGGTGAAGCTTTTAGATCAGTTAAAAATAATTCCAAGCTAAAGTTTTTAAAGTTTCTATATTTGATATAAAAACAATTAGGATATGAAACAATATATAAAAACAACTAGGACTTGAAACAATATATAAAAACAGCTAGGATATGAAAAAATATATAAAACCAACTAGGATATGAAACAATATATAAAAACAGCTAGGATATGAAACAATATATAAAATCAACTAGGATATGAAACAATATATAAAAACAACTAGGATATGAAAAAATATATAAAACAGCTAGGATATGAAACAATATATAAAAACAACTAGGATATGAAACAATATATAAAAACAGCTAGGATATGAAACAATATATAAAAACAACTAGGATACGAAACGATATAAAAAAGCAACTAGGATATGAAACAATATATAAAAACAACTAGGATATGAAACAATATATAAAAACAGCTAGGATATGAAACAATATATAAAAACAGCTAGGATATGAAACAATATATAAAAACAGCTAGGATATGAAACAATATATAAAAACAGCTAGGATATGAAACGATACATAAAAGCACCTAAGATATAAAACAATATATAAAATAAACTAGGTAATGAAACATATATAAAAAACACCTAAGATGTTGAGCAATAGAGGGCTCACCTGGGCAAGAGCAGAAAAAAAGGCGAAGAACAGACATTTGTGGAAAACCCTTGCGGAAGCCCCATGTGCCGTGGGCACTTAAGGTTCAGAGAGAGAGAGAAGATATGAAAGAATATATAAAAACAACTAGGATATGAAACAATATATAAAAACAACTAGGATATGAAACAATATATAAAACACCTACGATATGAAACAATATATAAGAAACACTAGGATATGAAAAGATATATATAAAAAACAACTAGGATATAAAACAATATATAAAAACAACTAGGATATGACACAATACATAAGAAACACTAGGATATGAAAAATATACAAAAACTTCTAGGATAAGAAAAATATACAAACACAGCTAAGAAATGGAACATAAAAAATATCAAAGACGCGAAACAACATATAAAAATAACAAGGATGCGAAACAACATATAAAAACAACTACGATATGAAACCAAATGTAAAAACAACTAGGACATGGAACAACATATAAAACAACTAGGAAATGAAACAACATAAACACAACAAGAAAATGAAATAACATATAAAAACAACCAGGATATGAAACTACATATAAAACAACTAGGATATTAAACAATATAGAAAAAATAAATAGGAAGTAGAAACATCATATAAAAACAACTAGGATATGAAACAATATATAAAAAGAGCTAGGATATGAAACAAATAAAAGCAATCGCGATATGAAACAAGAACTAGGATATGAATCAACATATAAAAACAACTAAGATACGAAAAGAAGGCGAAGGACAGGCATTTGTGGAAAACCCTTGCGGAAGCCCCATGTGCCCTGGGCACTTAAGGTTCAGAGAGAGAGAGAGAAGATACGAAACAGCATATAAAAACAGCTGCTATATGAAAGAACATGTATAATTAAGTAAGATATAAAAGAAGGTATTAAAAAAACTGCGATAGGAAAAAAAAACATAAAATAAACAAGGGTATTAAAAAGCATATACAAACAACTACGAAATAGAAAGAACATGTAAAAGCAATTAGGATATGAAACATCATATAAAACAACCAGGAAGTAGACAAAACATATACAAGAAACCAGGAAGTAGAAACAAACCAGGAAATAGAAACAACACATAAAACAACCAGGAAATTGAAAGAACATAAAAAACAATTAGGAAATAAAAACAACATACAAAACCATTAGGATATGAAACAACATATAAAACGACTAGGAAGAAAACAACATATAAAATAACTAGCAAATAGAAACAAATTAAGAAATAGAAACAACATATAAAACCAATTAGGAAATAGGAAAAAACTAGGAAATATAAACAACATATAGAACAAATAGGAAATAGAAACAACACATAAAACAACAAGAAAATACAAACAAGGTATAAAACAACTAGGAAGTAGAAACAAGCTATAAAACAACAAGAAAATACAAACAAGGTATAAAACAACTAGGAAATAGAAACAACTAACACGACCACAGCTACAGCTTAAAGACATGTTCTAGCGCCACCAGGCAAGAATCCAACTTCCTTTCAGGCGAGACTGCCAGGGTTCCAGTCCGTCATCAACCTTTGTTGGGATCTAGAGAATGGTGAAGAGGAATTTCTTAATAGAACAGATGTGAGGAACCAACAGGAAACGCCAATACTACTGTACACACAAAAACTGCAAGTAACTCCGCAGCTGTAAAGAAACATCAAACAATCTGTACACGAAGAGAAGCTGTACAAAACTTCAAGTCGTACAGGAAGAATAAACTGTAGAAAACATCAAGTACACTCGTTCAGGAAAGATCATGTAATTAATGTAAGAAGTGATTGATTTACTCATGCTGCTTGACAGCAAGGACAATTGTAGGATACTTGAACATCTCGGACCGAGTCCTGTTAGCCCAACTGAAAGTCTTTTCAGTCCTGCTAGCCCCACAATAATCCTATTATACAAGTATACGCTCCAGCATCTGAAAGTTCTGAAGAAGATGTACAGCTATTTTATAATGACACAGAGACAGCCCTAAAACACACATAGTCATATGAAGTTACCATAGTCATGGGAGATTTTAATACCAAAGTTGGTAAATGAAGAACTTCAGACATCGTTGGTGACCTGAGGATTGTAAAGCATCTATACTGGCAGCAAGAAGCAGCAATTCTAGTTGAAAATAGAACTGGAAAATATCAACTTATAAAACAAAGGGTGCGACAAGGATGTGTACTATCTCCAGATCTTTTCTCTCTGTACAGCGAGAATATTCTAAGAACGATCATCACAGAACCAGGCATAAAAATTGGAGGATACAATATTAACAACCTTCGGTATGCTGACGACACAGTACTGATAGCTGAGAACCAAAAGGCCTGCAAAATCTCTTGGATAAAGTCGCCAAAGAAAGTGAAGAGAAAGGCCTTACTTTGAACATAAAAAAGACAGAGACTATGGTTATATCTAAGAAACAGAATCCACCAGCATGCGGTATAAAATTAAACGGAACTATTCTAAAGCAGATGCAGAAATTCGTTTTCTCAGGAGCTGTTTATTCAAAAAGCATGAAATTTATACACAATATACGTTCTAAGGACTGTTATTGCCGGAGGTGGGGTGGAGAATTCGATCTCCACTCCAACGGCGTGCGTCTCAAACAGCCTCTGTCAGTCAAGTCTAGCTCCTGGCCTTCCCGTGGCAGAACTGTTTAAACTGACAGGAGAAGGGGCGAGGGCGAATATCTGGCGCCTGAAAATTAGATACTTAGGGTAGATGAGTGGCACGTTTGGTAGCTCATCTGCCGCTGTTGGCGAGATTCTTCAGCTGCCGTGCGTGGAGCGGTGCTCCTCCTGGCCAATTAAGAAAGGTGCAAAAGGGGTTGCCGCGCGGCACCACTGCGGAAAAGGTGGTAGAAAGGATAAAGCGAAGCAAACAGTCAAATCACGGCACCTCTGGTCTGGAGGTCAGCCACGTCCTGAGTGCAGTCATATCGGGTGAAATGCATGAACCGGCTTATCCCAGAGGTTAAGACACTGCTGGCGAGACTCTTCAAATGCCGCGCGTGGAGTGAAGCTCCTCCCGGTCAAGGAAGAAAATGCGGAAAAGAAATAAAGGTTGCTGTGCGGCGCGATGTGAAAAGGTGAAGGAAAGGATAAAGTGAAGTTTAATCGGTATGTCCAGTAGTATCGCTGCGAGAGCTGTACATACCACGGCGCCTCTGCTCTAGAGGCCGGCCACGTCCGAAATACACCTACACTGGTGAAATATGCCTAAACCGGCACACACCAGGGGTGGAACTTGATGGCTAGACATGTCATGCCACCTCCGCTCTAGAGGTCGGTCACGCCTGATATACACCCATACTGGTGAATTTTGCCTAAACCGGCTCACACCAGGCGTGAATCTTGAAGGCTACGCATGTCACAGTACCTCTGCTCTAGAGGTCAGTCACGTCCCAAACACCCCCATACTGGAATATTATGCCTAAACCGGCTCAACCCAGGGGTAGAAGTCACTAGTGAGGAGGATTCGTCCTCCTGGACAAAAGCTCCATCCTGGTCACAACTAGGAAGGGTAGCGGCCACGACCACAAAATGCTGAAGTCGGAGACACTGTACCAGGGCAGTCTAGATAGGCAACCACCTCTCACCCGGCGGGGATGTTTGCGTATCCTAATCATGCTGAGGTTTTCCGGTGAGAAACTCCAACTCTGGACTGGATGGGCAACCACCTCTCACCCGGCGGTGATACACGGGTATCCTAAACACGTCGAGGTCTTCCGGTGAGAAAGTCCAACTCTAGACTAAACTGGTGCAACGAAAACCACGGTGTCACGCAATCCGCTTCAGAGACCCACCAAGAATACAGGCTAAAGCCCTGTGATACTCTGAACCCCTTGTGGTCCTCTCGTGGATCTTGTGTGGTCCTTTCAGGGACCACACAGGAGACCACGGGACCTAACGAGGACCACAGGCGTAAATTCAGTAGGATCACAGTGCGGTTTTGGTGGTAGAAGCGAACGAAGAAGAAGATACACAATATACATGGATATGTCATGTAAACATCGGTACTATTCAACATAATCCCCATCAACTTGTACAGCCTTAAGCCAGCGCGAAACAAGTGGATGTATTCCTAGCCCGTACAAGATATTCTCTTGATTATGCAGCTATTTCTGCGCTGTATGAATCACTCCTTCGCCATCTTCAAATCTTACACCTCAGTGTGCATCTTTATTGACCAAACAGATGGAAATCAGTGTGCCAAATTGGGACTTTAGGATGGATAGGGTAGTACAGTCCAACCCAATTTGGTGATTGCTTCCCGTGTTGCCAGACTTGTGTGAGGGCGGCATTGTCGTGAAGGAGAAGCAGGTCTGCTGCATTCTTGTGCGGCCGAACTCTGCGAAAACGTTTAGTTTTTTTTTTCAATGTCTTAATGTAAACTTGCGAATTGATTGTCTCTCCTCTTGGCTTTCCGGCTGAAGGAGTTGTCTTGAATTTCTTTCGTCGTAGTGATTGCGGATGGTGCCACTCCATTGATTGTCTTTTTGTCTCAGGTTCAAAATGATGTGTCCATGTTTCGTCACCTGTTACGATCTTAGCCAAAAAGTTCTCTCCCTCAGCATTGAAATGCTCCAACAATTCAGAAGAAATTGCTTTCCTTTGCAATCGATGGTCATTTGTGAGATTTCGAGGAACCGATCTTGCGCAAACCTTAGAAAATCCGAGAGCTTTTATAACTGCATTTGCACTACCATTGCTGACTGACAGCTTTGCCGCCAACTGTTGAGTAGTGATACGCCTATCAGTAAGAATAATGCTCTCAGCGCATTTCAACATTTCTGCTTTGGTGGCTGTGGTAGGACGTCCACAGCGCGGCCGATCATGCAAATCTTTATCCCCACTTATTGATTCTTTGATTCTCTGAACCAAGCGACTGTATGTAGTCCTGTCGGCTGTAAAACTTCCATACACATCACATAGACGGTTGTGAATGTTCACAACAGTTTCCTTCTCTGCAACGAGAAACTATATCACAATTCGCTGCTTATACCGCAATTTGCTAACACGCTCCATTTCAATGGTTAGGGCAGCCATATTTTTTGGCCAGTTGCAGTGCAACAATCGGCACATGGCATATTTAATGTGTGCAAGATTTCACGCTTCTATCTTCATTATTAGCTGAAAAGAAACGATGTGGTGCATTACTTTCTGAACGATGTGGTGCATTACTTTCTGAACGATGTGGTGCATTACTTTCTGAACGATGTGGTGCATTACTTTCTGAACGATGTGGTGCATTACTTTCTGAACGCCCCTCGTACTTTTATTTCCCAGTTTAAAGACGCTAGTCCGAGCTAAAATTACGATCAAGAAAATACAAGATGGTGGGACATGTTTTTCCTTTACTGTTTCTTTCTTGTTCAGATATGAATTTCGGGTCGGACGTTTCAACTGGTTTTTATAGCGTAGTTTCGGTAGTACTATAGCAGAATTGTGACGAGGCAAGTGGGCACACAGAGAATAGAGGATAATTAAAATAAACGGGTTGAAGAATTTCCACTGCATCGTAGAAAAGGAGAATATCCATTGAGCTGCTCAGGTATGCAAATTGATCTTGGTAACTAACACCAGACGTCGTGACCACCAACACTAGAGCCGTCCTGTTCTGTTTTTTCTTGTTTTTTAAAAGCAATAGATTTACTATCGATCTAGATAGCAAATCCACCGCGGGGTTATGTTTCAATGAACCCATAGTAAGTCGAATATGATAGTTTAAACAACCATGTAAATAAATAACTACTGTCGGTGAATAAGTAAACAAAGAAATCATCATTGCAGTTAACTAAATACCAGTGACTGAAAAGTACAGCAGGTTTATCTTTTTCTTACACGTACAGGCTTTACAGTATATTGCACAAGGGCTGAACATTTTGCACACGGACCGCAAACCCTTAGAGGGAACATTGGTGAAGACGTCATCAAATTGTGATCAAGACGTCACCAAAGTATGGTCAGTACGTCACCAAACTGTAGTAAAGACGTCACCACACTGTAGTCAAGACGTCGTGTAGTTGTGGTCAAGACGTAACCAAACTGTGGTCAAGGCGTCGTGTAGTTGTGGTCAAGACGTAACCAAACTGTGGTCAAGACGTCGTGTAGTTGTGGTCAAGACGTAACCAAACTGTGGTCAAGACGTCGTGTAGTTGTGATCAAGACGTCACCAAAGTATGGTCAGTACGTCACCAAACTGTAGTAAAGACGTCACCACACTGTAGTCAAGACGTCGTGTAGTTGTGGTCAAGACGTAACCAAACTGTGGTCAAGACGTCGTGTAGTTGTGGTCAAGACGCCATCAAAGTGACATCTCAGCCACGTCACATTGTGAACGTGCTCTAGGCCAGGCTTGAGAGAAACCAAAGCCGTGTGTGCCTAATGTCAGCTTTGACAGTTTCCTAAATTCCTTTCATCAAAACGTTTCAGACTTTCTGAAGGCCAGTTTCAGGCTGGGAGAAGCATGCAAACAAAGTTCTACTTGATGAAAGGAAAGAACAGAACAGGCAGCTTTTAGTGGTGAGGTGTACAAGGTTGGTGCTACATGCAGAAGTCTGGAGAGAAATTCTCTCAGCTTACCGTAGAGTTTACCCGCCAGAAGAAGGTATAGACAGAAGGTCAATATGTACACCTACGAGAATATGTACACCTACGAGAATATGTACACCTACGAGGATATGTACACCTACGAGAATATGTACACCTACGAGAATATACTATTTGCTTAATATTGAAGAAGGCTGGCTAGTGAAGAGGATTAAAGAGAGAAAACTTAAATATTTTGGACACATTAAACGTCATGATAATTTAGAGAAGACCGTATTGGAAGGATACATAATGGGAAAAAGAAAAAGAGGAAGACCAAGACGAAGATGGCTGCAAGACATCGTTGACGATCTGCAAATGGATGCAACAGCAGCAGGCCATCTTGCTCACAACAGAGAGGCCTACAGGAGTGCTGTTTGGGAGGCAAAGTTCCGCAAGGGACATGCAAATGAATGAATGAATGATATACTATTTATGTTGTAAAGCTGGGGATAGGTTATATGTTTTAGAGTTGAAATCCACAATGTTATAGATTTTATGCGGTTTAGAGTTGAAATCCAAAATGATATAGATTTTATGCGTTTTAGAGTTGAAATCCACAATGATATAGATTACATGAAAAACTGTGTTTGAAATCTGGAATTTGAGACAAAAGATATCTCAGGTTATGTCCCATAAGTTGTTACAGTACAAATGATATGTTGCATAACTGAGAATACATAGCATATTTTTTATTACAGGAGGAATACACAAGACACAATATTGTAGGAGGAATACACAAGACACAATATTGTAGGAGGAATACACAAGACACAATATTGTAGGAGGAATACACAAGACACAATATTGTAGGAGGAATACACAAGACATAATATTGTAGGAGGAATACACAAGACACAATATTGTAGGAGGAATACACAAGACATAATATTGTAGGAGGAATACACAAGACAAATATTGTAGGAGGAATACACAATACACAATATTGTGGGAGGAATACACAAGACATAATATTGTAGGAGGAATGTACAAGACATAATATTGTAGAAGGAATACACAAGACATAATATTGTAGGAGGAATACACAAGACACAATATTGTAGGAGGAATACACAAGACACAATATTGTAGGAGGAATACACAAGACATAATATTGTAGGAGGAATACACAAGACATAATATTGTAGGAGGAATACACAATACACAATATTGTGGGAGGAATACACAAGACATAATATTGTAGGAGGAATGTACAAGAGATAATATTGTAGAAGGAATACACAAGACATAATATTGTAGGAGGAATACACAAGACATAATATTGTAGGAGGAATACACAAGACATAATATTGTAGGAGGAATACACAAGACATAATATTGTAGGAGGAATACACAAGACATAATATTGTAGGAGGAATACACAAGACATAATATTGTAGGAGGAATACACAAGACATAATATTGTAGGAGGAATACACAAGACATAATATTGTAGGAGGAATACACAAGACATAATATTGTAGGAGGAATGTATAAGACATAATATTGTAGGAGGAATGCAGAAAACTTAGATTTGCACCCTCCCTCCATACCCAGTCTTACAAACCTGACAAGTGAAGCGACTTGTATTTTAGTTTCTTGTTTCAAGTACACACACGAGCAAGCACTATATAATATATATATATATATATATATATATATATATATATATATATATATAACACATTACAACAATCAACGCCCACTAACGTATAGAAAGCACACATCACAAACACAACCCACTAACGTATAGAAAGCACACATTACAACAATCAACGCCCACTAACGTATAGAAAGCACACATCACAAACACAACCCACTAACGTATAGAAAGCACACATTACAACAACCACAACCCACTAACGTATAGAAAGCACACATTACAACAACCACAACCCACTAACGTATAGAAAGCACACATTACAACAACCACAACCCACTAACGTATAGAAAGCACACATTACAACAACCACAACCCACTAACGTATAGAAAGCACACATTACAACAACCACAACCCACTAACGTATAGAAAGCACACATCACAAACACAACCCACTAACGTATACAAATTACATATCACAACAAACACAACCCACTAACGTATACAAATTACATATCACAACAAACACAACCCACTAACGTATACAAATTACATATCACAACAAACACAGCCCACTAACGTATAGAAAGCACATATCACAACCAACACACCCCACCAACGTATACAAAGAACATATAACAAAAAACACAATCAACTAACGTATATAAAGCACACATCACAACAGAGAACACCAACCAATGTATGTAAAACACACATAACAACAGACAACAGCAACTAACGAATATAAAACACACATCGCAAAAACAAAACCAACTAAAGTTTATAAAACACACATCACAACAAACAACACCAACCAATGTATATAAAACACACATCACAACAAATAAAACCAACTAAAGTTTATAAAACTCACATCACAACAAACAACACCAACTAAAGAATATGAAACACATATCACATAAAAACAACACTAACTAATGGATATAAAACACACATCACAACAAACAACGCTAACTAAGGTATTTAAAACACACATCACAACAAACAACACCAACTAACTTATGTAAAACACACATCACAACAAACAACACTAACTTATATAAAACACACATCACAAAAAACAACACTAACTAGGTTATATAAAACACACATCACAACAAACAACATCAACTAACTTATGTAAAACATACATCACAACAAACAACACCAACTAATTTATATAAAACACATATCACAACAAATAACACCAACTAACGTATATAAAACACACATCACAACAAACACCAGCAACTAACGTATATAAATCACACATCACAACAAACAACACCAACTGACGTTTAAAAACAAGCATCACAACAAACACCAGCAACTAACGTATATAAATCACACATCACAACAAACAACACCAACTGACGTTTAAAAACAAGCATCACAACAAACAACACCCTCTAAGGTATATAAATCACACATCACAACAAACAACACCAACTGACGTTTATAAAACAAGCATCGCAACAAACAACACCCTCTAACGTATATAAATCACACATCACAACAAGCAACACCAACTGACGTATATAAAATATACATGTGAATAAAGAGCACCAACTAACGTATATAAAACACACATTTGAACAAAGAGCACCAACTAACGTATATAAAAAACACATCTGAACAAAGAGCACCAACTAACGTATATAAAACACACATTTGAACAAAGAGCACCAACTAACGTATATAAAACACACATTTGAACAAAGAGCACCAACTAACGTATATAAAACACACATTTGAACAAAGAGCACCAACTAACATATATAAAACACACATTTGAACAAAGAGCACCAACTAACGTATATAAATCACACATGTGAACAAAGAGCACCTAAAGTATCAAGTATTGGCACTATGGAGGCTGAGATTAACCAAACTTGACATCTCAGCCTGTTTTGATGTGAAACTACTCCCTAGACACACCTTGGCGGAACTACCAACCACTTCCCCCAGTCAGTTCTAGGTGAGCGCATCGTTTGACAGGCGGCTTTTAGTGCCTGCGTGCCATTATTGTCATCATCATGTGCCATGTCAGGTAATGTCGGAGATAACTTCCCACGGGAATATTGTGTCTTCTCTGTGTTCGTCGTCATATTTGTAACGGTTTTTATCTATCTATCTATCTATCTATCTATCTATCTATCTATCTATCTATCTATCTATCTATCTATCTATCTATCTATCTATCTATCTATCTATCTATCTATCTATCTATCTATCTATCTATCTATCTATCTATCTATCTAATCTTTCTATCTGTCTGTCTGTCTGTCTGTCTGTCTGTCTATCTATCTGCCTGCCTGTCTGTCGGGTCTGTCTGTCTGTCTCTACTCGAAATTTCTGTCTCGAAAGTGATTGAAAGCCCTCATTTCAACCTCAATTTCTCTAGTTTCTTTATTCTCTCACTTACATCCAGTGTGTGATAACGCAACATGAACAAATCTAAGAATTTAGAGTTATCCCGCTGAATTAGATCAGACACTGCGACAAGCATTTCTGTTATCTACGTTTATTTAGTGCAATATTAACTCTGTCAGAGTGGGTCACGTGATGAAAGTCAAAGTACTTTATTTTAACTTTACCGTGCGTGTAAGGTAGTTGTTGAACTTCAGTGTTGAATTTTCCAAACTTGAATGTTGTAGTTGTATAAGTTTATTGTTCTAGACTCAAAACTTGACTGTTGTATGTGTATGACAGTACGAAAGATAGAGGACAGAACTTGATAGGACAGTACGAAAGATAGAGGACAGAACTTGATATGACAGTACGAAAGATAGAGGACAGAACTTGATAGGACAGTACGAAAGATAGAGGACAGAACTTGATAGGACAGTACGAAAGATAGAGGACAGAACTTGATAGGACAGTACGAAAGATAGAGGACAGAACTTGATAGGACAGTACGAAAGATCCAGGACAGAAAGTGATAAGAATACGAAATATCGAGTACAGAAAGTGATAAGACAGTATGAAAAATCCAAGACAGGACGTGATATGACAGTACGAAAGATCGAGGAGAGAACATGATAAGACAATACGAAAGATCTAGGGTAGAATGTGATACGAGAGTACGATAGATTTAGGCAGAATGTGATAAAACAGTGCGAAAGATCTAGGACAGAACATCATAAGACAGTACGAAAGATCTAGGATAGACCGTGATAAGATAGTAGGAAAGTTAAAGGACAGAACATGATAAGACAGTAGAAAGATCTAGGATGTGATGGTACCGGCATGAACAGTTCTGTAAGCTTTTTTGTTTTCTTCTCTTTCTTCTACAGGCCTGAATCCTCGCCTCGTGAAATGGACGTGTCTTCCACATAGAAGATAGATATAGACACGTCCTCCACATAGAAGATAGATATAGACACGTCCTCCACATATAAGATAGATATAGACACGTCCTCCACATATAATATAGATATAGACACGTCCTCCACATAGAAGATAGATATAGACACGTCCTCCACATAGAAGATAGATATAGACACGTCCTCCACATAGAAGATAGATATAGACGCGTCCTCCACATAGAATATAGATATAGACACATCCTCCACATAGAATTTAGATATAGACACGTCCTCCACATAGAAGATAGATATAGACTCGTCCTCCACATAGAAGACAGATACATGGTGAGATCTACTTAATAAAGATGGAGACGCACTGCATCTGAGACACTACACCTGAGACACTGCACCTGTCCACCGTCCAACCCCTCTCCCTCATACACACACAGACAAATACACACACACACACAAACTACCTGGCCAGTCAAATCTGGACTTCTAAAGTGACTGAGACATGAAGGACTAGAACATGGGAAGGACTAGAACATGAGAAGGACTAGAACATGAGAAGGACTAGAACATGGACTCAAAGAAGCGAAAAAAGCAGGAAGAAAATAAAGCAAGAAACACTTGCATCGGGAAGAAAATAGAGCAAGAAACACTTGCATCGGGACGAAAATAGTGCAAGAAACACTTGCATCGGAAAGAAAATAGAGCAGCGCATACCTACGTCCAGTAATAGATTAGAGAAATGGATACCTACGTCCAGTAATAGATTAGAGAAATGGATACCTACGTCAGGTAATAGATTAGAGAAATGGATATCCACATCAGGTCATTCATTCATTCACTCATTTGCATGTCCCTTGCGGAACTTTGCCTCCCTAACAGCACTCCTGTAGGCCTCTCGGTTGTGAGCAAGATGGCCTGCCGCTGCTGCATCCATTTGCAGATCGTCAACGATGTCTTGCAGCCATCTTCGTTTTGGTCTTCCTCTCTTTCTTTTTCCCATTATGTATCCTTCCAATATGGTCTTCTCTAAATTATCATGACGTTTAATTTGTCCAAAATATTTAAGTTTTCTCTTTGTAATACTCTTTACTAGCCAGCCTTCTTCAATATTAAGCTCTTGTAGTATGGATATATTTGTTCTTTTTTTGTGTCCACGATATTTGTAATAGATTAGAAAAATGGATACCAACATCTGTTGTAGAGTACAGCAAAGGACATCTGTATCAGTAAATAGAATAGAGCAGTGAACAGCAACATTAGGGAGTAGAGTAGAGCAATGGTCAGCTGTACCAGGAAGTAGATTAGAGTAGAAAAGTATGATAAAGTTCACTTGAAGACCGGCCAAGTTTGAAAACTGTAACGTGGTCGCATCATACAAAATATAGTTACTTCTTTCATTTTTCGTTCGTAGATTCTAAAATCTATGATTGATTTCAATGACACATTCTAGAACCTTCCTCATCCCTTATAAAGTATGAAACACTTCAAATCTTCCACACGCTTTCTAAAGTATGAAACACCTCAAAGTTTCCACACCCTCTCTTAAGTATGAAACACCTCAAACCTTTCACACGTTCTCTTAAGTATGAAACACCTCAAAGTTTCCACACCCTCTCTTAAGTATGAAACACCTCAAAGTTTCCACATCCTCTCTTAAGTATGAAACACCTCAAAGTTTCCACACCCTCTCTTAAGTATGAAACACCTCAAAGTTTCCACACCCTCTATTAAGTATGAAACACCTCAAACCTTTCACACGTTCTCTTAAGTATGAAACACCTCAAAGTTTCCACACCCTCTCTTAAGTATGAAACACCTCAAAGTTTCCACACCCTCTCTTAAGTATGAAACACCTCAAAGTTTCCACATCCTCTCTTAAGTATGAAACACCTCAAAGCTTCCACACCCTCTCTTAAGTATGAAACATCTCAAAGCTTCCACACCCTCTCTTAAGTATGAAACACCTCAAATCACACGCTTTCTTAAGTATGAAACACCTCAAATCACACGCTTTCTTAAGTATGAAACACCTCCAACCTTCCACACACTCTACAAGGTATGAAACACCTCCAACCTTCCACACACTCTACAAAGTATGAAACACCTCCAACCTTCCACACACTCTACAAGGTATGAAACACCTCCAACCTTCCACACACTCTACAAGGTATGAAATACCTCAAATCTTCCACACACTCTTTGAAGCACCTCCAACCTTCCACACACTCTACAAGGTATGAAACACCTCCAACCTTCCACACACTCTACAAGGTATGAAACACCTCCAACCTTCCACACACCCTACAAGGTATGAAACACCTCCAACCTTCCACACACTCTACAAGGTATGAAACACCTCCAACCTTCCACACACCCTACAAGGTATGAAACACCTCCAACCTTCCACACACTCTACAAGGTATGAAACACCTCCAACCTTCCGCACACTCTACAAGGTATGAAACACCTCCAACCTTCCACACACCCTACAAGGTATGAAACACCTCCAACCTTCCACACACTCTACAAGGTATGAAACACCTCCAACCTTCCGCACACCCTACAAGGTATGAAACACCTCCAACCTTCCACACACCCTACAAGGTATGAAACACCTCAAACCTTTCACACCCTCTCTTAAGTATGAAACACCTCCAACCTTCCACACACTCTACAAGGTATGAAACCACCTCCAACCTTCCCCACACTCTACAAGGTATGAAACCACCTCCAACCTTCCACACACTCTACAAGGTATGAAAATCCTGGAGAACCGATAAAGTTTGTCACTATATTGAACTTATAACAGCTCCACCCCCCACCCGTCGCCGAAGAAGCAAACAGTCTGATCACGTGACGTGAAGCACCCCCCCCCCCTACCCTGATAGTCCCTGATGACAAACAAACATGCCAGCACTCTATATCGGCCAGCAAATCAACAAACATACCAAGATCTTAATCAATTGAGACATAAAAACACATTCCGTGTTTCCCGCGGCAGGGGCCGAGGGGCCAGGCTTTGGTCATTGATTGCGCATGTCTGAAGAATAATCACAAGCTTTGTTTGTTAATCTTACTTTCACTGCAGAGATCAACTTAGCGGGAAGGCGAAAACAGATTATGTCTACGCCGAGGATGAAACCCCAGAGGTCGATTCAATTCTCAGCTACATCAGATGTATTTATGGTAAAACCTCTCTCGTTTGTTTGCCGTAAACAAGCGATTTTCTGGTCCTGTATGCAGTTTTCTGGGCGGACATTCGGTGTCCATAAATAGATAGCAGGAGTTTGTAAACGTTGTTTACCTTTAGTGTGGGCTCTCCCAAGGAAAACTGACAACATGGAACCAGATGTAACTTGGTCGTTATGCTCTTGTACTTCAGTCTAGTACTTTCACTTAAATAGAACTAATTTTGCAGATCAGCGCATAGATAACGCTCAGGTAAATAGTAGGACTAATTAACTTGGATAAGTAAGGAGCTAGAACAAACTCCGGTACAGAATAGAGCTAAAATAACTTGGACAAACTAGTTTCAAGAACAAGCTCACGTGTAAAATACAATTAGTCAATCTTAATAAACTGATTCGTAAAACAAACTAAAACACAAAACATTAACAGTTAAATTGGACAAACATTGACCTAGAACAAACTTGAACACAAAACATAACTAATTAACTCGGACAAACTAGTTTCAAGAACAAAGAACAAGCTCGCATACAAAAAAGTACTAAATATCTGAAGAAACTAATTCTCGAAACAAACTCAGACACAAAATAGAAGTAACTCTAATAATTAAAGATATTTAAGGGTACATAGTGTAGTTTTACAAACAAACAAAAACTTCAAAGCACAAAGGTGAAGATGAATGGCACAAGAAATAAAGAGCATGTAGAAAAGTAAAACAAAAGGCAACAATCAAACATTTCACCAATAAGCCTTTATCAAACACGACAAAAATAAGGAAACAACAAATACACACTAAAATCACACTCATTTGGCAGAGATCGCTTTGGTTAGGACGTTAATCAAGTATGGCCCGAGATAAAATCAGTTTAGAACGTCAGGCAAATAACGGCCAGATAATGTCAGGTTGGGACGTCAAGCAAGTAACGGGGCTAGATAGTGTCAGACTGGGACGTCAAGCAAGTAATGGGGCTAGATAGTGTCAGACTGGGACGTCAAGCAAGTAATGGGGCTAGATAGTGTCAGACTGGGACGTCAAGCAAGTAATGGGGCTAGATAGTGTCAGACTGGGACGTCAAGCAAGTAATGGGGCTAGATAGTGTCAGACTGGGACGTCAAGCAAGTAATGGGGCTAGATAGTGTCAGACTGGGACGTCAAGCAAGTAATGGGGCTAGATAGTGTCAGACTGGGACGTCAAGCAAGTAAGGCGGCGAGATAGAGTCAGGTTAAGACGTCAAACAAGTAGCATTGCTAGATAAAGATACATCTCTTACATTCTCTACTCTGCTTAAACTAGTAAAACTACATCATACATCTCTGACTATCTCTATTCTGCTAGAACAAGTAAAACTACATCATACATCTCTGACTATCTCTATTCTACTAGAACAAGTAAAACTACATCATACATCTCTGACTGTCTCTACTCTAATAGAACTAGTAAAACTACATCATACATCTCTGACTACCTCTACTCTACTAGAACTAGTAAAACTAACCAAACATCTCTGACTATCTCTACTCTACTAGAACTAGTAAAACTAACCAAACATCTCTGACTACCTCTACTCTACTAGAACTAGTAAAACTATATCAAACATCTCAGACTACCTCTACTCTACTAGAACAAGTAAAACTATATCATACATCTCTGACTATCTCTACTCTACTAGAACTAGTAAAACTACACCAAACATCTCTGACTATCTCTACTCTACTAGAACTAGTAAAACTACACCAAACATCTCTGACTACCTCTACTCTACTAGAACTAGTAAAACTACACCTTACATCTCTGACTATCTCTACTCTACTAGAACAAGTAAAACTATATCATACACCTCTGACTATCTCTACTCTACTAGAACTAGTAAAACTAACCAAACATCTCTGACTATCTCTACTCTACTAGAACTAGTAAAACTACACCTTACATCTCTGACTATCTCTACTCTACTAGAACAAGTAAAACTATATCATACATCTCTGACTACCTCTACTCTACTAGAACTAGTAAAACTAACCAAACATCTCTGACTATCTCTACTCTACTAGAACTAGTAAAACTAACCAAACATCTCTGACTATCTCTACTCTACTAGAACTAGTAAAACTAACCAAACATCTCTGACTACCTATACTCTACTAGAACTAGTAAAACTACACCAGACATCTCTGACTATCTCTACTCTTCCAGATCCAGTTTTATTTCATCCAACAGCTCATTTATCTGTAAGAAACGCTACAGATAAACGCTGCAGATAACCGCTGCAGATAACCGCTGCAGATAAACGCTAGAGATAAACGCTGCAGATAACCGCTGCAGATAACCGCTGCAGATAA
This sequence comes from Achatina immaculata, assembly GCA_009760885.1. Classification (NCBI taxonomy): domain Eukaryota; kingdom Metazoa; phylum Mollusca; class Gastropoda; order Stylommatophora; family Achatinidae; genus Lissachatina; species Lissachatina immaculata. The sequence continues at coordinate 19,516,665 of CM019706.1, read as the reverse complement.
ACGCTACAGATAAACGCTGCAGATAAACGCTGCAAATAAACGCTGCAGATAAACGCTGCAGATAAACGCTGCAGAGAAACACTGATACACGAAACAGATGGAAAGATAAAAGCGAAGAGGAAACTTTCTGCACACAGCATTAGACCCAGAGATGATACATAAAACAAGTATATTGTGCAGTTGTATGTTTGGTTATATTGTACAGTTGTATGTGTGGTTATATTGTACAGTTGTATGTTTGGTTATATTGTACAGTTGTATGTGTGGTTATATTGTACAGCTGTGTGTCTGGTTATATTGTACAGCTGTATGTCTGCTTGTGTCAGTAAACTGTTTTGGACAGTAGATTACGCCATACAAGAATAGAAAGAAATTCCGCGAGAAAGGAATAAACAAGTAGATTTTAAAGAGATGAATATAAGAGAGTGCATTCATCCAGCAAGGTCACGTGACTTACTGGCAACATCCGCCTCCCTCTGCGGTTCATGAAAGGTCAACAGAGCACATCTTTTGTTTCTCCATAAACAGAAGAGCTGGTTGAACCTAAGCCGCCATTAAGAGCGTCCGTTCATAGGTCAGGTCTACGGTTATGTGCACATAAATAATTTATAATGTCCCACTTTACTCAATGACATTCACAGATAAACATTTATCATTTACACTCCCTCACGAACCAATAAATATAAATTTATTTGTATAAATGTTTCACACTTTTAGCAGTAGTAAATAAAACGTCTGTCTGTCTGTCTGCCTGTCTGTCTGTCTGTCCGTCCGTCTGTCAGTCTGTCTGTCTGTCTGTCTCTGTCTCTGTCTGTTCATCTGTGCAACATTTTGTTTGATTTTGTTGAAACACTTTCTCACTAAGAAAACTTCCTCAGAGTGAGAGAGAACTCTACAGACAGACTGTTGATTACAGAGTCAGTGTAGATTTTCCTATGGCCAGCTGGTCACTTTTAAGTTGAGGGGTTAATAGTCGCGCACCTGGAGCAGCCCTGACGTTGTATGCAGGCCGGGTTCTAAGTGTTAATCCAGACAGAATAAAATACCGGACATTACTGGTATTCGAGCCCGTTTGTAAGAGAAGAGAAACTGATGTTGAAAGCTTATGACCAGGTCGAATATTGAAATACCACAGTCTCAGATTTTTGTATTATTAGACTGATACTACAGACGAACAGAACTGAGGTCTGTGATCTTAGACATACAACATTTTACCTTAGAGAACGGAGGTCTGCTGTCACAGACATACAACATTTTACCTTAGAGAACGGAGGTCTGCTGTCACAGACATACAACATTTTACCTTAGAGAACGGAGGTCTGCTGTCACAGACATACAACATTTAACTCAGAGAACGGAGGTTTGTGGTCACAGACATACAACATTTACCTTAGAAAACGGAAGTCTGCTGTCACAGACATACAACATTTAACTCAGAGAACGGAGGTTTGTGGTCACAGACATACAACATTTACCTTAGAAAACGGAAGTCTGCTGTCACAGACATACAACATTTAACTCAGAGAACGGAGGTTTGTGGTCACAGACATACAACATTTACCTTAGAAAACGGAAGTCTGCTGTCACAGACATACAACATTTAACTCAGAGAACGGAGGTTTGTGGTCACAGACATACAGCATTTAACTCAGAGAACGGAGGTTTGTGGTCACAGACATACAACATTTAACTCAGAGAACGGAGGTTTGTGGTCACAGACATACAACATTTACCTTAGAAAACGGAAGTCTGCTGTCACAGACATACAACATTTAACTCAGAGAACGGAGGTCTGTTGTCACAGACATACAACATTTAACTCAGAGAACAGAGGTGTGTGATCACAGACATACAACATTTAACTCAGAGAACATAGGTTTGTCTGCTATTACATGCTAGTTTCTGTGCTGTAGGGGAGTATGTTTTCATAGGTTTGTCTGCTATTAGTTTCTGTGCTGTAGGGGAGTTTGTTTTCATAGGTTTGTCTTCTAGTATATGCTAGTTTCTGTGCTGTAGTGAAGTTTTATTTCACAGATTTGTCTTCTAATATATGCTTGTTTGTGTGCTGTAGTGGAGTTTGCTTTCATATATTTGTCTGCTAATATATGCTTGTTTCTGTGCTGTAGCGGAGTTTGCTTTCCATAGGTTATCTTCTAATATATGCTAGTTTCTAGGCTGAAACTCGCCTTGTGTGTGCTATAGCTTGCTTTGTCTGTGCAGTGACTCGCTGTGTCTTTGAAGGACCTTTTTATCTCCCACATTTTTTCCTAACACTCTTTTAGCCAGCCACATATCTTACCTAACATTCTTTTAGCCAGCCACATATCTTACCTAACACTCTTTTAGCCAGCCACATATCTTACCTAACACTCTTTTAGCCAGCCACATATCTTACCTAACACTCTTTTAGCCAGCCACATATCTTACCTAACACTCTTTTAGCCAGCCACATATCTTACCTAACACTCTTTTAGCCAGCCACATATCTTACCTAACACTACTTTTAGCCAGATAAAAGGGATGGCGACTGCAGTAAAACTGGTTCAAATAATAAAGGTAGAAACTATAACCTGACCCCCGGGGAGCAGCGCGCACTCTCTTAACTCCAGCGCAGGCGAGATATCGTGATCAAGAGTGCAGACAAGGGCGGGGCCATTGTTTGTTGGAAGAAAGAATTGTACATCCAGGAGGCCATGGGCCAGCTGAGCAACACTGAATTGTATGCCTCTCGCCCTCAAGATCCGACTCTGGCCAACAACCACCATGTTCGTGACACGATCAACGAACTCATCCACAAGACTGGTCTTTCTCCCTCAACTACTCATCTTCACATCCGCGACAGCTGCTTAGGGAAGCCATCCTTTTATCTACTCCCTAAGATTCACAAACCAGGCAACCCGGGAAGGTCCATAGTGTCCGCTTGTTCCTGCCCTACGGAACAAATCTCGGACTTTCTGGACATCATCTGGTCACTAGTCTGCCCACTTATCTCAAGGACACCAATCATGCTGTCATTGCTTTTGAGATCTTTACACTCCTGCCTGGTCACACCTACCATATCTTCTCCCTTGATGTAGTGTCCTTATACACATCCATCTTACATGATCAGGAACTTCAGGCCGTCAAGTTCTTTCTGAACAAAAGACGCAATCCCTCTATTCCTACGTCTACCATTCTGCTCCTTACACGACTTGTTCTCCAACTCAATTCGTTTGAATTCAATGGCCTGTTCTTCGACCAGATTAGTCGTGTCGCCATGGATACCATAATGGGGCCTAGCTATGTATATCTGTTCATGGGCCACTTCGAACACAAGATTCTGAGAGCCTATAGAGGCCCTTTTCAAGCCTTCTATAGACGCTACATAGATGACGGCACTGGGGTCACATCATTGCCAGAGGAAGATCTTGACAACTTTATCAGTTTTATTAAGGAGTACAATCCTGTCATTTCTTTCACCTCCCATATCTCTGCTACTTCCGCTAACTTTCTTGACATTGCTGTTACTATCGGCCCTTCCGGGCTTACTAATTCTATCCATTATAAACCTACAGACTCTCACAGCTATCTCTTGTTCTCTTCCTCCCATCCCAGATCGTGTAAGGACTCTATTCCTTTTTCCCAGCTTCTTAGGTTGCGACGTTTGTGTACTGAGGATGTTGATTTCCAGGATCAAGGCCATGAAATGCTAGATTTCTTCCGTCAACGCGGCTATCCAGAACATGTTCTCTCGTCATCTTGGAACCGCATCAGCCATATATCGCTGAAACAACCCCTCACTCCTAAACCGCACTGTAGCTCGGACAGAATTAAACTGGTACTCATGCACCACCCTCATAGTTTGGCAGTTAAAAACACACGGTTTCGCCATATCCATCTCCTCCAGACCGAGCCTGAGACACGTGAACTTTTCGAGGAACCCCCACTGGTGGCTTACAGGCGGGACAAGAACCTCAGGGACCTTTTAGGTCAAAGTCGCCTTAAGACAGATGATACTTTTTATGACTTTTTATTACGTCCTACTAAATCCATTCCTGACACACACCGTCGGACAAGCCACGCCTTACAATTTACAGCTATGTACTCTGTTTAATTTTTTTCTTTTTAATAGTATTCATGTGAATTTCCTCTCTCTGTTTCTTCGTCCTGTATGTTTTTGTATGATTAAGGCTCACGCCGAAACGTCACAACTTTGTAGTCGTTAAATAATAAAGCTGTTCCTACATTTTCCCTAGTTTATACATTTTGACACTTTTTATGATACCAAACGTTGTGGACGCCGTAGATGCAACACTTGTCCGTTTGTTATTGAGGCTAGCCAGATCTCCTTCCCTAAGTCCACGTTATCAGTTCAGGAGGGTTTCACTGCACTTCACGCAATGTCTCGCTGGCGGACTTGTCTGTTGAGTTCATATCATGAGTGTTCTATTGAGTTCATGTCTGATGACATTGATGGCCACGGAATGGTCTGGACGTTATTGTCAGCGAGGAACTGGATGGTGCGTTGTGCCACATAAGGTCGAGCGTTATCCTGCTGAAAAATCGACCCTGGTGCACTCAGAAGTGGAAGGAGGTGAGGACGAATAATTTCATCGACGAATCGTTGGGAATTCAGGCGTCCTTCAATTTGCACCACCAGGTCACTTCTTCCCATGAAGATGATCGTCCCCCACACCAGTACACCTCCACTACCATGTGGAGGAGCCTCATCCACGCAGTTCTGGGCGTAGCGCTCTGGACTCTGCGGTAAACTTTTCTCCGTCTATCGTGTCGCTGGAGCGGAAAGAATGATTCATCACTAAACCAAACTCTTCTCCAATCATTCGCAACGGTCCATTGACGATGCTGGTTCGCCCACTGCAGTCGGTTCTGGCAATGCCGGTCCGTAAGAACATGACCTCTGTAGGGTCTTCTAGCCCAAAGACCAGCGTCGTGCAGCCGGTTCTTGATCGTTTGTTCTGAAATTCTACGAGCTCCTGTCATTGACTGGACTGTTGAGGATGCATATGCAAGTCGACTTCTGAGGTGACACAGCCGTATGAAGCGGTCTTAAGCAGGAGTTGTGACTATGGCCGGTCTGCAACTGAGCCAGTTTTTTTAAAAATCGTCTGCAAAGATGACTAATTGTGCTTTTAACCACATTAAATTATCTGGCCACTAAACTTTGTGACTGTTCAGTCTGTAAACATCCAATGTTCAGTAGTGAGATGAGACATACTTGCGCATTGAATTTTCAAATAAATTGATTCGAGGAGCGTCAATCTTTTATAAGCATTCAATAACCTGGTCAGTGAGTTTTGTGTTCAGTAAGTTTCACGGGATTCTCATGAACCTGTCATGAGTTATTGTCAAAAATGCTGTTTTGACTAGTGTCGCTTTTCTGTGCTCATGAATCATCTGCTGAGTACAATTCAGGTCAGCTCGTGAAGTTAATGTCCAAGTGAACGTTTCAGGCAATTTGCCCTTGTCTGATCAGCAAACTTCAGTTTAAATCGCAACATCGTATTTGTTGTGTTTCTTTTTTGAACAGTCTCTCTCTCTCTCTCTCTCTCTCTCTCTCTCTCTCTCTCTCTCTCTGGATCTTAAGTGCCCAGGGCACAATGAGGCTTCTGGGTTTTCCAGAAATGTCTGTCCTTTGCCTTTTTTTCTGCTCTTGCCCAGGTCAGCCTTCCATTGCTCAACATCCTCTCTGTTGTTCTTCTCCATGTATATATATACAAGGTCCGACAATTAAATAGCGGACTAATTGCATAAAAATAAAAAAAATATGTTTAAAAAAAACAGCTGAGGATATAACCTGTATTTTATTAAAAGTAAGCCACTTGTGCATTGATACAGCGAGTGGCACGATCTAACAAACACTGGAACAACCTCTGCAGTTCTTCTGTTGGTATGGCCCTTAAACTCGATGTTACGGTCCTTTGGATGTCATCAGTATCGTCAAAGAAGCGTCTTTTCAATGGTAACTTTAATTTTGGGAATAGAAAATAATCGCAGGGAGACAAATCTGGGGAATAAGGTGGATGGATGAGAACACACACTTGTTTTGGGGCCAAAAGTTCCTGTACAACTACCGCCCGGTGAGCCGGTGCATTATCATGAAGAAGGAAAAAACTGCCAGGTGTTGAATACTCGGGTCGAACTCGGAGAATCCTTTGCAATAGGCTTTTCAAAATATTTAAATAAACTTTGGCAGTGGAAGTTTGTCCCTCTAAAATAAATTCGTTGTGAATAACTCCATTGCTGTCGTAGAAGCACACCAACATTGTCTTCGCTTTCGACTTTTGAAGACAAAATTTTTTGCTTTTGGTGATGATGATAATTTCCACTGAGCACTTTGGCGTTTAGTTGTGGTATCATAGCGGAAAATCCATGTTTCATCCTCTACAGCAATCAAATTTAAGGAATGTTTATTTCTGCGACATGTTTTGATGATGTCTTTTGCGTACTCAACACGCTGATGTTTTTGGTTTCCAGACAAGGCATGTGGTACAAACCGGCAAGCAACTTTTTTCTTGCCCAAATCTTCCACTAAAATTTTACGAATGATCTCTCGGTTAACACCAGATTCATCTGCCATCATCCTCACAATCAAACAACGATCTTCTTGTATCCGTTCTCTGACTTTTGCAATGAGTTCCTCATTACGAAAAGAAACTGGGCGTCCATGTCTAGTTACATTTGTAATCATTTCCATACCACTTTTGAATCATGAATATCACCTGAATATCTGTTCACGAGATAAAAAATTATCCCCATAAACTGGTCACATCAATTCAGCTGTTTCAATGGCACATTTTCCCAGTTTTAAACAGGATTTAAAGTTAGCTTTTTGTTCCATGCTGATTACGTAACAACGCACCTCTGACCAGGTCAACGAAATGGCGGCTTGTTTGTCGTCTGCTTATCGGGCGGCGATGAAAAGTTGCCAGATCATAGATGAAGGTTGCTTCACTGGATTCCATGCTTTGTTTCATAGATAGCATTTCCGTCTTGGTCATAATAAATTCAGTCTCATTACTTAATTGTCGACCTTGTTTGTGTGTGTGTATATATATAAGTTTCAAATGTTTAGCTTTTTGTATTTTTTGTTTTTATATAAATATATATCATTATCTGCCATAAATTTTTTTATCTCTGTAGCATTCATTAATGATACATTTTCTGTTCTTGTGATAATTATATCATTTATTTATCTGTCCTGGAGTGTGGGAGCCAGGTCAGAGGTACATCCAGGTCCCCGAGCTGTCAGAGCTGATATCCATTGTCCTGGAGCCACGAAAGTCCCAGCCTAGAACCAAGCCAGGCTCGGACTTGGCAAACGTAATTGATTTGGCACCTCTGAGATTTGCTAAAAGTCATCCAATCAACTGATCCCACCTTTCTCACTCTTGGGCCATTGTTTTCTGCGTCTGTGGAAGAAAGGCATTGATTGGTCGACACATTAATTTCCGGTCTGGGGGCCGTCCGCTGTGCAAGGTTTGAATGCTGGGACAACCGGATTTGCTTTCATATTTTTGTAGAGCGATATATGGCATGTTTTTGTGTGCTTGTCCTTTAAGAGCTAGCTGCTTTTTTGAAACATAAAAAAAGAAAAAAAAAATGTTTCCGAGATGGAGTAGGAGAAAGAATGCTGTGACATGTTTGTAGACTGGGAAAATGTACTGGCTGACACTGGCACAGACAGAAATGTCTGGTCTCACGATGATTAGCTTTGTCTCAAACATCTAAGAATTATGACACGTATATGCAATTTATGCTGCAACTTTCATACATGCAACCTTTTCTTCTCGTCCCTTCTGCTGCTACGGTAAGAAGAAGATAGTTTTTCTACCCCGACATTTTCTGTTATCGCCCAAAAGCTGCAGCAGGGGCTGGACATTTTGTAAAGCCATTAATCATCAGAAGAACACGCAGACAGCATTAGCAGAAGCAGGCACGCATACAGGTTTTATGAAGGGAAAAGATCAACTTCACAACCTGGTTAACAACTAGATCTACTCGAACGTTTGTCTGTGGAACGCTGGATATAAAATATCACAACATCGGAGATAGAGAGACAAGTCTTACACAGGCAAGACACAGATTGTTCTTGATGTACAGAAGATCTTTGTTGGAAAGGAGTGCATGCTCACTTTACATATCTCAGATCTGTCGATTCATGTACACATCTCAGATCTGAAGATTCCTGTACACATCGCAGATCTGAAGATTCCTGTACACATCGCAGTTTCCCATGTTTGTACACTTCTCAGATTCCAATATTGTACACATCGCAGACTCCCATTTTTGGACACTTCTCAGAACTTCGCTACTCAACACGTTCTCTCGTCATCTTGGAACGGCATCAGCCATATATCCCGGCAACAAGCCCTCACCCCTAAACCGCACTGTAGTTCGGACAGAGTTAAACTGGTACTCACGTACCACCCTCATAGCTTGGCAGTTAAAAACATACTGTTTCGCCATCTCCATCTCCTCCAGACCGAGCCTGATACACGTGAACTCTTTGGGGAACCCTCATTGGTGGCCTACAGACGGGACAAGAACCTCAGGGACCTTTTAGTTCGAAGTCGCCTTAAGACAGATGACACTTTTTACGGTACCAGACGTTGTGGACGCCGTAGATGCAACACTTGTCCGTTTGTTGTCGAGGCCAGCCAGATCTACTTCCCTAAGTCCACGTTATCAGTTCAGGAGGGCTTCACCTGTACTTCACGCAATGTTATTTATGCTATTATGTGCAAAGACTGTGGTATGAAGTATATAGGGGAGATCGTTTTCTCAGCGACATTTCTAAGAGGGCATGGACACCTGTGGCTAAACATTTTTGCCTTAGCAACCACAGGGGAAAACAGGACATTTCTGTTAGTGTGATCCACTCTTGTTCTGCTGATGTACGATCTCGGAGGGTCCTAGAATAGCGCCTTATTTTCCAGACCGGCTGTCTCCACCTAGCTGGAATTAACAATGTTTTCAGCTTCCTTTAACTTCTTTAGTTTTCCACCCCCTCCCTGTTGTGATAAGGTCTTGTCCTATTCACCAGTTTCACATTTTCTCCCTGCAGGTGTTTATGTTCTTCATTATTTCTCAGCTCCCCCCTCCCCCGACACCTCCTCTAGCGTCCGTTTCTATTGCCCTTTCCCCACCTGTTTCCCTCCCTCTCTCCGCCTCTTCTTTACGACTGGCTCTATCAGCTTATCCTTTGTGTGGCCCCGCGTGGTCTCTATGTCTCGTCTAGTGGACATACATTTCTGTGGTTCCCTACTTTTGGAGGATGTCACATTAATATAAGCTTTTTTTCGTTTTGTGTATGTAATCATCGGAAAAAGGCTATCGCCGAAATATTGGATGTTGTATGTTTTTCATTTATACATTCTCATCTCACTCTCGTACTTTCTATTTATTTTTTTCTCACTTGACTCACTCCCTCTGCCACCTTTTAAAACTGCAGCATACATCTCTATCTACCTTTATGATGGGAGCATAGATAGTAGAAGGTGAGGACAAGAGTTTGATGGGAACATAGAAATTACAGGGAACGTAACCAAGAGTGTGTAAGTGTGATGTGTGTGTGTGTGTTTGTGAATGATTGTGAGTGTGAGTGTGAGTATGGGTATGTGAGAGTATGCGTGTCAGTATTTGTCTGCGTGAGAGTGTGTGTGTGTCTATGTGTCAATGTATATCTGTGCGCGAGTGTGTGTGTCTGTGTGTCAGTGTGTGTGTATCTGTGTGTGAGTGTGGTGTCTCTGTGTGAGTATGTGTGTGTCTGTGTCAAAGTGTGTCTGTGTGTGAGTGTGTGTCTGTGTGAGTGTGTGTGTCTGTGTGTGTGTCTGTATGTGAGTCTGTGTGAGTGTGTGTGTATGTGTGTGAGTGTGTGTCTGTGTGTGAGTGTGTGTGTGTGTCTGTGAGTGTCAGTGTGTGAGTGTGTATGTCTGTGTCAGTGTGTGTTTGTATGTGAGTGTGTATCTGTATGTGAGTGTGTATGTCTGTGTGTGAGTGTGTGTGAGTGTGTGTCTGTGTGTGTCTGTGTGAGTGTGTGTCTGTGTCAGTGTGTGTGAGTGTGTGTCTGTGTGAGTGTGTCTGTGTGTGTCTGTGTGAGTGTGTGTCTGTGTCAGTGTGTGTCTGTGTCTGTGTGTGTCTGTGTATGTGTGTGTCTGTGTTAGTGTGTGTCTGTGTCAGTGTGTGTCTTTGTGTGTTTGTGTGTGAGTGTGTGTCTGTGTGTGAGTGTGTGTCTGTGTGTGAGTGTGTGTGTGTCTGTGTGTGAGTGTGTGTCTGTGTGTGTCTGTGTATGTGTGTGCCTGTTTCAGTGTGTGTCTGTGTCAGTGTGTGTCTGTGTGTGAGTGTGTGTCTGTGTGTGAGTGTGTGTGTGTCTGTGTGTGAGTGTGTGTCTGTGTGTGTCTGTGTATGTGTGTGTCTGTGTTAGTGTGTGTCTGTGTCTGTGTGTGTCTGTGTATGTGTGTGCCTGTGTCAGTGTGTGTCTGTGTCAGTGTGTGTCTGTGTGTGAGTGTGTGTCTGTGTTTGTGTATGTGTGTGAGTGTGTGTCTGTGTGTGTCTGTGTATGTGTGTGTCTGTGTTAGTGTGTGTATGTGCCAGTGTGTGTCTGTGTCTGTGTGTGTTTGTGTATGTGTGTGCCTGTGTCAGTGTGTGTCTGTGTCAGTGTGTGTCTGTGTGTGAGCGTGTGTCTGTGTGTGAGTGTGTGTCTGTGTGTGAGCGTGTGTCTGTGTGTCAGTGTGTGTCAGAGTGTGTCTGTGTCAGAGTGTGTGTCTGTGTGTGAGTGTGTGTCTGTGTGTGAGTGTGTCTGTGTGTCAGTGTGTGTCTGTGTGTGTCAGAGTGTGTCAGTGTGTGTGAGTGTGTGTCTGTGTGTCTGTGTGTGTCTGTGTGTGAGTATGTGTCTGTGTGTCTGTGTGTGTCTGTATGTGAGTGTGTGTCAGTGTGTCTGTGTATGTCTGTGTGTGAGTGTGAGTCTGTGTGTGTCTGTGTGTGAGTGTTTGTTTTTCTGTGAGTGTGTGTCTGTGTGAGAGTGTGCGTCTGTGTGTGTCTGTGTGTCTTTATGTGAGTGTGTGTCTGTGTGTCTGTGCGTGAGTGTGTGTCTATGTGTCTGTGTGTTTGTGTTTGTCTGTGTGTCTGTGTGATTGTGTGTCTATGTGTCTGTGTGTGAGTGTCTGTCTGTGTGTCGGTTTGTGTCTGTATGTGTCTGTGTCTGTGTGTGTCTGTGTGTCTTTATTTCTATGTGTCTGTTTGTCTGTGTGTGTCTGTGTGTATGTGTGTGTCTGTGTGTGAGTGCGTGAGTGTGTGTCTGTGTGTTTGTGTGTGTCTGTGTGTCTGTGTGTCTGTGTGATTGTGTGTCTATGTGTCTGTGTGTGAGTGTCTGTCTGTGTGTCGGTTTGTTTTCTGTATGTGTCCGTGTATCTGTGTGTTCTGTGTATGTCTGTGTGTATGTGTGTGTCTGTGTGTGAGTGCGTGAGTGTGTCTGTGTGTCTGTGTATGAGTGTGTGTCTGATGTCTGTGTGTCTGTGTGTGAGTGTGTCTGTGTGTGTTTGTTTGTGTCTGTGTGTCTGTGTGTGAGTGTGTCTCTGTGTGTCTGTTTGTGTCTGTGTGTGAGTGTGTGTCTGTGTGTGTCTGTGTGTCTTTGTTTCTGTTCTCTGTGTGTGTCTGTGTGTCTGTGTCAGTGTGTGTCTGTGTGTGAGTGTGTGTCTGTGTGTGAGTGTGTGTCTGTGTCAGTGTGTGTCTGTGTGTGAGTGTGTGTCTGTGTATATCTGTGTGTGAGTATGTGTCTGTGTGTGAGTGTGTGTCTGTGTCAGTGTGTGTCTGTGTGTGAGTGTGTGTCTGTGTGTGAGTGTGTGTCTGTGTGTGAGTGTGTGTCTGCGTGAGAGTGTGTGTCAGTGTTTGTCTGTGTGTGAGTGTGTGTCTGTGTGTGAGTGTGTGTCTGTGTATATCTGTGTGTGAGTGTGTGTCTGTGTGTCAGTGTGTGTCTGTGTGTGAGTGTGTGTCTGTATGTGAGTGTGTGTCTGTGTATATCTGTGTATGAGTGTGTGTCTGTGTGTCAGTGTGTGTCTGTGTGTCAGTGTGTGTCTGTGTGTGAGTGTGTGTCTGTGTGAGAGTGTGTGTCTGTGTCAGTGTGTGTCTGTGTGTCAGTGTGTGTCTGTGTGTGAGTGTGTGTCTGTGTATATCTGTGTGTCTGTGTGTGAGTGTGTGTGTGTCTGTGTCAGTGTGTGTCTGTGTGTGAGTGTGTGTCTGTGTGTGAGTGTGTGTGTGTCTGTGTCAGTGTGTGTCTGTGTGTGAGTGTGTGTCTGTGTGTGAGTGTGTGTCTGTGTGTGAGTGTGTGTCTGCGTGAGAGTGTGTGTCTGTGTGTGTCTGTGTGTGAGTGTGTGTTTGTGTGTGAGTGTGTGTCTGTGTGTGAGTGTGTGTCTGCTTGAGAGTGTGTGTCTGTGTGTGTCTGTGTGTGAGTGTGTGTCTGCGTGAGAGTGTGTGTCTGTGTGTGAGTGTGTGTCTGTGTGTGAGTGTGTGTCTGTGTCAGTGTGTGATGTGAGTATGTTTCTGTGTGTGTCTGTGTCAGTGTGTGTCTGTGGGTGAGTGTGTTTGTTTTCGTGTGTGTCTGTGGGTGAGTGTGTTTGTCTGTGTGAGAGTGTGTCTATATGTGAGTGTTTCTGTGTGTGAGTGTGTGTCTGTGTTTGTCTGTGAGGGTAAACGTGTGTGAGTGTGTGTGTCTTGGGTGTGTATGTCTATGTGTGAGTGTGTGTGGTTGTGAGTGTGTATGTCTATGTGTGAGAGTGTGTGTGTCTGTGAGTGTGTGTGTCTGTGAGTGTGTGTGTCTGTGTGTAGATGTTTGTCTGAGTGTGTGTATGAATGTTTGATGGTGTGTGTGTGTGCAGTTTAGGATATGTGTAGTATGTTCTGTGTTTATATTTAAAGTTACTCTAAGAAATTCATTGTAAGTACACATGAACTAGATATAGTGCAGTACTTGGATCAAGGGAAGAAACAAACAATTCCATTGTCTTGTACCTGAAATCACATTATACCTGAGATCACGTTATACTTGAGATCACGTTATACTTGAGATCACGTTATATAAGAGATCACGTTACACATGCGATCAAGTTAAGAATTATGAGGAAGTTAATTATGGCGAATCAAATTACTGGCAGGTGTGCCAGAACTGAGGTGGAAGTACCGCCATAAAAATTCAGTCTATCTCAGTCAAAGTTACACTACTTAACCTAACGAGACAACATGCTCCCAGGAATCTCAAACTAGAACTCACCCAAGACTTTCTCTCCCAGACCAAAAATCGTGCTCACTTCGCACCAGAAAGAAGAGACAGTGCTCTAGAAGATTATGCATATTAAAAGCCACTGGCCACAACTGTAGTGGCAAATCTTTCACAAGATAACTTCTTGATTATCTACCTTTGAATGTAATAATGGGACATGCTGTCAAAGCGTCCTATTCTCTTTTTGGATCTATCTAAGCGTGCTATATTTGGATCTGAGCTATATCTAAACGTGCTATATTTGGATCTGAACTCTATCTAAGAGAGATATGTTTTGATCTGAACTCTAAACGTTCGATATTTGGATCTGAACTCTATTTAAGGTTGATATTTGGATTTAACCTCTCTTTAAGCATCCTATATTTGAATTTCAGCTAATCTTGATATATTTCGATCTGAGCTCTATCTAAGAGTGCTAGATTTCGATCTGAGCTCTATCTAAGAGTGCTAGATTTCGATCTGAGCTCTATCTAAGAGTGCTAGATTTCGATCTGAGCTCTATCTAAGAGTGCTAGATTTCGATCTGAGATCTATCTAAGAGTGCTAGAACTGAGGTGGAAGTACCGCCATAAAAATTCAGTCTATCTCAGTCAAAGTTACACTACTTAACCTAACGAGACAACATGCTCCCAGGAATCTCAAACTAGAACTCACCCAAGACTTTCTCTCCCAGACCAAAAATCGTGCTCACTTCGCACCAGAAAGAAGAGACAGTGCTCTAGAAGATTATGCATATTAAAAGCCACTGGCCACAACTGTAGTGGCAAATCTTTCACAAGATAACTTCTTGATTATCTACCTTTGAATGTAATAATGGGACATGCTGTCAAAGCGTCCTATTCTCTTTTTGGATCTATCTAAGCGTGCTATATTTGGATCTGAGCTATATCTAAACGTGCTATATTTGGATCTGAACTCTATCTAAGAGAGATATGTTTTGATCTGAACTCTAAACGTTCGATATTTGGATCTGAACTCTATTTAAGGTTGATATTTGGATTTAACCTCTCTTTAAGCATCCTATATTTGAATTTCAGCTAATCTTGATATATTTCGATCTGAGCTCTATCTAAGAGTGCTAGATTTCGATCTGAGCTCTATCTAAGAGTGCTAGATTTCGATCTGAGCTCTATCTAAGAGTGCTAGATTTCGATCTGAGCTCTATCTAAGAGTGCTAGATTTCGATCTGAGATCTATCTAAGAGTGCTAGATTTCGATCTGAGCTCTATCTAAGAGTGCTAGATTTCGATCTGAGATCTATCTAAGAGTGCTAGATTTCGATCTGAGCTCTATCTAAGAGTGCTAGATTTCGATCTGAGCTCTATCTAAGAGTGCTAGATTTCGATCTGAGCTCTATCTAAGAGTGCTAGATTTCGATCTGAGATCTATCTAAGAGTGCTAGATTTCGATCTGAGATCTATCTAAGAGTGCTAGATTTCGATCTGAGATCTATCTAAGAGTGCTAGATTTCGATCTGAGATCTATCTAAGAGTGCTAGATTTCGATCTGAGATCTATCTAAGAGTGCTAGATTTCGATCTGAGATCTATCTAAGAGGGCTGTATGGAATCCTCAATGTACAAATATTTTCTTCTATTAATAACTGAAAATCAAATGCTGAATCACATTATAAAAAACATATATTTTCTGTATGTAAGCATAGTTTGTTCAGTTAAAAAAAAATTAGATTAAGATGAACTTATGATTGTCACTTTGTGACAGAAACTTCACATTCTCATAAACGTCCATCACTTCAGGTAAAGTTTATTTCCAAACTCGTATCAGCAACTTTAACCTATAAAAGATTTTATTCCGAGCTAATTTCTTTTCTCATATTTATTATGTTGTCTTATACTTTTTTCTCATATTTGTTATGTTGTCTTATACTTCTTTTCTCATATTTGTTATGTTGTCTTATACTTCTTTTCTCATATTTATTATGTTGTCTTATACTTCTTTTCTCATATGTATTATGTTGTCTTATACTTCTTTTCTCATATTTATTATGTTGCCTTATACTTTTCTCATATTTATTATGTTGCCTTATACTTCTTTTCTCATATTTATTATGTTGCCTTATACTTTTCTCATATTTATTATGTTGCCTTATACTTTTCTCATATTTATTATGTTGCCTTATACTTCTTTTCTCATATTTATCATGTTAACTTATACTTTTCTCATATTTATTATGTTGCCTTATACTTTTCTCATATTTATTATGTTGCCTTATACTTTTCTCATATTTATTATGTTGCCTTATACTTTTCTCATATTTATTATGTTGCCTTATACTTTTCTCATATTTATTATGTTGCCTTATACTTCTTTTCTCATATTTATCATGTTAACTTATACTTTTCTCATATTTATTATGTTGCCTTATACTTTTCTCATATTTATCATGTTGCCTTATACTTCTTTTCTCATATTTATCATGTTAACTTATACTTTTCTCATATTTATTATGTTGCCTTATACTTTTCTCATATTTATCATGTTGCCTTATACTTTTCTCATATTTATTATGTTGCCTTATACTTTTCTCATATTTATTATGTTGCCTTATACTTTTCTCATATTTATTATGTTGCCTTATACTTTTCTCATATTTATTATGTTGCCTTATACTTTTCTCATATTTATCATGTTGCCTTATACTTCTTTTCTCATATTATCATGTTAACTTATACTTTTCTCATATTTATTATGTTGCCTTATACTTTTCTCATATTTATTATGTTGCCTTATACTTCTTTTCTCATATTTATCATGTTAACTTATACTTTTCTCATATTTATTATGTTGCCTTATACTTTTCTCATATTTATCATGTTGCCTTATACTTTTCTCATATTTATTATGTTGCCTTATACTTTTCTCATATTTATTATGTTGCCTTATACTTTTCTCATATTTATCATGTTGCCTTATACTTTTCTCATATTTATCATGTTGCCTTATACTTTTCTCATATTTATCATGTTAACTTATACTTTTCTCATATTTATTATGTTGCCTTATACTTTTCTCATATTTATTATGTTGCCTTATACTTTTCTCATATTTATTATGTTGCCTTATACTTCTTTTCTCATATTTATCATGTTGCCTTATACTTTTCTCATATTTATTATGTTCTCATATTTATCATGTTGCCTTATACTTATTTTCTCATATTTATCATGCTGCCTTATACTTTTCTCATATTTATCATGTTGCCTTATACTTTTCTCATATTTATCATGTTGCCTTATACTTATTTTCTCATATTTATCATGTTGCCTTATACTTTTCTCATATTTATCATGTTGCCTTATACTTTTCTCATATTTATCATGTTGCCTTATACTTTTCTCATATTTATCATGTTGCCTTATACTTTTCTCATATTTATCATGTTGCCTTATACTTATTTTCTCATATTTATCATGTTGCCTTATACTTTTCTCATATTTATCATGTTGCCTTATACTTTTCTCATATTTATCATGTTTCCTTATACTTTTCTCATATTTATCATGTTGCCTTATACTTTTCTCATATTTATCATGTTGTCTTATACTTTTCTCATATTTATCATGTTGTCTTATGCTTTTCTCATATTTATCATGTTGCCTTATACTTTTCTCATATTTATCATGTTGCCTTATACTTTTCTCATATTTATCATGTTGCCTATACTTCCACTTCATGAATGTCAGTTTTGTTGATAATTCATCAGACGTCCGAGCCTGGGTAATGGCCTGTAAGCTAGGTGCAGAAATCATAACAGCAACAGCAACAGTCACAACACCAGCAATAACATCAGCAGCAACAACAACAGTCACAACACCAGCAATAACATCAGCAGCAACAACAACAGTCACAACACCAGCAATAACATCAGCAGCAACAACAACAGTCACAACACCAGCAATAACATCAGCGCAACAACAACAGTCACAACACCAGCAATAACATCAGCAGCAACAACAACAGTCACAACACCAGCAATAACATCAGCAGCAACAACAACAGTCACAACACCAGCAATAACATCAGCAGCAACAACAACAGTCACAACACCAGCAATAACATCAGCAGCAACAACAACAGTCACAACACCAGCAATAACATCAGCAGCAACAACAACAGTCACAACACCAGCAATAACATCAGCAACAACAACAACAGTCACAACACCAGCAATAACATCAGCAGCAACAACAACAGTCACAACACCAGCAATAACATCAGCAGCAACAACAACAGTCACAACACCAGCAATAACATCAGCAGCAACAACAACAGTCACAACACCAGCAATAACATCAGCAACAACAACAACAGTCACAACACCAGCAATAACATCAGCAGCAACAACAACAGTCACAACACCAGCAATAACATCAGCAGCAACAACAACAGTCACAACACCAGCAATAACATCAGCAGCAACAACAACAGTCACAACACCAGCAATAACATCAGCAGCAACAACAACAGTCACAACACCAGCAATAACATCAACAACAACAACAACAGTCACAACACCAGCAATAACATCAGCAGCAACAACAACAGTCACAACACCAGCAATAACATCAACAACAACAACAACAGTTACAACACCAGCAATAACATCAGCAGCAACAACAACAGTCACAACACCAGCAATAACATCAGCAGCAACAACAACAGTCACAACACCAGCAATAACATCAGCAGCAACAACAACAGTCACAACACCAGCAATAACATCAGCAACAACAACAACAGTCACAACACCAGCAATAACATCAGCAGCAACAACAACAGTCACAACACCAGCAATAACATCAGCAGCAACAACAACAGTCACAACACCAGCAATAACATCAGCAACAACAACAGTCACAACACCAGCAATAACATCAGCAGCAACACAACAGTCACAACACCAGCAATAACATCAACAACAACAACAACAGTCACAACACCAGCAATAACATCAGCAGCAACAACAACAGTCACAACACCAGCAATAACATCAACAACAACAACAACAGTTACAACACCAGCAATAACATCAACAACAACAACAGTCACAACACCAACAATAACATCAACAACAACAACAGTCACAACACCAGCAATAACATCAGCAGCAACAACAACAGTCACAACACCAGCAATAACATCAGCAGCAACAACAACAGTCACAACACCAGCAATAACATCAGCAGCAACAACAACAGTCACAACACCAGCAATAACATCAGCAGCAACAACACAGTCACAACACCAGCAATAACATCAGCAGCAACAACAACAGTCACACACCAGCAATAACATCAGCAGCAACAACAACAGTCACAACACCAGCAATAACATCAGCAGCAACAACAACAGTCACAACACCAGCAATAACATCAGCAGCAACAACAACAGTCACAACACCAGCAATAACATCAGCAGCAACAACAACAGTCACAACACCAGCAATAACATCAGCAGCAACAACAACAGTCACAACACCAGCAATAACATCAACAACAACAACAACAGTCACAACATCAGCAATAACATCAGCAGCAGCAACAACAACAACAACAGTCACAACACCAGCAATAACATCAGCAGCAGCAACAACAACAACAACAGTCACAACACCAGCAATAACATCAGCAGCAACAACAACAGTCACAACACCAGCAATAACATCAACAACACACAACAACAGTCACAACACCAGCAATAACATCAGCAGCACAACAACAGTCAAACACCAGCAATAACATCAGCAACAACAACAGTCACAACACCAGCAATAACATCACACAACAACAACAGTTACAACACCAGCAATAACATCAACAACAACACAGTCACAACACCAGCAATAACATCACAACAACAACAGTCCAACACCAGCAATAACATCAGCAGCAACAACAACAGTCACAACACCACAATAACATCAGCAGCAACAACAACATCACAACACCAGCAATAACATCATCAGCAACAACAACAGTCACACACCAGCAATAACATCAGCAGCAACAACAACAGTCACAACACCAGCAATAACATCAGCAGCAACAACAACAGTCACAACACCAGCAAAACATCAGCAGCAACAACAACAGTCACAACACCAGCAATAACATCAGCAGCAACAACAACAGTCACAACACCAGCAATAACATCAGCACAACAACAACAGTCACAACACCAGCAATAACATCATCAGCAACAACAACAGTCACAACCCAGCAATAACATCAGCAGCAACACAACAGTCACAACCAGCAATAACATCAGCAGCAACAACAACAGTCACAACACCAGCAATAACATCAGCAACAACAACAGTCACAACACCAGCAATAACATCAGCAGCAACAACAACGTCACAACACCAGCAATAACATCAGCAGCAACACAACAGTCACAACACCAGCAATAACATCAGCAGCAACAACAACAGTCACAACACCAGCAATAACATCAGCAGCAACAACAACAGTCACAACACCAGCAATAACATCAGCAACAACAACACAGTCACAACACCAGCAATAACATCAGCAGCAACAACAACAGTCACAACACCAGCAATACATCAGCAGCAACAACAGTCACACACCAGCAATAACATCAGCAGCAACAAACAGTCACAACACAGCAATAACATCAGCAGCAACAACAACATCACAACACCAGCAATAACATCAACAACAACAACAACAGTCACAACATCAGCAATAACATCAGCAGCAGCAACAACAACAACAACAGTCACAACACCAGCAATAACATCAGCAGCAGCAACAAAAACAACAACAGTCACAACACCAGCAATAACATCAGCAGCAACAACAACAGTCACAACACCAGCAATAACATCAGCAGCAACAACAACAGTCACAACACCAGCAATAACATCAGCAGCAGCAACAACAGTCACAACACCAGCAATAACATCAACAGCAACAACAACAGTCACAACACCAGCAATAACATCAGCAGCAGCAACAACAATAACACAACAATAACAACAACAACATAACAACAGCATAACACAATTATAATAGTATATAGAATGTAAGATAGATAACTCATCTGGGAATTGGAAAATTAGTATAAAATGAGTTATCCTCTAAAGTAATCTGCTGTTTGTGAGCAGAGTCCATTTGCTTAGTCTCATTTTCCACGTGGGTCACGGTTAAGGTATGACAGGAAAAAGGTCAGGTGAGAGAGACATCATATGACTGAGGGACAGTTGTGTTTTGTGTATCGTCTGAGATAGACGCAGATTAGTCTGTTAGAAATGTTGTTGTTTAGTGAATTAGATGTAGAATAGGGTGTAGCAGGATGTTCTGAAGGCGACAAACGTTTGCCGGGAAGGTATGTTATGTTGTGGAATTGTAAATTACGTCCAGTCTTGTGTCCATGGGTTTTGTTGATGCCTTTTGTCGTTTGTCGTTCTCGTCATATCGCTCATCGACTCATCGTCACCCCGTGCATCATTAAAGTCATTTCAACTGTAAAGTTGCTGCTTCTGTATTACTATTTCCACTGAGAGAGAATGAACCTGGGAGCAAGTAAGTCTGTGAAGTGAGTAACAAAACAGACACAGAACTGACATAACCAGATGTAGAATAGTCGTGACAGAAAATGAGATGAAAGCTAAGAGTAATATAAGAAAGAACACTGTAACAGTGGCCAAGAGTGGAAATGTACAGAGAGATGCATAAATATAAGCAACAAGTTTACCTCCACACAGTACAGAGAGATGCATAAATATAAGCGACAAGTTTACCTCCACACAGTACAGAGAGATGCATAAATATAAGCAACAAGTTTACCTCCACACAGTACAGAGAGATGCATAAATATAAGCGACAAGTTTACCTCCACACACAAGCAGAAGAGAAGCTCCTGCTTTACCACCACCCACACCAGAACAACAGCAACATCACAGCAACAACACTACCAACAGAAACAATAACACAACAACAACAACATAACAACAACAACATAACATAACCACAATAACACAACCATAGCATCACCACTACAACCACCACCACCACAACAACAACAACACCAAATTAACGATAACAATAATAACAACAACAACAACACAACAACACAACAACACAACAACAACAACACAACAACAACAACACAACAAAACACACCCACAAAACACCAACATAACAACAACAACAGCAACACAACAACAATAAGAACAGCAGCAACAACAACAGTCACAACACCAGCAATAACATCAGCAGCAACAACAACAGTCACAACACCAGCAATAACATCAGCAGCAGCAACAACAGTCACAACACCAGCAATAACATCAACAGCAACAACAACAGTCACAACACCAGCAATAACATCAGCAGCAGCAACAACAATAACACAACAATAACAACAACAACATAACAACAGCATAACACAATTATAATAGTATATAGAATGTAAGATAGATAACTCATCTGGGAATTGGAAAATTAGTATAAAATGAGTTATCCTCTAAAGTAATCTGCTGTTTGTGAGCAGAGTCCATTTGCTTAGTCTCATTTTCCACGTGGGTCACGGTTAAGGTATGACAGGAAAAAGGTCAGGTGAGAGAGACATCATATGACTGAGGGACAGTTGTGTTTTGTGTATCGTCTGAGATAGACGCAGATTAGTCTGTTAGAAATGTTGTTGTTTAGTGAATTAGATGTAGAATAGGGTGTAGCAGGATGTTCTGAAGGCGACAAACGTTTGCCGGGAAGGTATGTTATGTTGTGGAATTGTAAATTACGTCCAGTCTTGTGTCCATGGGTTTTGTTGATGCCTTTTGTCGTTTGTCGTTCTCGTCATATCGCTCATCGACTCATCGTCACCCCGTGCATCATTAAAGTCATTTCAACTGTAAAGTTGCTGCTTCTGTATTACTATTTCCACTGAGAGAGAATGAACCTGGGAGCAAGTAAGTCTGTGAAGTGAGTAACAAAACAGACACAGAACTGACATAACCAGATGTAGAATAGTCGTGACAGAAAATGAGATGAAAGCTAAGAGTAATATAAGAAAGAACACTGTAACAGTGGCCAAGAGTGGAAATGTACAGAGAGATGCATAAATATAAGCAACAAGTTTACCTCCACACAGTACAGAGAGATGCATAAATATAAGCGACAAGTTTACCTCCACACAGTACAGAGAGATGCATAAATATAAGCAACAAGTTTACCTCCACACAGTACAGAGAGATGCATAAATATAAGCGACAAGTTTACCTCCACACACAAGCAGAAGAGAAGCTCCTGCTTTACCACCACCCACACCAGAACAACAGCAACATCACAGCAACAACACTACCAACAGAAACAATAACACAACAACAAAAAACATACAACAACATAACATAACCACAATAACACAACCATAGCATCACCACTACAACCACCACCACCACAACAACAACAACACCAAATTAACGATAACAATAATAACAACAACAACAACACAACAACACCACAACACAATAACAACACCACAATAACAACAACACAACAAAACACACCCACAAAACACCAACATAACAACAACAACAACAGCAACACAACAACAATAAGAACAATGTGAACCCGACGTGACAAATGTTTCTCAACAACATAAAATGTTCTCTGACATTCACGACGTGACATAAAACGTAGCCACCTTCAAACCTCTGTTGTAGTGCTACGTGTGGTGCGTCCAACATACGGCTTGTATCTAGTTTTCTCCACAGATATATGAGTCCTGCTTCAAGGTTATGTCCCGTATTAAGTTCCCTGTCCCTTATCTACATACAGCTCTAGTTAACATCACTTCACGTACCTTTCTGACACACATCACTGGTGGCCTACTTGTGTATGGAACATACTAAGGGAAGTAACCGTAATAAAACTCTTGTATTTATTTTTCTCTGTTACTTCGCCTGCAGAAAGATGGATCTGTTAGTTTCAAAGAAAACGATGAAGTAACACGGACTACAAGTCTCCTCGTATCCGCGGCTTTTATTTGCCAAGTCTTCACGCGGATGTTTGGAGCCGCGGAAATATTACAATTTGTAAATTATACGTTTTTACCAAAGGTACGTATCTATGATGCAGCTAGAAAAGAGAGAACATGTTCACATAAATTACTCACCTACATTTGACAGTTTAGGTACACGAATGTGTTCATTCTTCCTCTCCCCATCTCCCCTCCTTGCACGTTCTCGCCTTCTCTCTCTCTCTCGCTTTCTTTCTTTCTTTTCTTATTCCACTCTACAAAACTAGACAGTGATGTGTTCAGCATTAAAACTTCATCTCTCTACAAAACTAGACAGTGATGTGTTCAGCATTAAAATGTAGTCTCTACAAAATTAGACAGTGATGTGTTCAGCATTAAAACTTCATCTCTCTACAAAACTAGACAGTGATGTGTTCAGCATTAAAACTTCATCTCTCTACAAAACTAGACAGTGATGAGTTCAGCATTAAAACTTCCTCTCTACAAAACTAGACAATGACGTGGTCAGCACTAAATCTCCTTTCACCTTATATTAGACCTCCTCTCTCCTTATATTACATCTCCCCTCATCTTGTATTAAACCTCCCCTCACTTAATATTACATCTCCTCTCACCTTATATTACATCTCTCATCTTATATGATATCTCCCCTCACCTTGTATTAAACCTCCTCTCACCTAATATTACACCTCCTCTCATCCTATATTACACCTCTTCTCACCTTATATTACACCCCCTCACCTTACATTACACTCCCCTCACCTTACATTACACCTCCTCTCACCTTACATTACACCTCCCCTCACCTTACATTACACTCCCTTCACCTTACATTACACTCCCCTCACCGTACATTACACCTCCTCTCACCTTATATTACACCTTCTCTCTCCTTACATTACACCTCCTCTTACCTTATATTACACCTCCTCTCTCCTTACATTACACCTCCTCTCACCTTACATTACACCTCCTCTCACCTTATATTACACCTCCTCTCACCTTACATTACACCTCCTCTCACCTTACATTACACCTCCTCTCACCTTACATTACACCTCCCCTCACCTTACATTACACCTCCTCTCACCTTACATTACACCTCCTCTCACCTTACATTACACCTACCCTCACCTTATATTACACCTCCCCTCACCTTACATTACACCTACCCTCACCTTACATTACACCTACCCTCACCTTACATTACACCTACCCTCACCTTATATTACACCTACCCTCACCTTACATTACACCTACCCTCACCTTACATTACACCTACCCTCACCTTACATTACACCTACCCTCACCTTATGTCAGCACTATGTGGCACGGGTGCACGTTGTCGCATGTGAACCAGGTAGCTTTGCCCTGAGAAATGAACGTGATAACCAGTTTGTTACTCTGAGACTGTGATACTCCAAATGGGAGGCCATTATTGAAATTAATTCGTCAACTTCAAAACTTCCGTGCCCCACTCCCAGCCTGCAGTGGGAAACCTGAAGAAGTGACACGTTTTGTAGCAGCGATGAGAGTAACAAGTGACAGAAATAACAAGTCCAAGCTATATTACTCTTCTCTCTCTCATTCTCTCTCCATCTCTTCTCTCTCCGGTCTCTCCCTCTCTCTTTCCCTCCTTCTCTCTCACCCTCTCCCTCTCTCACCCTCCCTCTCTCGCCCTCTCCCTCTCTTTCCCTTCCTCTCTCTCTCCCTCACTCTCTCTCCCTCTCTCTCTTTCCTTCCTTCCTCTCTCCGGTCTCTCCCTCTCTCACCCTCCCTCTCTTTCCCTTCCTCTCCCTCTCTTTCCTTTCCTCTCTCTCTCTCCCTCACTCTCTCTCCCTCTCTCTCTTTCCCTCCTTCTCTCTCCGGTCTCTCCCTCTCTCACCCTCCCTCTCTCGCCCTCTCCCTCCCTTCCTCTCTCTCTCTCCCTCACTCTCTCTCCCTCTCTTCCTCTGTTCTTCTCGTGTATGTGTGTGTTTATGTGGCGGTGTACATTGTGATGGAAAGTGTGTTTCACCTTACATGATCACCATGACATTCTGCGACAGCTCCACCACTCATCACTTACAGTACCTCCCCACGACACGAACTGACAGAAGCGATGGTTTATGGTCCTAGGCTGGAACACACCGACACGGGTCAGCGCGTTCAGTAAACTCTGCCAGTTTAATGATCCGGAACCAGCGACAGAGAGAATGAATTTTTCAAGGATAAAGAATTGGGCACGCAGGCCCGTCTTACATTCTGCCCTTCATCACTCCATCTTTCATTCTTCCTTTCATTCTTTCTAAGAGAAAGAGAGAGAGAGGGGGGAGAGATACAGACAGAGACAGACAGAGGCAGAGAGAGAAGAGAGACAGAGACAGAGACAGACAGAGAGGGAAAGAGAGACAGAGACAGACAGAGAAAAATAGAGAGAGAGACAGAGAGAGAAAGAGAGACAGAGACAGATAGACAGAGACAAACATAGAGAGATATAGAGGGAAAGAAAGAAAGAGATAGACACAGAGAGACAGAGAGGGAAAGAGAGACAGAGACAGACAAAAACAAACAGAGACAGACAGAGACAAACACTCACTCTCTCTCTCTGTTTAGTTGTTACTGTAGTTACAGTCGTTGTTAGTGTTTTTATTGATGTTATTTCTGTTGTTATTAATGCTGCTGTTTTGTATTACTCTTTCTCACAATATTTTTGTCTCTTTTTATCATCATTATCATCATCATCGTCATCATCATCGTCATCACGTACACGATATGACATGGGAGACTTCATCTAACAGCCTGAAAAATGAGAGAGACAGCCTGTTAGATGAGAGAGACAGCCTGTTAGATGAGAGAGACTGCCTGTTAGATGAGAGAGACAGCCTGTTAGATCAGAGAAACAGTCTGTTAGATGAGAGAGACAGTCTGTTAGATGAGAGAGACTGAGACAGCCTGCTAGATCAGAGAGACAGTCTGTTAGATGAGAGAGACTGAGACAGCCTTTTAGATCAGAGAAACAGATGATAGAGACTGAGACAGCCTGTTAGATCAGAGAAACAGTCTGTTAGATGAGAGAGACTGCCTGTTAGAGAGACAGCCTGTTAGATGAGAGAGACTGCCCGTTAGAGAGACAGCCTGTTAGATGAGATAGACAGCCTGTTAGATGGGAGAGACTGCCTGTTAGAGAGACAGCCTGTTAGATAACAGAGACAGCCTGTTAGATGAGATGAAGCTGTCACGGACATGGAAGTTATCTGGTGGAGAAGATCAAGCCAAGAATATATTTCATTTCCAGGTATAAGAATGTGGCACAGCAGCCTGACATGCGAGCAGATTATCAGCCCTGTCTTCCTCGCGGTGGAGACAGTGAGACGTATGAAATGACACTTCTTCACAAGCCGATACATTCGGTTATCACTATCATGTGCCATCACTTATACCATCTGTTGTAACGTGAATCTCTCCTATAATTCTTGTCAAGTTCGTGATTTTCTTCCGTTTCTCTACCTTCACATCTGTTATCATTTTGTATCTCTCTACCACCACATCTGTTATCATTTTATATCTCTCTACCACCACATCTGTTATCATTTTATATCTCTCTACCACCACATCTGTTATCATTTTATATCTCTCTACCACCACATCCTTTATCATTTTATATCTCTCTACCACCACATCCTTTATCATTTTATACCTCGCTACCACCACATCCTTTATCATTTTATATCTCTCTACCACCACATCCTTTATCATTTTATATCTCTCTACCACCACATCTGTTATCATTTTATATCTCTCTACCACCACATCTGTTATCATTTTGTATCTCTCTACCACCACATCCTTTATCATATTATATCTCTCTACCACCACATCCTTTATCATATTATATCTCTCTACCACCACATCCTTTATCATATTATATCTCTCTACCACCACATCCTTTATCATATTATATCTCTCTACCACCACATCCTTTATCATTTTATATCTCTCTACCACCACATCCTTTATCATTTTATATCTCTCTTCTATCATTTCTGAAGTGAAAGTGAAGTATACACTAACTGCTTCTCCTGTAAATTTTCTGTAGGATTTATCTATGATTGAACTGAAGGCGACCGACATTCTGAGATTGTACATTTTCATTTCTAAGACCTGGAGAGAAAAGCTTCGTCTCTGTGTTTTGTCAGGGATAGCAAGAGCTAGAGGGAGGGAGAGAGAGAGAGAGGGGGGGGGGGAAGAGTGAGAGAGGGGAAGGGAGAGGGAGAGAGATAGAGAGAACTTCCAGGATTCATTTCATCGCTGGAGATACGTCTATGTAGCAGCACGGCCAAGTGTCCCCTGACAGTTCAGAAACTCTTCTCAAGTTGAGGCTCACGGCTGACCTCCTGAACATAAACCACGTAAACTGGCATGCCAGATATCCAGTCCCTCACCGCGTAAATAAAGTTCCTCTTCTCCCAGAGTTTTGTGTGTCGATGATTTAGTTGACGGCCATCAAACTAGAAAGGAAGCCGTCTCTCCCCGAGCGCAGTGATACCAGTAAATCAAGTAATTTGTCAGGCCGGCTGGAGCTTTCATCTTTTCTTGTGGTTGGAAAGAGAAAGTGTTGCAAGCTCCCGCCTCAAGATGTGGTTTGTGCCACCTGCTTGATCTGAGGTTTTTGTCTGTACAAATCAGAGGTTCAGTTTTTGTACCTGCAAACACAGACCAGGTAGACACAGGCAGACAAAGGATGGACAGAAAAAAGTAAAATAAAGCCAGTCTGGAGGGCAGAAAACGAAATATCACATCTCAGAGCAAAAAGTTTCCAAGTCTTGAACCACAACAATCTCTGAAATTATTGTACTCGCCACATCTACACCACCAACACTCGCCACATCTACAACACCAACACTCGCCACATCTACAACACTAACTCTCGCCACATCTACAACACCAACACTCCCCACCTCTATAACACTAAAACTCTTTTTATTAACACCAACACTCCCCACATCTACAACACTAAAACTCTTTTTATCAACACCAACACTCCCCACATCTACAACACTAAAACTCTTTTTATTAACACCAACACTCCCCACATCTACAACACTAAAACTCTTTTTATTAACACCAACACTCCCCACATCTACAACACTAAAACTCTTTTTATCAAGATCAACACTCTCCACATCTACAACACTAAAACTCTTTTTATCAACACCAACACTCCCCTCCTCTACAACACTAAAACTTTTTATCAACATCAACACTCTCCACATCTACAACACTAAAACTTTTTATCAACACCAACACTCCTCACATCTACAACACTAAAACTCTTTTTATCAACACCAACACTCCTCACATCTACAACACTAAAACTCTTTTTATCAACATCAACACTCTCCACATCTACAACACTAAAACTCTTTTTATCAACACCAACACTCCCCTCCTCTACAACACTAAAACTCTTTTTATCAACATCAACACTCTCCACATCTACAACACTAAAACTCTTTTTATCAACACCAACACTCCTCACATCTACAACACTAAAACTCTTTTTATCAACACCAACACTCCTCACATCTACAACACTAAAACTCTTTTTATCAACATCAACACTCTCCACATCTACAACACTAAAACTCTTTTTATCAACACCAACACTCCTCACATCTACAACACTAAAACTCTTTTTATCAACACCAACACTCCTCACATCTACAACACTAAAACTTTTTATCAACCAACACTCCTCACATCTACAACACTAAAACTCTTTTTATCAACACCAACACTCCTCACATCTACAACACTAAAACTCTTTTTATCAACACCAACACTCCCCACATCTACAACACTAAAACTCTTTTTATCAACACCAACACTCCCCACATCTACAACACTAAAACTCTTTTTATCAACACCAACACTCCTCACATCTACAACACTAAAACTCTTTTTATTAACACCAACACTCCTCACATCTACAACACTAAAACTCTTTTTATCACACCAACACTCCCCACATCTACAACACTAAAACTCTTTTATCAACACCAACACTCCCCACATCTACAACACTAAAACTCTTTTATCAACACCAACACTCCCCACATCTACAACACTAAAACTCTTTTTATCACACCAACACTCCCCACATCTACAACACTAAAACTCTTTTTATCACACCAACACTCCCCACATCTACAACACTAAAACTCTTTTTATCAACACCAACACTCCCCACATCTACAACACTAAAACTCTTTTTATCAACACAACCTCCCCACATCTACAACACTAAAACTCTTTTTATCAACACCAACACTCCCCACATCTACAACACTAAAACTCTTTTTATCAACACCAACACTCCTCACATCTACAACACTAAAACTCTTTTTATCAACACCAACACTCCCCACATCTACAACACTAAAACTCTTTTTATCAACACCAACACTCCCCACATCTACAACACTAAAACTCTTTTTATCAACACCAACACTCCCCACATCTACAACACGCTAGCCGTTCCCCTGAATAAGACAACAGAAAAGAAAATTGAGGCCTTTGAAATGTGGACATACAGAAGAATAGGGCGTGTCCCATGAAATGTGGATATACAGAAGAATAGGGCGTGTCCCATGAAATGTGGATATACAGAAGAATAGGGCGTGTCCCATGAAATGTGGATATACAGAAGAATAGGGCGTGTCCCATGAAATGTGGATATACAGAAGAATAGGGCGTGTCCCATGAAATGTGGATATACAGAAGAATAGGGCGTGTCCCATGAAATGTGGATATACAGAAGAATAGGGCGTGTCCCATGAAATGTGGATATACAGAAGAATAGGGCGTGTCCCATGGACAGACAAGAAAACAAGGAAGTGCTAAACCAGTTAGAAGTGGAAGAAGATATACTTCAAATCATTAAAAAAAACATGACAGCTAAGATACTTTGGGCATATCAAGAAGCACAGTTCTATATCGAAGACCCTTCTTGAGAGAAAGGTCGAATGGAAAAGAACAAGAGGACAACAACGGTATAGATGGGTGGACAACATCAAAAGATGGACAGAGACCAGCTTGGCCGAGTGTTCTACAAAGACAAGAAACAAGAGATAGACAGGGACAAGCTTGGCAGAATGTTCTACAAATAAAAGAAACAAGAGATGGACAGAGACCAGCTTGGCAGAATGTTCTACAAATAAAAGAAACAAGAGATAGACAGAGACCAGCTTGGCAGAATGTTCTACAAAGACACGAAACAAGAGATGGACAGAGACCAGCTTGGCAGAATGTTCTACAAATAAAAGAAACAAGAGATGGACAGAGACCAGCTTGGCAGAATGTTCTACAAAGACACGAAACAAGAGATGGACAGAGACCAGCTTGGCAGAAAGTTCTACAAAGACAAGAAACAAGAGATGGACAGAGACCAGCTTGGCAGAAAGTTCTACAAAGACAAGAAACAAGAGATGGACAGAGACCAGCTTGGCAGAATGTTCTACAAAGACAAGAAACATAACAGTTGGAGACTTATTGCAGCCAAACCTTCCTGTGAAAACGGCACAATGATAATGATGTCTGTGTGGAGTATTTCCTTCATGAAATCTTGACCCGATTCTAGACAGAAAATTACGAGGTCAGTGTAAAAATATATTCGCCTGTATCTACTTAAAAATGTAACTTTAAAAGGAAGAAACCGTACATCTACAACACTAAAACTCTTTTTATCAACACCAACACTCCCCACATCTACAACACTAAAACTCTTTTTATTAACACCAACACTCCCCACATCTACAACACTAAAACTCTTTTTATCAACACCAACACTCCCCACATCTACAACACTAAAACTCTTTTTATCAACACCAACACTCCTCACATCTACAACACTAAAACTCTTTTTATCAACACCAACACTCCTCACATCTACAACACTAAAACTCTTTTTATCAACACCAACACCCCACATCTACAACACTAAAACTCTTTTTATCAACACCAACACTCCCCACATCTACAACACTAAAACTCTTTTTATCAACACCAACACTCCCCACATCTACAACACTAAAACTCTTTTTATCAACACCAACACTCCCCACATCTACAACACTAAAACTCTTTTTATCAACACCAACACTCCCCACATCTACAACACCAACACTCCCCACATCTACAACACTAAAACTCTTTTTATCAACACCAACACTCCCCACATCTACAACACTAAAACTCTTTTTATCAACACCAACACTCCCCACATCTACAACACTAAAACTCTTTTTATCAACACCAACACTCCTCACATCTACAACACCAACACTCCCCACATCTACAACACTAAAACTCTTTTTATCAACACCAACACTCCCCACATCTACAACACTAAAACTCTTTTTATCAACACCAACACTCCCCACATCTACAACACGCTAGCCGTTCCCCTGAATAAGACAACAGAAAAGAAAATTGAGGCCTTTGAAATGTGGACATACAGAAGAATAGGGCGTGTCCCATGAAATGTGGATATACAGAAGAATAGGGCGTGTCCCATGAAATGTGGATATACAGAAGAATAGGGCGTGTCCCATGAAATGTGGATATACAGAAGAATAGGGCGTGTCCCATGAAATGGGATATACAGAAGATAGGGCGTGTCCCATGAAATGTGGATATACAGAAGAATAGGGCGTGTCCCATGAAATGTGGATATACAGAATAGGGCGGTCCCATGAAATGGATATACAGAAGAATAGGCGTGTCCCATGGACAGACAAGAAAACAAGGAAGTGCTAAACCAGTTAGAAGTGGAAGAAGATATACTTCAAATCATTAAAAAAACATGACAGCTAAGATACTTTGGGCATATCAAGAAGCACAGTTCTATATCGAAGACCCTTCTTGAGAGAAAGGTCGAATGGAAAAGAACAAGAGGACAACAACGGTATAGATGGGTGGACAACATCAAAAGATGGACAGAGACCAGCTTGGCCGAGTGTTCTACAAAGACAAGAAACAAGAGATAGACAGGGACAAGCTTGGCAGAATGTTCTACAAATAAAAGAAACAAGAGATGGACAGAGACCAGCTTGGCAGAATGTTCTACAAATAAAAGAAACAAGAGATAGACAGAGACCAGCTTGGCAGAATGTTCTACAAGACACGAAACAAGAGATGGACAGAGACCAGCTTGGCAGAATGTTCTACAAATAAAAGACAAGAGATGGACAGAGACCAGCTTGGCAGAATGTTCTACAAAGACACGAAACAAGAGATGGACAGAGACCAGCTTGGCCGAGTGTTCTACAAAGACAAGAAACAAGAGATAGACAGGGACAAGCTTGGCAGAATGTTCTACAAATAAAAGAAACAAGAGATGGACAGAGACCAGCTTGGCAGAATGTTCTACAAATAAAAGAAACAAGAGATAGACAGAGACCAGCTTGGCAGAATGTTCTACAAAGACACGAAACAAGAGATGGACAGAGACCAGCTTGGCAGAATGTTCTACAAATAAAAGAAACAAGAGATGGACAGAGACCAGCTTGGCAGAATGTTCTACAAAGACACGAAACAAGAGATGGACAGAGACCAGCTTGGCAGAAAGTTCTACAAAGACAAGAAACAAGATGGACAGAGACCAGCTTGGCAGAAAGTTCTACAAAGACAAGAAACAAGAGATGGACAGAGACCAGCTTGGCAGAATGTTCTACAAAGACAAGAAACATAACAGTTGGAGACTTATTGCAGCCAAACCTTCCTGTGAAAACGGCACAAGATGATAATGATGTCTGTGTGGAGTATTTCCTTCATGAAATCTTGACCCGATTCTAGACAGAAAATTACGAGGTCAGTGTAAAAATATATTCGCCTGTATCTACTTAAAAATGTAACTTTAAAGGAAGAAACCGTACATGCTTAGCAAAAAGTACTACATGACACGAAATTTCCATCACATGCAGGTCTGCCACAACTTACCGCTCTCGCTATTTTGGTGCAGACACACTTTGTCACGTACATCATACCTTCAGTACAAGTTTTTGTCACGTACATCATACCTTCAGTACAAGTTTTGTCACGTACATCATACCTTCAGTACAAGTTTTTGTCACGTACATCATACCTTCAGTACAAGTTTTTGTCACGTACATCATACCTTCAGTACAAGTTTTGTCACGTACATCATACCTTCAGTACAAGTTTTTGTCACGTACATCATACCTTCAGTACAAGTTTTTGTCACGTACATCATACCTTCAGTACAAGTTTTG
This sequence comes from Achatina immaculata, assembly GCA_009760885.1. NCBI lineage: Eukaryota > Metazoa > Mollusca > Gastropoda > Stylommatophora > Achatinidae > Lissachatina > Lissachatina immaculata. The sequence continues at coordinate 19,483,087 of CM019706.1, read as the reverse complement.
TCACGTATATCATACCTTCAGTACAAGTTTTTGTCACGTACATCATACCTTCAGTACAAGTTTTTGTCACGTACATCATACCGTCAGTACAAGTTTTTGTCACGTACATCATACCTTCAGTACAAGTTTGTGTGATGTACATCTTACGTTAAGTACAAGTTTTTGTCATGTACATCATACGTTCAGTACAAGATTTTTGTCATGTACATCATACCTTCAGTACAAGTTTGTGTGATGTACATCTTACGTTAAGTACAAGTTTTTGTCACGTACATCATACCTTCAGTACAAGTTTTGTCACGTACATCATACACTCAGTACAAGTTTTTGTCAAGTACTTCATACCTTCAGTACAAGTTTTTATCACGTACATCATACACTCAGTACAAGTTTTTGTCACGTACATCATACCTTCAGTACAAGTTTGTGTGATGTACATCTTACGTTAAGTACAAGTTTTTGTCATGTACATCATACCTTCAGTACAAGTTTTTGTCATGTACATCATACCTTCAGTACAAGTTTTTGTCAACACCAACACTCCCCACATCTACAACACGCTAGCCGTTCCCCTGAATAAGACAACAGAAAAGAAAATTGAGGCCTTTGAAATGTGGACATACAGAAGAATAGGGCGTGTCCCATGAAATGTGGATATACAGAAGATAGGGCGTGTCCCATGAAATGTGGATATACAGAAGAATAGGGCGTGTCCCATGAAATGTGGATATACAGAAGAATAGGGCGTGTCCCATGAAATGGGATATACAGAAGATAGGGCGTGTCCCATGAAATGTGGATATACAGAAGAATAGGGCGTGTCCCATGAAATGTGGATATACAGAAGAATAGGGCGTGTCCCATGAAATGGGATATACAGAAGAATAGGCGTGTCCCATGGACAGACAAGAAAACAAGGAAGTGCTAAACCAGTTAGAAGTGGAAGAAGATATACTTCAAATCATTAAAAAAACATGACAGCTAAGATACTTTGGGCATATCAAGAAGCACAGTTCTATATCGAAGACCCTTCTTGAGAGAAAGGTCGAATGGAAAAGAACAAGAGGACAACAACGGTATAGATGGGTGGACAACATCAAAAGATGGACAGAGACCAGCTTGGCCGAGTGTTCTACAAAGACAAGAAACAAGAGATAGACAGGGACAAGCTTGGCAGAATGTTCTACAAATAAAAGAAACAAGAGATGGACAGAGACCAGCTTGGCAGAATGTTCTACAAATAAAAGAAACAAGAGATAGACAGAGACCAGCTTGGCAGAATGTTCTACAAAGACACGAAACAAGAGATGGACAGAGACCAGCTTGGCAGAATGTTCTACAAATAAAAGAAACAAGAGATGGACAGAGACCAGCTTGGCAGAATGTTCTACAAAGACACGAAACAAGAGATGGACAGAGACCAGCTTGGCAGAAAGTTCTACAAAGACAAGAAACAAGAGATGGACAGAGACCAGCTTGGCAGAAAGTTCTACAAAGACAAGAAACAAGAGATGGACAGAGACCAGCTTGGCAGAATGTTCTACAAAGACAAGAAACATAACAGTTGGAGACTTATTGCAGCCAAACCTTCCTGTGAAAACGGCACAAGATGATAATGATGTCTGTGTGGAGTATTTCCTTCATGAAATCTTGACCCGATTCTAGACAGAAAATTACGAGGTCAGTGTAAAAATATATTCGCCTGTATCTACTTAAAAATGTAACTTTAAAAGGAAGAAACCGTACATGCTTAGCAAAAAGTACTACATGACACGAAATTTCCATCACATGCAGGTCTGCCACAACTTACCGCTCTCGCTATTTTGGTGCAGACACACTTTGTCACGTACATCATACCTTCAGTACAAGTTTTTGTCACGTACATCATACCTTCAGTACAAGTTTTTGTCACGTACATCATACCTTCAGTACAAGTTTTTGTCACGTACATCATACCTTCAGTACAAGTTTTTGTCACGTACATCATACCTTCAGTACAAGTTTTTGTCACGTACATCATACCTTCAGTACAAGTTTTTGTCACGTACATCATACCTTCAGTACAAGTTTTTGTCACGTACATCATACCTTCAGTACAAGTTTTTGTCACGTATATCATACCTTCAGTACAAGTTTTTGTCACGTACATCATACCTTCAGTACAAGTTTTTGTCACGTACATCATACCGTCAGTACAAGTTTTTGTCACGTACATCATACCTTCAGTACAAGTTTGTGTGATCTACATCTTACGTTAAGTACAAGTTTTTGTCATGTACATCATACGTTCAGTACAAGATTTTTGTCATGTACATCATACCTTCAGTACAAGTTTGTGTGATGTACATCTTACGTTAAGTACAAGTTTTTGTCACGTACATCATACCTTCAGTACAAGTTTTTGTCACGTACATCATACATTCAGTACAAGTTTTTGTCAAGTACTTCATACCTTCAGTACAAGTTTTTATCACGTACATCATACACTCAGTACAAGTTTTTGTCACGTACATCATACCTTCAGTACAGGTTTGTGTGATGTACATCTTACGTTAAGTACAAGTTTTTATCATGTACATCTTACGTTAAGTACAAGTTTTTGTCATGTAAATTATACGTTCAATACAAGTTTTTGTCATGTACATCATACGCTCATTACAAGTTTTTTGTCATGTACACCATACCTTCAGTACAAGTTTTTGTCACGTACATCATACACTCAGTACAAGTTTTTGTCATGTACATCATACCTTCAGTACATGTTTATGTGATGTACATCTTAAAGTACAAGTTTTTATCATGTATATCTTACGTTAAGTACAAGTTTTTGTCATGTAAATCATACGTTCAGTACAAGCTTTTGTCATGTACATCACACATTCAGTAAAAGATTTTGTCATGTACATCATACGCTCATTACACACACACTCATACATACACACAGAGGTGTAGACTTAGCAATACTGAGAGAAGAGAAGAGACAGAAACACTCAGAGAGAGAGAGATAGAGAAAGAAAGATAGAGAGCGAGAACGAGAAAGAGAGATAGAGAAAGAGAGATAGAGGTAGATAGAGAAAGACAGAAAGAGAGAGATAGAGATAAAGAGAGAGAGGGGGAGAGAGAGATAAACTGAGACAGAAAGAGAGGCAGACATAGAGAAAAAGACTTGAAGTTACTGACAGAGAGATGGAAGAAAAATGAGACAGAGAGGGAAGATGAGAAAGAAAGACAGGGGTAAAGAGACCCAGAGAGATAGAGAGTAACAGCAACACGCACAGGGAGATAGAGAGACAATGAGGGAGAAGAGAGAGTGACAGCAAGAGACAAAGAGGAGGAAACAGAGAGGCAGGGAGAGAAAAAAACAGAGACAAATAAAGGGCGGAAGAATGAGAGAGAGAGAACAGAGAAAGAGACCGGTAAAAAAGAGAGAGAAAAAGAGAGAGAGAGAGAGAGAGAGAGAGAGAGAGCTTGTGAGTTAGATGCTCCATGACAGGAAGTTTACGTTCGCTGAAAGTTTGGTTGGAGAGTTCACGCATGCGTGACATGAGGTAAAAGGTCAGGTAGTCTCTGGTTACAGTCTGACAAGTTTTCCATGGTTGCACTAACCAGCGGTAGGTTCAGAGAGAGTGAGAGAGAGAGAGGGACGGACGGCTGTCTGGCGGGTGGTGGAGTTTGAACTTTGTTATTGCCGGAAAGTAAAGACAAACATTTCTAATCTGTGAGAGAAATAGCGGCACGGAATCTTTGGATGAGGGTAGCAGTCGTGCCAGGATTGTGTATGTGTGAGTGTTATGTGTGTATTTGTGTTTTTACGTGCATCAGGATATTTAAGAGTAATGTTCTAAGTGTACTACTCTATGGAAGTGAATGCTGGAAAATCACCAAAACCATAGAAAACAAGTTGAATACTTTCCAGACTAAATGTTTACGAAGAATTAGAAAAATATTTTGGCCAAACACCATAAGAAATAACATCTTATTAGCAGAAATGCAGATGAAACCACTGACAACAATTATTGAGGAAAGACGCTGGCGATGGTTGGGACATGTGCTCCGAATGACTGACAACTCACTACCAAAAATAGCACTAAGATGGACACCACAGGGGAGCAGAAGTAAGGGTAGACCAAAAGAGACATAGAGAAGAACAACAGAAAGGATGTTGAGCAATAGAGGGCTCACCTGGGCAAGAGCAGAAAAAAAGGCGAAGGACAGGCATTTGTGGAAAATCCTTGCAGAAACCCCATGTGCCCTGGGCACTTAAGGTTCAGAGAGAGAGAGAGAGAGAGATTATATATATATATATATATATATATATATGTGTGTGTGTGTGTGTGTGTGTGTGTGTGTGTGTGTGTGTGTGTGAGTGAGTGAGTGAGTGAGTTCTTCAAGTATCATGGACAGAAGAAAGAACAAATATATCCATACTACAAGAACTTAATATTGAAGAAGGCTGGCTAGTAAAGATGATTAAAGAGAGAAAACTTAAATATTTTGGACACATTAAACGTCATGATAATCTAGAGAAGACCGTCTTGGAAGGGTACATAATGGGAAAAAGAAAGAGAAGAAGACCAAGACGAAGATAGCTGCAAAACATCGTTGATGATCTGCAAATGGATGCATCAACAGCAGGGCATCTTGCTTACAACCGAGAGGCCTACAGGAGAGCTGTTAGGGAGGCAAAGTTCTGCAGGGGACATGCAAATGAATGAATGAGTGTGTGTGTGGTTTTTTGTTTGTTTGCATTTCTGCTGTGGTAAGTTCGTATCTTCAGACATTCTTCTAACATTCCAAAAATGTATCTTAGTTTTCAGTTTTCTCATCAGAACACTCAGTGTTGTGTTCCCCTCTTACTTTTTTTTTTATTTCATCACCTCTCTCTCTCTCTCTCTCTCTCTGTTCCCCCCCCCCTCCCCCCGCAATGTTTCATGCCTGATATTATCATCAAAGTTTATGTAAAGTCAGAAATAATATCTAAGTACACTCTACCTGCAGGTAAGAAAACGGTTACAGGTGAAATGAGTTGATAATGGCCTTGCCGGTCTATCAGCTCAGACTAGAAAATGTTGCAGATAACATGTCAGCTACGTTTTTTATCATTCTTCTTCTTCTTCCTTCTCATCCTCTTCTTATTCCTCCTCCTCTTTTTGTTCTTCTTCATCCTCCTCCTCTTCTTTCTCCTCCTCTTCTTCTTCATCCTCCTCCTCTTCTTTCTCCTCCTCTTCTTCTTCATCCTCCTCCTCTTTTTGTTCTTCTTCCTCCTATGCCTCTTCTTCTTCCTCCTCCTCTTTTTCCTCCTCTTCCTCCTTTTGTTATTCTTCCTCCTCCTCTTCTTCTGACTGAGACAGTAATAATTTGACTGATCTGACTGAGAGAGGTTAACTCCTGTTCATTTTCTGAAGTTTTGTTCCCCTACCCCCACCCCCACCTCGTGTCACTGCTTCAGTTTTAGAGTCTGACCAGGCAAATTACTTGCTTAAATTCTGACCACACTCACAACACCCCCCCCACCCCACCCCACCTCCAGGTAATGTCAGGCAATTTACGCTACACTAGGTTGAAAAGCAGCATCAATCTTCGAGAATCTTGACAACATATGGCATTCAAAAGTTATAAGCACAAAAAGCAAGTTAAGACTATTCAGTTCCAATGTAATATCCACCCTCATTTATGCATGTGAAAGCTGGAAATCAACTAAAGAAATAGAAAAGAAATTAGACTCTTTTGAAAACAAATGCCTAAGGAAAATACTCGGCATCAAGTGGAACGAATTCAAGAACAATGCAGAGATAAGACAGATGACTGAACAACAACCAGTCTCACGGGTGATCAGGAAAAGGAGATGGACATATGTTGGCCACTTGATGAGAAGAAATGAGCAGAGAATCCCAAAACAAGCTATCAAGTGGAACACAACAGGCCAAAGAAAAAGGGGCAGACCGCGTGAAACTCTGAAGAGAACATTATTAAGAGAGACCAAATTAACAGGCATAAAATCCTTTGATGAGGTTGAAAGACTCGCCGAAGACAGGAAAAATTGGCGAACTACTTTGCGAGCCCTATGTGACGTCTAACGGCACGGGAAGGATATAAGATAAGGTTGAAAAGGGTTTTGATAGACTGTGGTTTTCAAACCCTGACTCAAATTTTGGTCACAGACCCTGGCTCAGTCAACTTTTAGTCACAAACCTTGACTAAGGCAATCAATTTAAGCAGTCAACTTTTAGTCACAAACCTTGACTAAGGCAATCAATTTAAGCAGTCAGCTTTTAGTCACAAACCTTGACTAAGGCAATCAATTTAAGCAGTCAACTTTTAGTCACAAACCTTGACTAAGGCAATCAATTTAAGCAATCAACTTTTAGTCACAAACCTTGACTAAGGCAATCAATTTAAGCAGTCAACTTTTAGTCACAAACCTTGACTAAGGCAATCAATTTAAGCAGTCAGCTTTTAGTCACAACCTTGACTAAGGCAATCAATTTAAGCAGTCAACTTTTAGTCACAAACCTTGACTAAGGCAATCAATTTAAGCAGTCAGCTTTTAGTCACAAACCTTGACTAAGGCAATCAATTTAAGCAGTCAACTTTTAGTCACAACCTTGACTAAGGCAATCAATTTAAGCAGTCAACTTTTAGTCACAAACCTTGACTAAGGCAATCAATTTAAGCAGTCAACTTTTAGTCACAAACCTTGACTAAGGCAATCAATTTAAGCAGTCAACTTTTAGTCACAAACCTTGACTAAGGCAATCAATTTAAGCAGTCAACTTTTAGTCACAAACCTTGACTAAGGCAATCAATTTAAGCAGTCAACTTTTAGTCACAAACCTTGACTAAGGCAATCAATTTAAGCAGTCAGCTTTTAGTCACAAACCCTGACTCAAACAGTCAACTTTTGGTCACAAACCTTGAGTAAGGCAATCACTTTAAGCAGTCAGCTTTTAGTCACAAACCCTGACTCAAACAGTCAACTTTTGGTCACAAACCTTGAGTAAGGCAATCACTTTAAGCAGTCAGCTTTTAGTCACAAACCCTGACTCAAACAGTCAACTTTTGGTCATAAACCTTGAGTAAGGCAATCAATTTAAGCAGTCAGCTTTTAGTCACAAACCCTGACTCAAACAGTCAACTTTTGGTCACAAACCATGACTCAAGCAGTCAATTTTTTGTCACAAACCCTGACTCAAGCAGTCAGCTTTTGGTCACAAACCCTGACTCAAGCAGTCAGCTTTTGGTCACAAACCCTGACTCAAGCAGTCAACTTTTGGTCACAAACCCTGACTCAAACAGTCAACTTTTGGTCACAAACCCTGACTCAAGCAGTCAACTTTTGGTCACAAACCCTGACTCAAACAGTCAATTTTTGGTCACAAACCCTGACCCAAGCAGTCAACTTTTGGTCACAAACCCTGACTCAAACAGTCAACTTTTGGTCACAAACCCTGACTCAAACAGTCAACTTTTGATCACAAACCCAGACTCAAACAGTCAAATTTTGATCACAAATCTTGACTCAAACAGTCAACTTTTGGTCACAAACCCTGACTCAAACAGTCAACTTTTGGTCACAGACCTTATACCAGTCAGATCATGAAATGCGTCTTATCTCCGTTGAGCAGAATGATGGCCTAGATATGTTTGCCTGACCACAGCCTCGTAGCAGGTGTCTCAGATATGACAAAGATGAATATCCAAAGCACGTGCTCTTCTGTCCTTGACAACACTGACTAGAAGCCCAGGGTAAAAGTAGGTCACGTTTAAACTTTTGTTCCAAGAGCTCGATGACCATTAGATCTACCAGCCTGACTTTGGTAGGGGATCTTGTGGTAGATAAAAGGGAGACGACTGCAGTAAAACTGGTTCTACTAATAAAGGTAGACAGAGGTGTATGGTGCAGTTTTACAAAGTGGCAGAGAATGTGAGTCAAGTGAGAAAAGGTAAATAGAAACTATGAGAGTGAGAAGAGAATGTATAAATGAAAAACATACAACATCCAATATTTCGGCGTGAGCCTTTTTCGAGGATTACATACACGAACGAGACAAAAAAAAAGCTAAACGAAAAAATTATCTTAATGTGACATCCTCCAAATGTAGGGAACCACAGAAATGTGTGTCCACTAGACGAGGCATAGAGACCATGCGGGGCCACACAAAGGATAAGCTGATAGAGCCAGTCGTAAAGAAGAGGCGGAGAGAGGGAGGGAAACAGGTGGGGGAAGGGCAATAGAAACAGACGCTAGGGGAGGTGTCGGGGGGGGGGGGAGGGAAGCAGAATATAAACACCTGCAGGGAGAAAATGTGAAACTGGTGAATAGGACAAGACCCTATCACAAAAAGGAGGGGGTGGAAAACTAAAGAAGTTAAAGGAAGCTGAAAACATTGTTAATTCCAGCTTGGTGGAGACAGCCAAAGTTCTGAGAGCCTACAGAGGCCACTTTCCCGCCTACTATAGACGCTACATAGACGACGGCATTGGGGTCACATCAACGCTAGAGAAAGATCTTGACTGCTTTATCAGTTTTATTAAGGAGTACAATCCTGTCATTTCTTTCACCTCCCATATCTCTGCTACTTCCGCTAACTTTCTCGACATTGCCGTCACTATCGGCCCTACCAGGCTTACTAATTCTATCCACTATAAACCTACAGACTCTCACAGCTATCTCTAGTGCTCTTCCTCCCATCCCAGATCGTGTAAGGACTCTATTCCTTTTTCCCAGCTTCTTAGGTTGTGACGTTTGTGTACTGAGGATGTTGATTTCCAGGATCAAGGCCACAAAATGCTAGATTTCTTCCGTCAACGCGGCTATCCAGAACATGTTCTCTCGTCATCTTGGAACCGCATCAGCCATATATCCCGGCAACAAGCCCTCACCCCTAAACCGCACTGTAGCTCGGACAGAATTAAACTGGTACTCACGCACCACCCTCATAGCTTGGCAGTTAAGAACATACTGTTTCGCCATATCCACCTCCTCCAGACCGAGCCTGATACACGTGAACTTTTTGAGGAACCCCCATTGGTGGCCTACAGACGGGACAAGAACCTCAGGGACCTTTTAGTTTGTAGTCGCCTTAAGACAGATGGCACTTTTTATGGTACCAGACGTTGCGGACGCCGTAGATGCAACACTTATCCGTTTGTTGTCGAGGCTAGCCAGATCTCCTTCCCTAAGTCCACGTTATCAGTTCCTGTACTTCACGCAATGTTATTTATGCTATCATGTGCAAACACTGTGGTGTGAAGGAAGTAGGGGATAGATCTGGGAGGGTCCTAGAACAGCGCCCTATTTTCCTGTCTCCATCCAGCTTTAATTAACAATATCTTCAGCTTTCTATAACGTCTTTAGTTTTCCACCACCTTTTTGTAATAGGGTCTTGTCCTATTCACCAGTTTCACATTTTCACCCTGCAGGTGTTTATGTTCTTCATTATCTCTCTCCTTCCCCTTCCCTCCCACCGACACCTCCTCTAGCATCTGTTTCTATTCCCCTTCCTCCCACCAACACCTCCTATAGCATCTGTTTCTATTTCCCTTCCCCCCCCCCCCCCGACACCTCCTATAGCATCTGTTTCTATTTCCCTTCCTCCCCCCCCCCCACGACACCTCCTATAGCATCTGTTTCTATTCCCCTTCCCTCCCCCAGACACCTCCTCTAGCATCTGTTTCTATTCCCCTTCCCCCCCCCCCCACCCTGAACCTCCTCTAGCGTCTATTTCTATTGCCCTCCCCCCCCCCCACACACCTCCTCTACCTTCGTTTCTATTGCCCTTTCCCCACCTGTTTCCCTCCCTCTCTCCGCCTCTTTTTTACGACTGGCTCTATCAGCTTATCCTTTGTGTGGCCCCGCGTGGTCTCTATGCCTCATCTAGTGGACACACATTTCTGTGGTTCCCTACTTTTGGAGGATGTCACATTAAGATAAGTTTATTCATTTAGTTTTTTGTCTCATTTTTGCATGTAATCCTCGAAAAAGGCTCACGCCGAAATATTGGATGTTGTATGTTTTTCATTTATACATTCTCATCTCACTCTCATAGTTTCTATTTACTTTTTCTCACTTGACTCACATTCTCTGCACCATACACCTCCATCTAACTTTATTATTTGACTTTGGTAGGTCTCAGATTTACATGTTTGATCTTGATAAACTTCAGATCTACAAGTTTGACAGCCTCAGATCTACAAGTTTGGCAGCTTCAGATCTACAAGTTTGACAGCTTCAGATCTACAAGTTTGACAGCCTCAGATCTACAAGTTTGACAGCCTCAGATCTACAAGTTTGACAGCCTCAGATCTACAAGTTTGACAGCCTCAGATCTACAAGTTTGACAGATCTACATGTGTGACAGCTTCAGATCTATATGTTAGCCTCAGATCTACATGTTAGACAGCCTCAGATCTACAAGTTTGACAGCCTCAGATCTACAAGTTTGACAGCCTCAGATCTACAAGTTTGACAGATCTACATGTGTGACAGCTTCAGATCTATATGTTAGCCTCAGATCTACATGTTAGACAGCCTCAGATCTACCAGTTTAGCTATGGAAAGTCTCCGACTATAATGCCCTAGCACACATCAGAATATCAAACTAGAAGAAGAAGAAGAAGCAGAAGAAGGATAAAGAAATTAATGTATGAGATTTCACCCACAGTTTATCTCTAGAAACATTAATGTCTGAACATTCACCCACAGTTTATCTCTAAAAACATTAATGTGTGATAGTTCACCCACTATTTACTTCTAAAAACATTAATGTGTGATAGTTTACCAACAATTTATCTTTAGAAACATTAATGTCTGAGGGTTCACCTACAGTTTATCTCTAAAAACATTAATGTGTGATAGTTTACCAACAATTTATCTTTTAAAACATTAATGTGGGAGAGTTCACTCACAGTTTCTCTCTAAAAACACTAATGTATGAACATTCACCCACAATTTACCTCTGAAAACATTAATGTGTGAAATTTCACCCACAGTTTATCTCTAAAAATAGTAATGTGTGAGAGTTCACCCACATTTTACCTCTGAAAACATTAATGTGTGAAATTTCATGAACAATTTATCTCTAAAAACATTAATATTTGAGAGTTCACCCACAGTTTACCTCTGAAAACATTAATGTGTGAAATTTCACCCACAGTTTATCTCTAAAAATAGTAATGTGTGAGAGTTCACCCACAGTTTATCTCTAAAAACGTTAATGTATGAGTGTTCACCCACAATTTATCTCTAAAAACATTAATGTGCGAGTGTTCACTTACAGTTTATCTCTAAAATTATTAATATATGAGCTTTCACCTGCATTTTCTCCATAAAAATTTTAATATATGAGCTTTAACCTACAGTTTATCTATAAAAACTTAATATATGAGCTTTCATTAAAAATTTATCTATAAAAGCTTTAATATATGAGGTTTCATCTACAGTTTATCTATAAAAACGTTAATATATGAGCTTTTACCTACAGTTTATCTGTAAAAACTTTAATATATGAGCTCTCAGCAATAGTGTATCTATTACAATTTTAAAATAGGAGCTTTAACTTACAGTTTATCTATAAAAAACAATAATGTATGAGCTTTCTTGAGTTTATCTTTAAACATGTTAATATATGAGATTTCACTTACAGATTATCACTGAAAACATTAATATGTGAGCTTTCACCAATAGTTCATGTACACAAAAAATAATATGTGAGCTTTCACCTACAGTTTATGTATAAAAACAGTAATGTATGATATTTCTCCCAGAGTTTATCTATTAAAAATATTAATATATGAGCATTCTCCTCCAGTTTATCTATAAAAACATTAATGTATTAATTTTCGCCTACAGTTTATCTTTAAAAACATTAATGTGCGAGTGTTCACTTACAGTTTATCTCTAAAATTATTAATATATGAGCTTTCACCTGCATTTTCTCCATAAAAATTTTAATATATGAGCTTTAACCTACAGTTTATCTATAAAAACTTAATATATGAGCTTTCATTAAAAATTTATCTATAAAAGCTTTAATATATGAGGTTTCATCTACAGTTTATCTATAAAAACGTTAATATATGAGCTTTTACCTACAGTTTATCTGTAAAAACTTTAATATATGAGCTCTCAGCAATAGTGTATCTATTACAATTTTAAAATAGGAGCTTTAACTTACAGTTTATCTATAAAAAACAATAATGTATGAGCTTTCTTGAGTTTATCTTTAAACATGTTAATATATGAGATTTCACTTACAGATTATCACTGAAAACATTAATATGTGAGCTTTCACCAATAGTTCATGTACACAAAAAATAATATGTGAGCTTTCACCTACAGTTTATGTATAAAAACAGTAATGTATGATATTTCTCCCAGAGTTTATCTATTAAAAATATTAATATATGAGCATTCTCCTCCAGTTTATCTATAAAAACATTAATGTATTAATTTTCGCCTACAGTTTATCTTTAAAAATGTAATATATGGGATTTCAACTACAGTTTATCTATAAAAAACATTAATATTTTTTTCACTTACATTAATGTATGATCTTTATCCCACAGTTTGTCTATCTCTCTCTCTCTCTCTGAACCTTAAGTGCCCAGGGCACATGGGGCTTCCGCAAGGGTTTTCCACAAATGCCTGTCCTTCGCCTTTTTTTCTGCTCTTGCCCAGGTGAGCCCTCTATTGCTCAACATCCTTTCTGTTGTTTTTCTCCATGTCTCTTTTGGTCTACCCTTACTTCTGCTCCCCTGTGGTGTCCATCTTAGTGCTATTTTTGGTAGTGAGTTGTCAGTCATTCGGAGCACATGTCCCAACCATCGCCAGCGTCTTTCCTCAATAATTGTTGTCAGTGGTTTCATCTGCATTTCTGCTAATAAGATGTTATTTCTTATGGTGTTTGGCCAAAATATTTTTCTAATTCTACGTAAACATTTAGTCTGGAAAGAATTCAACTTGTTTTCTATGGTTTTGATGATTTTTCAGCATTCACTTCCATAGAGTAGTACACTTAGAACATTACTCTTAAATATCCTGATTTTTATATTTATGCTTAGTTTATTTGATTTCCATATATTCTGCAGCATTGCAAAAGCCTGGTTTGCTCTAGTAAGTCTGCTGTTGATGTCCTCTGTGCTGTCTCCATTTTCTACTACTCTGCTGCCAAGGTATACAAATTCGTTGACCTCCTCCACTAACTTGTTATCTACTCTGAGTACATTTCTGTTGTTCACATTTTGCTTCATTAACTTTGTCTTTCCTACATTGATCTTTAGTCCTATGTTGTTTGCATTCTGAGTTAGCTTGTTTATTTTATCTTGCATATCTTTGTAGTTTGTCTATAAAAACATTAATATATGAGCTTTCACCTATAGTTTATTGCAAAAACATTAATACATGAGCTTTCACCTACAGTTTATGTATAAAAACATTAATATATGAAAGTTCACCTACAGTTGGCCTATACAAATATTAATATATGAGAGTTCACCCACCGTTTATCTCTAAAAACATGAATGTATAGTTAGTTACCCCACCGTTTATCTCTAAAAAATGAATGTATAGTTAGTTCACCGACAATTTATCTCTCACAGTAGAGGACATGATATCGAAGGTGATAAGGGGGAGTAGCTGAGCTGAGATGATATCAAAGGTGACAAGGGGGCGTGGCTAACCTGACATGATATCCAGTGTGTCAAGGGGGCGTGGCTGAGTTGACAAGATATCCAAGGTGACGAAGGGGCGTGGATGAGCAAATCTTTGAGGTTCACATGAACAGGTTTTTCTAACACCTGGAGTACATACAGGGCTGGCAAAAGAGAGGGGTTGGGAAGCATAACAGTGGAGGGGGCGGGGAAGAGAGAAACAGCCAGACAAACAGACAGCCTCACAGACAGCCAACAAACAGACAGCCTCACAGACAACCAGACAGCCAGACAAACAGACAGTCTCACAGACAACCAGACAAACAGACAGCCTCGCAGACAACCAGACAAACAGACAGCCTCACAGATAGTCAAACATACAGCCTCACAGACAGTCAGACAAACATACAGCCAGACATACATACAGCCAGACAAACAGACAGCCTCACAGACAGCCAGACTAACAGACAGCCTCGCAGACAGCCAGCCAAACATACATCCAACCAAACAGACAGCCTCACAGACAGCCAGACTAACAGACAGCCTCCCAGACAAACAGACAGCCTCACAGACAGCCAGACAAACAGACAACCTCACAGACAGCCAGACAAGCAGACAGCCTCACAGACAAACAGACAGCCTCACAGACAAAAAGACAGCCTCTCAGACAGCCAGACAAACAGACAGCTTAACAGACAGCCAGACAGACAGCTCCATAGACAATCAGACAAACAGACAGCCTCACAGACAGCCTTGCAGACAGCCAGACAAACAGACAGCCTCACAGACAGCCAGGCAAACGGACAGCCTCGTAGACAGCCAGATAAACCGACAGACTCACAGACAGCCAGACAAACAGACAGACTCGCAGGCAGCCAGACAGACAGCCTCACAGACAGCCAGACAAACAGACAGTCTCACAGACAGCCAGACAAACAGACAAGACACACAGCCAGACAAACAGACAAGACACACAGATAGCCAGAAAAAACAGCTTTACAGGCAGCCAGACAGATAGCCTCACAGACAGCCAGACAAACAGACAGACTCAGAAACAGCTAGAAAAAACAGCCTCACAGACAGCCAGACAGACAGCCTCACAGACAGCCAGACAACAGCCTCACAGACAGCCAGACAACAGCCTCACAGACAGACAAACAGACAGCCTCACAGACAGTCAGACAGACAGCCTCACAGATAGCCAGTCAGACAGCCTCACAGACAGCCAGAAAAAACAGACAGCTCGACACACAAACAGCCATACAAACAGACAACCGAACAAACAGACAGCCAGCCAGACAAACAAACAAACAGCCGGACAAACAGATAACCAGTCAGCCAGACAAAAAGACAGCATGACAAAGAGACAGACAGACAAACAAACAGCCAGACAAACAGACAGCCAGACAAACAAACAGCCAGACAAACAAACAGCCAGACAAACAAACAGCCAGATATACAGATAACCAGTCAGCCAGACAAACAGACAATCAGACAGCCAGACAAACAAACAGTCGGACAAACAGATAATCAGTCAGCCAGACAAACAGACAGCATGACAAACAGACAGACAGACAAACATAAAGACAGACAGAGAAGCAAACAGCTAGACTAACATACAGACAGACAGACAAGCAGACAACTAGGCAGACAAACAAACAGCCGGACAAACAGATAACCAGTCAGCCAGACAAACAGACAGCAAAGACAAACATACAGACAGATAGAGAAGCAGACAGCTAGACAAACATACAGACAGACAGACAAGCAGACAGCGAGACAAACAGCCAGTCAAACAGCCAGACAGACAGCCAATCTGACAAACAGACAGACAGCAGACAGACAATCGAATATACAGCCAGACAAACAGACAGCCGGACAGACAGCTAGACAAACAAGCAGGCAGACAAGCAGACAAACAGACAGTTAGAAAAACAGACAGACAGCCAGATAGATAAACAGACCATCAGATAGCTGGATAAATAGACAGCCAGATAAACAGACAGCCAGATAAATAGATAGCTAGGAAAACAAAGAGCAAAACAGACAGCCAGATAAACAGACAGCTAGGGAAACAGAGAGCAAAACAGACAGCCAGAAAGATATGTTTTAAATATAAACAAAACTACACAAATTTGCTCAGACAATCAAATATAATTCCTCTCCCCTCTCTTTCTCTCTGCCTCTCCCCTTTCTCTCTGTCTGTCTCTCTCCTCCCATCCTCCGCCCATCCCATCCCTCCCCGCAAATTTCACGTTTTCTAATTAAATGATTTTCGGTTTCTCTTTACTTTTGTCATGCTCTTGTCGATTCGTTTGTACTGTCAATATGGCAGTTTGTCTCTCCGCTGTAGCATGTTTTGTGTGTCCCGTATGATGGATTCTTTCCATCAATGAACTTTTGGCAGAGATTCATCAAGTGAATGTCGATATCAGATGGAAAGCATGATACTCACACATGATGATGATTATTTCAGCATAGATGACTAAAGGTAGATCTATCTGATTACAGATAAAAATGTATAAAGTAAGAAAAAGTAGGAACAGCTTTATTACTTAACAAGTACACAGTTGTGACGTTTCGGCGTGAGCCTTAATCATACAAAATCATACAGGACAAAGAAATAAAGAGAGAAGATAAAATATAAATTCACATGAATGCTGTGTTAAAAAAATCAAACTTAGCTGTAACTTGTAAGAAGCTGTGGCTTGCCTGAGCTGTGTGTCAGAAATGCGCATGGTGGAGTGTAGACAGTATTTAAATGGAGACCTGGGATGTGTGATAGGTGGGTCGTAACTGAGGATGGTGGGTGGGGAAACCGTGGAGGAGAGAGAGAGTGATACAGTGGTAATCTAACCGAGAGAAGGTGAAATATGTGATTACAGTTGGGATAGAGGGGTTGTAATGTGATGCTATGGTGAGGTTCTGAACTATGTGTAACAAGTGAGAAGGGAATGGAACTTAGTGCGGAGGGATTGTGGAAGAGTAGAATGTTAGGTGTAGCTGGATAACGAATTCAAACCATGTGGTTCCAGTGTACCATATTCCTGAATGCAGCGGTTCTCTCTCTCCCTTCCACGGTTTCCCCACCTACCAGCCTTTTGACAACTTTTGATGAAACAGCTGAGACATGAAATGATTGTGTGACGCCCGCGTGCTTGTGTATGTACCTGCGTCGTATGGTTGTGTATGTGTTCCCAGTCGTACGATTGTGTATGTGTTCTCGCTAGCGTATGTTGCCCGCAGTCGTATGTATGTGTATGTTCTTCCAATAGCGTGTACGTGTTCGTGTGTCTATTATGTTCCCGTATGATTTACAGACTACTCAAAGGCATTTGATTGTGTACAACACCAGAAACTTTGGGAATTAATGGAAAAAATGGGATTTCCAACACATTTGATACAATTAACATCACTGCTGTATCTAGACCAACAAGCAGCAGTAAGAATAAATGGTGAAACAACAACTTGGTTTGACATAAAACAAGGGATCCGTCAGGGGTGCATATTATCGCCTTACTTATTTAACTTGTATGCTGAAAATATAATGAGGAATGTTAGAGAAGATGTAGACAAAGAATATTACGATGCCATAACAATTGGAGGTTATGAAATACCAGAGATTAGATATGCTGATGACACAGTGTTACTGTCCACAACACAAAGAGGAATGGAAAAACTAATTATGTCAGTCCGTAAGAACAGTGAAGAGCAGAACCTCTATCTTAATGCAAAGAAAACTAAATTGATGACAACTGACAAAACAAACAAGGCAGCTGAAATATGTATCAATGAGGAAAAACTGGAAAAGTGGAGAGTTTTGAATATCTTGGATCACTGCTAACTAATAATGGAGATACAATGAGGGAAATTAAAAGGAGGACATCTATCGCTCTCCAGAAAGTAAAACAAATAAAGAATCTGTGGAGAGGAGCAGACAGAACTACAAAAGCAAGATTTTTAAGGGCATTCATTTTTCCCATCGCAACATATGCCTGTGAGACCTGGACACTTAACAAAACAGTTGAGAAACACATAAATGCCTTTGAATGTAAATGCTACAGAAGAGTTCTTCAAATATCATGGACACAGAAAAGAACATACATATCCATACTACAAGAACTTAATATTGAAGAAGGCTGGCTAGTAAAGAGTATTAAACAGAGAAAACTTAAATATTTTGGACACATTAAGCATCATGAGTTAGTGAAAAAAATTTTTTAACACAGTGAGGGTGAGTTAGTGAACATTTTTTAAGATAATGACGGTGAGTTAGTGAACATTTTTTAAGATAATGACGGTGAGTTAGTGAACATTTTTGAAGTGATGGAACTTTTGACTGCTCAAACAACAATGATCAGAAAAAAAATAATCTCGGCTGGTAAATGATAGAAATAGTTCAGAAAGTAAATTTTGTCAATAAAATTCTGGTGGTCAAGATCATCCTGCTAGAATATTTATTCTGGAATACATTTATTGTAATTAATCTCTCGTGGGAGAAAACAACTCAGTCTACAGACTGCTTTCAACGGTGACAATGATGGTAGACACGTTTCATTTGCTGTGGTCACAATGATGGTGGATAAGTTTGATGTTGCTGTGGTCACAATGATGGTAGACACGTTTCATTTGCTGTGGTCACAATGATGGTGGATAAGTTTGATGTTGCTGTGGTCACAATGATGGTAGACACGTTTCATTTGCTGTGGTCACAATGATGGTAGACACGTTTCATGTTGCTGTGGTCACAATGATGGTAGACACGTTTCATTTGCTGTGGTCACAATGATGGTAGACACGTTTCATTTGCTGTGGTCACAATGATGGTAGACACGTTTCATTTGCTGTGGTCACAATGATGGTGGATAAGTTTGATGTTGCTGTGGTCACAATGATGGTAGACACGTTTCATTTGCTGTGGTCACAATGATGGTAGACACGTTTCATTTGCTGTGGTCACAATGATGGTGGATAAGTTTGATGTTGCTGTGATCACAATGATTGTGGATAAGTTTGATGTTGCTGTGGTCACAATGATTGTGGATAAGTTTGATGTTGCTGTGATCACAATGATTGTGGATAAGTTTGATGTTGCTGTGATCACAATGATTGTGGATAAGTTTGATGTTGCTGTGATCACAATGATTGTGGATAAGTTTGATGTTGCTGTGATCACAATGATGGTGGATAAGTTTGATGTTGCTGTGATCACAATGATTGTGGATAAGTTTGATGTTGCTGTGGTCACAATGATTGCGCATAAATTTGATGTTGCTGTGGTCACAATGATGGTAGATAAGTCTGATGTTGCTGTGGTCACAATGATGGGTGTACATGATGTGTGTGGAGAGCTGTGCGTGAGAAACAACATGATGCTAATAAAGATGAAAAATAAAATAAAAAACGACAGTATAAAAATGTTGTGGTGTCATGATACGCAGGACGTAAAGCAAGCCTTTATTAATTCGATAATACCGAATACATAACAACAATAAATAAATATAAAAACAGATGTGCGTGCAGAGCGTAGCACGGCACCTTGTCATCTGTAAACACTGTTAAGATAACATTACTACTCGTGTTGTCAGTTTCTAGCAATGTTGGTCAAAGTTCTGCAGCCCGCCATCACGGCAAGCTGTCCCCCGTCTCTTGACAACGTCCAGGGAGGAGAGAGACTCGGCAGCGCTGCCAGATGGGAGGACACCTGTCAGTTTATGTATGTAGTTTGGCTGGGCCTGGATCTCTCCGCGACAGTAACAGCCGAAGACGAGCTGAACAACATCCAGATGGAGCTGCGGTAGTGTTCGCTCATCGTCGAGTGGCTCATTTCACTGGATCTCATTCGGGAAAGCCGTGGACATTCCGAACGAACTTGGTAGAGGTCTTTCAACGACCCAGTGGCGTGCAGGCTCTTGCGTACTGAAACAAGAAAGAGAGTTCCAGTCCCATTCTCAGTGTCAAGGTTATTCGCTAAACCAGGATGAACTCAAAATTTTCAACTAAAGAAACGGAATAATGGACCTTTCTTTTTTCATTTGAAAAGATAACAGCTGCATACTAGATCCAGGGAATATCTGGCCACTCGGTGCATACGTCAATTTCCAGGAAATACTTTAATGTTCTGATGGAGAGTTGTCCACGGAAGGCAAAATGTAGGTGAAGTAATCACAGAAAGATTATTCCATTCGTATTTCTCAGATATTATCTATGAGAATTATTTAGTTGTTTTCATATTTTATGTCTATACAGTGATGTACAGATAAGCTATATCAGATATATCGTAATGTAAAGAGAGTTGAGAAGAAGAGAGCTCTGGCTGGAGTAGCGTGCTAGCTGATCTGGTCAACTATGCCTGCCTCAAAATGAGCCGTCATCAGACAACATGGCGCTGAAGCACCAGACCTACCTGTCTGGATGGCACTGAACTATCACATCTACCTGTCTGGATGGCACTGAACTATCACATCTACCTGTCTGGATGGCACTGAATTATCACATCTACCTGTCTGGATGGCACTGAACTATCACATCTACCTGTCTGGATGGCACTGAACTATCACATCTACCTGTCTGGATGGCACTGAACTATCACATCTACCTGTCTGGATGGCAGTGAACTATCACATCTACCTGTCTGGATGGCACTGAACTATCACATCTACCTGTCTGGATGGCACTGAACTATCACATCTACCTGTCTGGATGGCACTGAACTATCACATCTACCTGTCAGGATGGCACTGAACTATCACTTCTACCTGTCTGGATGGCACTGAACTATCACATCTACCTGTCTGGATGGCACTGAAGCATCACATCTACCTGTCTGGATAGCACTGAACTATCACATCTACCTGTCTGGATGGCACTGAAGCACCACATCTACCTGTCTGGATGGCGCTGAACTATCACATCTACCTGTCTGGATGGCACTGAAGCACCACATCTAACTGTCTGGATAGCGCTGAACTATCACATCTACCTGTCTGGATGGCACTGAAGCACCACATTTACCTGTCTGGATGGCACTGAACTATCACATCAACCTGTCTTGATGGCACTGAACTATCACATCTACCTGTCTGGATGGCACTGAACTATCACATCTACCTGTCTGGATGGCACTGAACTATCACATCTACCTGTCTGGATGGCACTGAACTATCACATCTACCTGTCTGGATGGCACTGAACTATCACATCTACCTGTCTGGATGGCACTGAACTATCACATCTACCTGTCTGGATAGCACTGAAGCACCACATCTAACTGTCTGGATAGCGCTGAACTATCACATCTACCTGTCTGGATGGCACTGAAGCACCACATCTACCTGTCTGGATGGCACTGAACTATCACATCATCCTGTCTTGATGGCACTGAACTATCACATCTACCTGTCTGGATGGCACTGAACTATCAAATATACCTGTCTGGATGGCACTGAACTATCACATCTACCTGTCTGGATGCACTGAACTATCACATCTACCTGTCTGGATGGCGCTGAAGCACGACATCTACCTGCCTGGATAGCACTGAACTATCACATCTACCTGCCTGGATAGCATTGAACTATCACATCTACATGCCTGGATAGCATTGAACTATCACATCTACCTGCCTGGATAGCACTGAACTATCACATCTACCTGCCTGGATAGCACTGAACTATCACATCTACCTGCCTGGATAGCACTGAACTATCACATCTACCTGTCTGGATAGCACT
Organism: Achatina immaculata; assembly: GCA_009760885.1. Taxonomy (NCBI): domain Eukaryota; kingdom Metazoa; phylum Mollusca; class Gastropoda; order Stylommatophora; family Achatinidae; genus Lissachatina; species Lissachatina immaculata. Next base: position 19,461,704 of record CM019706.1, on the reverse strand, counting down.
GAACTATCACATCTACCTGTCTGGATGGCGCTGAACTATCACATCTACCTGTCTGGATGGCGCTGAACTATCACATCTACCTGTCTGGATGGCGCTGAACTATCACATCTACCTGTCTAGATGGCACTGAACTATCTGTGAACTATCTAACTGTCTGCTGTGGAAACTAAGAAACTGCAATGTGAATGGAAGACTATACAACTGTATAAAGTCCTATTTACACAATAGAAGAGCTAGAGTAGTAATGGATGGACACAAAAGCCAGAAAGTACTTCTGCGACACGGTGTACCACAAGGAGGAGTCCTTTCACCTACACTATTCCTTGTATTCATTAATGACCTGGTCAAGGAACTTCCCTATGGAATCAAAGCAGCACTGTATGCAGATGATCTGGTCATGTGGTGTACAGATGAATATGCGACAGTTGCTACACAGAGACTCCAAAGAGCAGCGGACATCTTGACATCATGGACAAACAAATGGTGTGTAAGTATCAACACAGAGAAATCAAGTACCACTCTGTTCACTCTCTCATCTAAACAGAAAGCAGGTAAGATCTTTGTAAATGAAATATCCTTAAGGATGGACAACCAACCCACTTACTTAAGAGTGACTCTTGACTCAAAACTGACCTGGAAGCAACACATCAGCAGTGCAGAAGCAAAAGCCAAAAGAAAACTAGCCATATTAAGAAAATTGAGTGGAACTACATGGGGAGCTAGTGAAAGAATCCTCAAGAATGTATATCAGCAAAGTATTCTACCACATTTAGAATATGGCTCAACATCTTGGTGCACAGCATCAAACACTACGCTGCATAATCTAGACAAGGTACAAAATCAGTCACTACGGATTATCACAGGTGCCATGAGGTCCACACCAATAGTAGAAATACAGAAAATAGTTGGTTTTCAAGCGATAAAAGAACGTAGAGACACAAAGGTCATGACCATGGGAGAGAAATTCCTCAGCTCTGTAAGCCATCCCCTGAAGGAGAGATTCAATAACTTGGCACTAAGACGGCTTAAAAGAAGCAGCTTCATTCACCAGGCCAAGCATATGCGTAAGCTGATACCTGACCTTCCAGCTGTAGTTGCTCCATTATCATCTGTACCAGAGCATACACCATGGAAAGAAGCAGATTATACACAAATAACTATTCAGACTGAAGTGAAAGGTGTGCAGAATGGTGAGATGCAGAACAGTCTTGTAAGATCAACAGCCACACTTAGTGTTCTAGATGACAAATATCCATGTGACATCTGGATACGTGTGTATACAGATGGATCTGCACATAATGCCATAAAGAATGGAGGGGCAGGAGCATATATTGAATATCCAAACAACACCACTGACAAGATTTCCATACCCACTGGAAAATACTGCAGCAACTATGATGCAGAAGTTAGGGCAATTATTGCTGCAGTTGAAAAACTATCAGACTCCAGAATTGATACATGTCCTGTAGTAATTCTCACAGATGCAAGATCAGTACTGGAAGCTCTTCAGTGCAACAAACTACCAGACCTCAAGGATGCCTTGTCAAAAATTGGCTTACAACATGGAGTCACTTTGCAATGGATTCCTTCCCACTGTGGGATACCAGGCAACGAGAAAGCTGACCATCTGGCCAAAGAGGGCACTGAAATGGAGTAACCAGACATACCAATCACCTATAATCAGAAGAAAAGCATGATAAAAACCTACAGGAAGCCAGAAACACCACCACATGATGACTATCACATGCTAAACGAAAGGAACAAGTCACCATCTTCCGTCTTCGAACAGGACACAGCCGACTCCGAAGTCATATGTACACAAAGTTTAAGGTTGGCACTACTAATCTATGTACATGTGCCCAGGTGCCCCAAACTGTGGAACATATCCTCCAGAACTGCACCAACTACGAGCCACTGAGAAATAATTACTGGCCCAGTGAAACCACTAAAGATAAGCTCTACGGTTCCATACATGAATTACAAAAAACAGTGAAATTTATCCAAGAGACAGGACTGCAGATATAGACAGACAATGCGAACGAAGAAGAAGAAGAAGATACCTTCATAGAATAATAAACAGCTTGTAGTAAAATATACTAAGCAACTCTGAGATTCTGTGACGTGCTAGACTTCTATCTTCACCTTCACAGAATAATAAACAGCTTGTAGTAAGACAAAGTAAGCAATTCTCAGGTTATATGACGTATTGGTTTCTATCTTCACTTTAACAGAATAATAAACAGCTAGTGATAAGATAAAGTAAGCAACTCTGAGATTCTGTGACGTGTTTGCTTCTATTTTTAACTTGACAGAATGGACCCCAATAAATGAGAGATTTTAATGCACGCTTCAACTCAAGATTCACGAAGCTGTCTATTATAGTTTGTTATGCACCAACAGAAGCAGCTTAAGAGGAATTAAAAGAATACTTTTACAACAGCCTCCAAGCCACAGTAGAAACAATACCCAAGCATGATATGCTACTCATCTTGGGCGACTTCAGTGCAAAAATAGGTGAAGGAAATGAAGATAGAAGAAGAATCATGGGAAGAGAAGGAATCGGAGAAATAAATGAAAATGGAGAAAGACTGTGCAGTTTCTGTGAAGAAAACATGATGACCATCGGAAGGACAATTTTCCAACATAAAATTTCCATAAAGTGACTTGGAGGTCCCCAGATAAAACCACAGAAAACCAAATCAACCACATATTAATAAACAACAAATGGAAACGGTCACTACAAGAGCAAGGAAAGGAGCAGATGTAGGAAGTGATCACAACCTTCTGGTATCAAAAATAAAACTAAAATTAAGGAGAGTCAAAATCGGAGAGCACAGAATGATACGTTTTGGTACAACAAAACTGAAAAACCAGCAAACAAAGAATGAATTCTCAATAGTACTTAGGAACCGCTTCAGTGTCTTACAAGACGAAGCAGAAATGTCCATACTAGAGTTCCGTAAAACACTACAAAAGTAAAAAGTAAAGATAGTCCCATAGCATTTCAAATGCCGTAGGGGGTGAAGCGTTAGAGACCTCATTATGCTGGGTCATCAGCGTATGAGGTAGGGTGACCAGTTCCTTTCCTCGCTGCCTTTACTTCCCAGATTTTCTCTGGTACCCATTTTACGAGGCTGGGTCGACCTCAGGGCCGTATTGGTCGGAAAAAAAATCCCGCTCAGCTGGGGATTCGAACCCTCGACCATTTGGTTGCTAGACGAGTGCTCTAACCACTACGCTAGCCGGCCCCTAAAACACTACAGGAAACAGCAAAAGAGGTGCTGGGATATCGGAAACGGAGAAAAGAGGAATGGATAAGCAAGACTACATGGGAAAAGATAGAGCAAAGAAAAGAAATCAAGAAAAAATTACTGAACACCAAATCACAACAGCTAAAAGAACAAGTTTTAAGTAATTATGCACAAAAAGACAAAGATGTGAAGGAATCATGCCGTCAAGATAAACTTCAATACTATGACAGCTTAGCAGAAGCAGCAGAGAAAGCGGCATATGCAAATGACATAAAAACCATATACAAAATCACAAAGCAAATGACAGGTAACTTCAGCACAAGATGTGAGAGTGCAGTAAGGACACATAAGGGACAACTGGTCAGTGGAGAAAGAGAAAAAATTGAAAGATGGAGGGAACACTTTAACACCCTACTAAACAGAACACAAGCAGCACAAACAATAGACATACCTGAAGCAAAAACGAAACTAAACATCAATACAGGACCAATAACAATAAGTGAAGTAAAGGATGCAATAAAGAAGCTAAAATCAGACAGGGCACCAGGTGAAGATGAAGTGACTGCTGAGATGTTGAAAGCAGAAGAAACAGAAACACCAAAACAACTTTGCCGGATATTACAACAAATTTGGGATTTAGAAAAAGCCCCAGAGGAGTGAAAAACTGGTCTTATAGTAAAACTACCAAAGAAGGGTGACCTCAGAGATTGCAGGAACTAGAGACGCATTAACCTACTGCCACTCACCAGTAAAGTATTTTGCAGAATAATCATCAACAGAATTGTACCAGCACTTGATGGAAAACTTTGGAAAGAGAAGACATGATTTAGGAAAGGAAGATCATGCATAGACCACATATTTGTACTTAGACAACTATTAGAACTGGCAAATAAGTGGCATATCACAACATATGCATTGTTTATAGATTTTGAGAAAGCCTTTGACAGTGTCAACAGAGATGCACTGTGGAAAATCCTAAGATGGCATGGCCTCCCCCATAAGATAGTGAATGTAATCAAAGCCCTATACGTGGGTTTTCAGTGCAAAGTGATCTGTGGAGAACATACCTCCAGCAGCTTTAGGGTACAAACAGGAGTGAAACAGGGATGTGTACTATCACCAACATTATTTATATTGGCAGTAGACTGGTTAATGAAGGAGGCAACATCAGACAAACGCAGAGGATTACAATGGACCCTTGACACAGTGCTGGAGGACCTTGACTTTGCAGACGACATTTGTCTGTTATCAAGCAGTCACAAAGATATGCAAGATAAAATAAACAAGCTAACTCAGAATGCAAACAACATAGGACTAAAGATCAACGTAGGAAAGACAAAGTTAATGAAGCAAAATGTGAACAACGGAAATGTACTCAGAGTAGACAGCAAGTTAGTGGAGGAGGTCAACGAATTTGTATACCTTGGCAGTAGAGTAGTAGAAAATGGAGACAGCACAGAGGACATCAACAACAGACTTACTAGAGCAAACCAGCCTTTTGCAGTGCTGCACACTATATGGAAATCTAAAAAACTAAGCATGAAAACAAAAATCAGGATATTTAAGAGTAATGTTCTAAGTGTACTACTCTATGGAAGTGAATGCTGGAAAATCACCAAAACCATAGAAAACAAGTTGAATTCTTTCCAGACTAAATGTTTACGAAGAATTAGAAAAATACTTTGGCCAAACACCATAAGAAATAACATCTTATTAGCAGAAATGCAGATGAAACCACTGACAACAATTATTGAGGAAAGACGCTGGCGATGGTTGGGACATGTGCTCCGAATGACTGACAACTCACTACCAAAAATAGCACTAAGATGGACACCACAGGGGAGCAGAAGTAAGGGTAGACCAAAAGAGACATGGAGAAGAACAACAGAAAGGATGTTGAGCAATAGAGGGCTCACCTGGGCAAGAGCAGAAAAAAAGGCGAAGGACAGGCATTTGTGGAAAACCCTTGCAGAAGCCCCATGTCCCCTGGGCACACAAGTTTCAGAGAGAGAGAGAGAGAGATGTAAGATAAAGCAAGCAGCTCTGAGGTTCTGTGATGTACCATGCTTCTATCTTTACCCTCACAGAATAATAAATAAGTAGTTGTAAGATAAAGTAAGCAACTCTAAAGTTCTGAGACGTACTAGACTTCTATCTTCACGTTCTCAGAATAATTAACATTTAGTAGTAAGATAAAGTAAGCAACTATGATATTCTGTGACGTGCTAGGTTTCTATCTTTAACTTCACACAATAATAGACCGCTAGTATTAACATAAAGTACGCAACTTTGAAACTTCTATTTTAATACGAAGAAAACTAAACTGACGACAACTGACAAAACAAACAAGGCAGCTGATATATATATCAATGAGGAAAAACTGGAAGAAGTGGAGAGTTTTGAATATCTTGGATCACTGCTAACTAATAATGGAAATTAAAAGGAGGACATCTATCGCTCTTCAGAAAGTAAAAAACTAAAGAATCTGTGGAGAGGAACAGACAGAACTACAAAAATATAATTTTTAAGGGCATGCATTTTTCCCATCGCAACATATGCCTGTGAGACCTGGACACTTAACAAAACAGTTGAGAAACACATAAATGCCTTTGAATGTAAATGCTACAGAAGAGTTCTTCAAATATCATGGACACAAAAAAGAACAAATATATCCATACTACAAGAACTTAATATTGAAGAAGGCTGGCTAGTAAAGGGTATTAAACAGAGAAAATTTAAATATTTTGGACACATTAAACGCCATGATAATCTAGAGAAAACCGTCTTGGAAGGGTATATAATGGGAAAAAGAAAGAGAGGAAGACCAAGGCGAAAATGGCTGCAGGACATCATTGATGTTTTGCAAATGGATGCATCAACAGCAGGCCATCTTGCTCACAACCGAGAGGCCTACAGGAGTGCTGTTAAGGAGGCAAAGTTCCACAAGAGACATACAAATGAATGAATGAATGAGGTTCTATGACGTGCTAGACTTCTATCTTTACCTTCACAGAAGAATAAACAGCTTAGTCAGTAGAGTTGTCATATCTTACACCAGTGATGCGAGCTGGGATGTCATATCTCACACCAGTGATGCGAGCTGGGATGTCATATCTTACACCAATGACGCGAGAGTGGGGTTGTCATATCTCACACCAGTGATGCGAGCTGGGATGTCATATCTCACACCAATGACGCGAGAGTGGGGTTGTCATATCTCACACCAGTGATGCGAGCTGGGTTGTCATATCTCACACCAGTGATGCGAGCTGGGATGTCATATCCCACACCAATGATGCGAGAGTGGGATTGTCATATCTTACACCAATGATGCAAGAGTGGGGTTGTTATATCTTACACCAATGATGTGAGAGTGGGATTGTCATATCTTACACCAATGATGTGAGAGTGGGATTGTCATATCTTACACCAATGATTCGAGAGTGGGAGTGTCATATGTTACACCAATGATGCGAGAGTGTGATTGTTATATCTTACACCAATGATGCGAGAGTGGGATTGTTATATCTTACACCAATGATGCCAGAGTGGCGTTGTCATATCTAACACCAATGATGCTATAGTGAGATTGTCATATCTTACACCAATGATGCCAGAGTGGGGTTGTCATATCTTACACCAATGATGCGATAGTGGGGTTGTCATATCTTACACCAATGATGCGAGAGTGGGACTGTCATATCTCACATCAATGATGCCAGAGTGGGGTTGTCATATCTTACACCAACGATGCGAGAGTGTGATTGTCATATCTTACACCAATGATGCGAGAGTGGGATTGTCATATCTTACACCAATGATGCGAGAGTGGGGTTGTCATATCTTACACCAATGATGCGATAGTTAAGTTGTCATATCTTACACCAATGATGCGAGAGTGGGGTTGTCATATCTTACACCAATGATGCGAGAGTGTGATTGTCATATCTCACACCGATGATGCAAGAATGGGGTTGTCATAGCTCACACCAATGATGCGATAGTTGGGTTGTCATAGCTCACACCAATGATGCGAGACTGGGGTTGTCATATCTCCTAACAATGATGCGAGAGTGGGGTTGTCATATCTCCTAACAATGATGCGAGAGTTGGGTTGCTATATCTCATAGCAATGATGTGGGTTTGTTGTCATATCTCATAGCAATGATGTGTCTATTGTCATATTTCATAGCAATGATATGAGTCTGTTGTCATATCTCATAGCACTGATATGAGTCTGTTGTCATATTTCATAGCACTGATATGAGTCTGTTGTCATATCTCATAGCAATGATGTGTCTGTTGTCATATTTCATAGCAATGATATGAGTCTGTTGTCATATTTCATAGCACTGATATGAGTCTGTTGTCATATTTCATAGCATTGATATGAGTCTGTTGTCATATCTCATAGCACTGATATGAATCTGTTGTAATATCTCATAGCATTGATATGAGTCTGTTGTCATATCTCATAGCATTGATATGAGTCTGTTGTCATATCTCAAAGCAATGACGTGAGTGTTGTCATATCTCATATCAATGACGTGAGATTGAATTGTGATGTCTTATATCAACGACGTGAGAGTTTACTGTGACATAGAAATGACAACTTACAGCAACGATATGAGTGAAATGTGACATGCAAGTTACATTTGATAACTATGATGTTGCAGTGAACTGTGACATAGAAATGATACGTTACAGCAACGATGTGATAATGCTGAAGTAAGCAGTTACACGATGGCTGCAAGGAAGTGAAAGAAGAAGGAGGCTGCCTACTTGAGACCGCGGGTTCTGTATCCCAGTCGGAGCCCTCTGTGGAGGTACTGGATGTGGACAACCATTTGTTTTCTGGTTTGAGAATACGTTTGAGGCAGGGGTTGCACATCCGCCGGAGGTGATGCCAGTAGTGTCGGCCGAACACGCAGTACACGATGAAGTTGGTGCAGTAGTTTGTGTACAGTAACATCGTAGCCATTACGTTGACTGTGGAAGTGTGGTTGTTGTATGGTTAGTTAGGAGGATAAGATGCTTGCTGTATGGTTAGATTCGAGGATAAGATGGTTAGATTTGAAGATAAGATTGCTGCTGTATGGTTAGGGTTCAGGATAAGATGGTTGCTGCGTGGTTAGATTTGAGGATAACATGGCTGAATTGCTAGATTTGAGGATAAGATGGTTGTTGAGTGGTTAGATTTGAGCATAAAATGGTTGCTGTATGGTTAGATTTCAGGATAAGATTATTTTGTGGTTAGATTTCAGGATAAGATGGTTGCTGTATGGCTAGATTACAGTATAATATGGTTGCTGCATGGTTAGATTTCAAAATAATATGGTTGTTGTATGGTTAGATTTGAGGATAAGATGGTTTTTGTATGGTTAGATTTGAGGATAAGATGGCTGCTGTATGGTTACAGGACAAGATGGTTGTTGTATGGTTAGATTTGAGGATAAGCTGGATGCTGTATGGTTAGACATGAGAATAATATGGTTTCTGCATGGTTATATTTGAGGTTAGAATGGGTGCTATGTGACTACATTTGAGGATAATATGGTTGCTGTATGGTTAGATTTCAGGATAAGAGGGTTGTTGTATGGTTAGATATCAGGATAAGAGGTTTGTGGTATTGTTAGATTAGAGGCTAAGATGTTTGCTGTATGGTTAATGTAAGGATAAGATGGTTGATGTTTGGTCAAATTTGAGGTTAAGATGGCTGTTGTGTGGTCAAATTTGAGGATAAATAGGTTGCTGTATTGTTAGATTTGAGGATAAGATGGTTATTGTATGGTTAAATTTGAGGATAAGATTTTTACTGCATACTTATATTTCAGGAGAGAATGACAGTGAGTGTATATGTGAGAGAGAGAATGAATGAATAAATAATGTTTATTTTCAAATGGTAAAGAATTGGGTGCCCAGGTCTGTTCTTACATTCTGCAGATCATCACTCCATCTTTCATTCTGCAGATCATCATTCCATCTTTCATTCTTACCACACACTCGATTTAGTACAAGTATACAACTTACATGAAAATGAAAACATATCTTAGAATGCAAAATAAAACTATTACATTCACACATATGAGATAATGAAGTACATGAGACATAACTAATCTAACAAGACATCAAGCATGGACTCGGACAGAGAAATACATTTTAACTGCAGTTCTTCTAACACCACATTCTCTCACATTGACTAACTTAATTTCTAACAAGTTTCATACAGAGCTATGTTCTTTCAGAACAGAACTCAATAGCCGGTGAGCATAAGAGGTGATATCTTAAGGGAGATTGTGACAGATAAAAGGGAGGCGACTGCAGTAAAACTGGTTTAAATAAATAAGGTAGACAGAGGTGTGTGGTGCAGTTTTACAAAGTGAGGGAGGGAGTGAGTAAAAAAAAAAGTTCACGTGTCTCAGGCTCGGTCTGGAGGAGATGGACTTTTTTGGGAACCCCATTGGTGGCCTACAGACGGGACAAGAACCTCAGGGACCTTTTAATTCGTAGTCATCTTAAGACAGATGACACTTTTTATGGTACCAGACGTTGCGGACGCCGTAGGTGCAACACTTGTCCGTTTGTTGTCGAGGCCAGCCAGATCTCCTTCCCTAAGTCCACGTTATCAGTTCAGGAGGGTTTCACCTGCACTTCACGGAATGTTATTTATACTATCATGTGCAAACGTTGCGGTTTGAAGTACATAGGGGAAACTGGCTTACGGTTAGGAGATCGATTTCGCCAGCATCTCAATGATATTTCTAAGAGGGCCTGGAAACCTGTGGCTAAACATTTTTGCTTTGGCAACCACAGGGGTAAACAGGACATTTCTGTCAGTGTGATCCCCTCTTGTTCCGCAGATGTACGATCTCGGAGGGTCCTAGAACAGCGCCTTATTTTCCAGACTGGCTGTCTCCAGCCAGTTGGAATTAACAATGTCTTCAGCTTTCTGTAACTTCTTTATTTTTCCACTGGCCTTTTTTTATTAACTCTACTTTCTTTCTCTACGCTACCCCTCCCTACCACCATCCTATTTTCTTCTTTGCCAACATATTGGTCTTGTCCTATTCACCAGTTTCACATTTTCTCCCTGCAGGTGTTTATGTTCTTCATTCATTATCTCTCCGCGTCCCCTTTTCCCTCCCCTCTTCCCCCCCCCCCCCCGACACCTCTAGCGGCTATCATGTTTCTATTGCCTTCCCCCCACCCCTTTCTCTCACTTGTTCTCCTCCTCTCTCTCCACCTCTTCTTTACGACTGGCTCTATCTGGCATCTTTTGTTTGGAGGCAGCGTGGTCTTTCCTTCTCCCTTCTACCACATACATTTCTGTTTTCTACTTGGAGGAAGACACATTCAGATAAGTTTTCATGTTTTTGTCTCGTTGTGTATGTATCCTCGAATAAGGCTCACGCCGAAATATCGGATGTTGTATGTTTTTCATTTATACTTTCTCATACTTTCTATTCGTTTTATTTCTCACCTTACTCACTCCCTCCCTCACTTTGTAAAACTGCACCATACACCTCTGTCTATCTTAAGGGAGACATGTAGTTACAAGCAACTAAATACTAAACAAGCTTTGAGTTGACAGATGAACTATTACTAGTGGATTTTAAATGGTAGGGAAGAGACTTCCTGAGCTGTACAGTGGAGTATACAAGGCTTTTCTTGTACAGATCAAGCCTGAGCTTAGGAAGAAGACAGTTTTTTTTTAAACGGTGGTTATGTTTAGTGTTATACGTAAACAGTGACCACAAGTAAGGCGGAGCATTGTGCGACAGAATTCTCTGAACAAACTTAACTTTGTTCAAAATGACTCTTATCTTTGAGGGGTATAATTTTGAGTTGTTTGTGCTGATCTACAGTCTATGCTGGGAGCAGGTAACACATCAGATCTAAAGAACGTTTTTGAAGTGAGTGGAGTCTTTTTGTGTTTGAGCATCCATCCTAGATTGTGGAACAGTAATCTAAGTGTGTTTGTATGTGTGATATGTAGTATATCTTTCTTGTGTCTTTCTCGATAAAGTGTTTAATTTTAGCTAGTTGGTAAACTTTCTGTGCAATCAAGTTTGTTGAGAATTCCAAGTTAAATGTTGATCAATGATGAGTCCTAGAGTTTTTATGTTCATGAACATTTTCTATTGCCTTCGTCCCAGCACAAAGCTGTAGTGAAATTTTTGTTGCATACTGCAGTTTCTGTCTTGTAGCGATGAGCATGGATTTTGTTTTGTTGGTGTTTATCAACATACCATTATTATTACTTCATTTAATCAGACTGTTTATATCATTCTCAAGCACTGTCTGTAGATTATTGATGTCATGGTCACCAATGTAAACAGTATAGTCATCAGCAGAAAGATCACATGAAGAATGCTTTAAATGTAGTGGTAGGTCGTTAATATAGGTAGCAAAGAGGAAAGGACCAAGAATGGAGCCTTGAGGAATACCAGTATCAACCACAGAAGAGTCAGATATTTTGTTTCTAAAGCAAACTACTTGTTTTCTACCTGAGAGAAAAGATGTAATAAATTTTGTTAGGTCAGGGTGTAATCTATAGCCTTCCAGCTTTTTTGCAAGAATTTCAAGGTCAGAAAGAGGGAGGGAGAGAGGGAGACAGTGAGAGACAGAGACAGAGACAGACAGAAAGTGAGAGACAGACAGATAGAGAGACAGACAGACAGACAGAGAGTGAGAGCTAGACAGACAGACAGACAGAGAATGAGAGACAGACAGAGAGTGAGAGACAGACAGAGAGACAGAGAGATAGACAGAATGAGAGACAGACAGACAGAGAAAGAATGCGGGACAGACAGAGAGTGAGAGACAGAGAAAGAAGGAGAGACAGACAGAGAGTGATTGATTGACTGATTGATCTTTATTTCAAAAGGGTTAAGAATTGGGCACGCAGGCCCGTCTGACATTCTGCCCTTTATCATACATCTTTCACTCTATTCCAGACACTCTACAAATATGCTGTTCATATAACAAACATAACTAACATTGAAGCTGAGAGACATAAAATAAAATATAACATTTACGTTTCCCTCTTATCCATTCACTCAGTACAGAAGTAACTACATACATTATAAATGACTATCTACTAAACAAAATTTTCGGGACTATTCAGAATAAACAATTATCTGTATTCTGTGTCTGAAAGAGCAGTCTAAGATATTTTAGACGGAGACAGAGAGACACAGAGATAGACAGAGTGAGAGACAGAGCGATAGACAGAATGAGAGACAGAGAATGAGAGACAGAGAGAGAAAGAATGAGAGACAGAGAGAGAAAGAAAAAAAGAGAAAGAGAGAGTGTATTTTGTAGTGGTGTGTATGTTGCAGTGGTGTGTTTACTGCAGTGGTGTGTTTACTGTAGTGGTGTGTTTACTGTAGTGGTGTGTTTACTGCAGTCATGTGTTTAATGTAGTGGTGTGTTTACTGCAGTGGTGTGTATGTTGTAATGGTGTGTTTACTATAGTGGTGTGAATGTTGTAGTGGTGTGTTTACTGTAGTGGTGTGTATGTTGTAGTGGTGTGTTTACTGTAGGGTGTGTATGTTGTAGTGGTGTGTATGTTGTAGTGGTGTGTTTACTGTAGTGGTGTTTATGATGTAGTGATGTGTTTACTGTAGTGGTGTGTATGTTGTAGTGGTGCGTTTACTGTAGTGGTGTGTTTACTGTAGTGGTGTGTATGTTGTAGTGGTATGTTTACTGTAGTGGTGTGTATGTTGTAGTGGTCTGTTTACTGTAATGGTGTGTTTACTGTAGTGTTGTGTTTACTGTAGTGGTGTGTTTACTATAATGGCGTGTATGTTGTAGTGGTGTGTTTACTGCAGTGGTGTGTTTACTGTAGTGTCGTGTATGTTGTAGTGGTGTGCTTACTGTAGTGGTGTGTATGTTGTAGTGGTGTGCTTACTGTAGTGGTGTGTATGTTGTAGTGGTGTGTATGTTGTAGTGGTGTGTATGTTGTAGTGGTGTGTTTACTGTAGTGGTGTGTTTAATGTAGTAGTGTGTATGTTGTAGTGGTGTGTTTACTGTAGAGGTGTATTTACTGTAGTGGTGTGTTTAATGTAGTAGTGTGTATGTTGTAGTGGTGTGTTTAATGTAGTGGTGTGTATGTTGTAGTGGTGTGCTTACTGTAGTGGTGTGTATGTTGTAGTGGTGTGTTTACTGTAGTGGTGTGTAGCAGCAAAAACAGGAGACAGCAAAACTTTATATAACATACAAAAGAGGCTAACAGGTACTATTACATCTAAAGAAAGACCAATCCTTAGCAAAACTGGAACACTATTAACATCGAATAAAGACCAAAAGCAAAGATGGGCTGAACACTTCCAAGAAATACTCAATCGACCACACCCAAAAGAATTGTTAAACCTTGAAACTGACTTACCAGCCCCACAACTAAATGTCAATCTAGATGAAATTAAATTGCATGAAATTGAAACAGCAGTGAATTTAATGGCTAACAACAAAGCTGCAGGTGAAGATGAAATAACAGCCGAGATGCTAAAAGCTATCAATAGTGACAACATGAGACAACTTCAGAGAATGTTTAACAAGATTTGGAAAGAAGAAAAGGTCCCTTCTAATTGGAAGAAGGGAATCATTGTTAAAATACCAAAAAAGGGCAACCTTAGTGACTGTAACAACTGGAGAGGAGTAACCTTAATATCAGTTGTGTCAAAAGTATTTTGCAAGGTCATTTTGAATAGACTCAAAGATATAGTGGATACTGCAATGAGAGAAGAACAAGCAGGATTTCGAAAAGGGAGAAGCTGTCTCGACCAGATCTTTACTCTCAGAATAATACTAGAAGAACATATTGAAAAGCAGAAACCATTAATACTGAATTTCATAGATTTTAAGAAGGCATTTGATAGCATACACAGAGATTCATTATGGAGAATTTTATGTCTATATGGAATACCATCTAAAATTGTCAACATCATTAAGGACTTATACAATGGATATGTTTGTGCAGTCAAGACAGAAGAAGGGATGAGTGAATGGTTCCAGATTGAAACAGGCGTGAAACAAGGATGTATACTGTCTCCTTTACTTTTTGGGATTACAATAGACTTCATAATGAAAAAATGCTGCACAGGTAACACAGGTATTGACTGGGTACATGGGACCCAACTAGAAGATCTTGATTTTGCTGATGACATAACTCTTATCAGTAATAATGTGAATTCCATGCAAGAAAAAACAGATAGCCTATCTTCACTGGCTAGCAAAATAGGACTTGAAATTAACAAGGACAAAACAAAAATAATGAAAATTCCCATCAATCAAAATGGAAAAATACACATAGAAGGGACAGATATTGAAGAAGTCAATCAATTTGCATACCTTGGCAGCTACATAGACCAGGATGGTGACACTAGAAAGGAAGTTAGGATCAGAATTGCAAAAGCAGCATCAATCTTCAAGAATCTTGAGAACATATGGAATTCAAAAGTTATAAGCACAAAAACCAAGTTAAGACTATTCAATTCTAATGTAATATCCACCCTCATTTATGCATGCGAAAGCTGGAAAACAACTAAAGAAATAGACAAGAAACTAGACTCTTTTGAAAACAAATGCTTAAGGAAAATACTCGGCATCAAGTGGAATGAATTCAAGAACAATGCAGAGATAAGACAGATGACTGAACAACAACCAGTCTCACGGGTGATCAGGAAAAGGAGATGGACATATGTTGGCCACTTGATGAGAAGAAATGAGCAGAGAACCCCAAAACAAGCTATCAAGTGGAACACAACAGGCCGAAGAAAAAGGGGCAGACCGCGTGAAACTCTGAAGAGAACATTATTAAGAGAGGCCAAACTAACTGGCATAAAATCCCTTGATGAGGTTGAAAGACTTGCCAAAGACAGGAAAAATTGGCGAACTACTTTGCGAGCCCTATGTGACATCTAACGGCACGGGAAGGATATAAGATATAAGATTACAGTAGTGGTGTGTATGTTTTAGTGGTGTGTTTACTGTAGTGGTGTGTATGTTGTAGTGGTGTATTTACTGTAGTGGTGTGTATGTTGTAGTGGTGTATTTACTGTAGTGGTGTGTATGTTGTAGTGGTGTGTTTACTGTAGGGTGTGTTTACTGTAGTGGTGTGTATGTTGTTGTGGTGTGTTTACTGTAGTGGTGTGTATGTTGTAGTGGTGTATTTACTGTAGTGGTGTGTATGTTGTAGTGGTGTGTTTACGGTAGTGGTGTGTATGTTGTAGTGGTGTGTTTACTGTAGTGGTGTGTATGTTGTAGTGGTGTGTTTACTGTAGTGGTGTGTATGTTGTTGTGGTGTGTTTACAGTAGTGGTGTGTATGTTGTAGTGGTGTATTTACTGTAGTGGTGTGTTTACTGTATGGTGTGTTTACTGTAGTGGTGTGTTTACTGTATGGTGTGTTTACTGTAGTGGTGTGTATGTTGTTGTGGTGTGTTTACTGTAGTGGTGTGTATGTTGTTGTGGTGTGTTTACTGTAGTAGTGTGTTTACTGTAGTGTTGTGTTTAATGTAGCGATGTGTTTACTGTAGTGGCGTGTATGTTGTAGTGGTGTGTTTACTGTAGGAGTGTGTATGTTGTAGTGGCGTGTTTAATGAAGTAGTGTGTATGCTGTAATGGTGTTTGCTGCAATTGTGTGTTTGTGAATTTATGAATGTTTTACACATCTGTTATGTATTTAAGAATATGAGTGTTATCAAGTAGTTGTTATACAGGTGTCTGATGCTTTGTATATGTGATGTTGTATGTTTGTATGTGTATGTATGTGGCTACATGTCTCAGTGTTAGATATGTGTTTGGTATAAGTGATGTTGTATATTTGTATGTGTGTATACGTGACTAGACAACTGTGTTAAATATTTGTTTGGTATATGTGATATATATGGACCAGGGTGGTGACACTAGACAGGAAGTTAGGATCAGAATTGCAAAAGCAGCATCAATCTTCAAGAATCTTGAGAACATATGGAATTCAAAAGTTATAAGCACAAAAACCAAGTTAAGACTATTCAATTCTAATGTAATATCCACCCTCATTTATGCATGCGAAAGCTGGAAAACAACTAAAGAAATAGAAAAGAAATTAGACTCTTTTGAAAACAAATGCCTAAGGAAAATACTCGGCATCAAGTGGAATGAATTCAAGAACAATGCAGAGATAAGACAGATGACTGAACAACAACCAGTCTCACGGGTGATCAGGAAAAGGAGATGGACATATGTTGGCCACTTGATGAGAAGAAATGAGCAGAGAATCCCAAAACAAGCTATCAAGTGGAACATAACAGGCCGAAGAAAAAGGGGCAGACCGCGTGAAACTCTGAAGAGAACATTATTAAGAGAGGCCAAGTTAACAGGCATAAAATCCTTTGATGAGGTTGAAAGACTCGCCGAAGACAGGAAAAATTGGCGAACTACTTTGCGAGCCCTATGTGACGTCTAACGGCACGGGTAGGATATAAGATATGTGATGTTCTGTTTGTATGTGTGTATATGTGACTACATGTGATAGTGTTAGATATTTGCTTGGTATATCTGATGTTGTATGCATGTACATGTGATTAGATTCTAGATGTATGCATGTATATGTGATTAGATTCTAGATGCATGCATGTACATGTGATTAGATTCTAGATGTATGCATGTACATGTGATTAGATTCTAGATGTATGCATGTACATGTGATTAGATTCTAGATGTATGCATGTACATGTGATTAGATTCTAGATGTATGCATGTACATGTGATTAGATTCTAGATGTATGCATGTACACGTGATTAGGTTCTAGATGTATGTGTGTACACGTGACTAGACTCTAGATGTATGTGTGTACACGTGACTAGACTCTAGATGTATGTGTGTACACGTGACTAGACTCTAGATGTATGCGTGTACACGTGACTAGACTCTAGATGTATGCGTGTACACGTGACTAGACTCTAGATGTATGCGTGTACATGTGACTAGAATCTAGATGTATGCATGTACACGTGACTAAAATCTAGATGTATGTGTTTACACGTGACTAGACTTTAGATGTATGTGTGTACACGTGACTAGACTCTAGATGTATGTGTGTACACGTGACTAGACTCTAGATGTATGTGTGTACACGTGACTAGAATCTAGACGTGTGTACACGTGAGTAGACTCTAGATGTATGTGTGTACACGTGACTAGACTTTAGATGTATGTGTTTACACGTGACTAGACTTTAGATGTATGTGTGTACACGTGACTAGACTCTAGATGTATGTGTGTACACGTGACTAGACTCTAGATGTATGTGTGTACACGTGACTAGACTCTAGATGTATGCGTGTACACGTGACTAGAATCTAGATGTGTGTACACGTGACTAGACTCTAGATGTATGTGTGTACACGTGACTAGAATCTAGACGTGTGTACACGTAACTAGACTCTAGATGTATGTGTGTACACGTGACTAGACTCTAGATGTATGTGTGTACACGTGACTAGACTCTAGATGTATGTGTGCTGCCATACACAATCTGGCCTTCTCGATCCTCACAGGGTCACCGTCGAGCCAGGTTATCCTCTCCGTGAAGAAGAGGGCGTAGGGGATCTCCATCACCATGGACTGGACGTCGATGAGGAGGGTGATGACAGCATACTTGCGGGCAACTGGAAGTAAACACACCAGCATCAGCACGGACATTCCAAACCTTTTTTTATGACATTCAGTAATGACATTTATGACATATTTACAAGTCTCAGTGCGTGATATTTAGTCATGACACCGATTACAAATTTACTCTTCAGTGAATGTGACATTTAGTGACATCTTTGACATCTTCTTCCCGGGCACTCAAGAATAACTAACCTCTGTGTTATTCTCAACAGATCTGACTCAAGAATAACTAACCTCTGTGTTATTCTCAACAAATCTGACTCAAGAATAACTAACCTCTGTGTTATTCTCAACAGATCTGACTCAAGAATAACTAACCTCTGTGTTATTCTCAACAAATCTGACTCAAGAATAACTAACCTCTGTGTTATTCTCAACAAATCTGACTCAAGAATAACTAAATCTGACTGAAGCAAAGACATTATTTTGTGTAGTTTACCCAGCTATGTTTTCATATTACTTATCCCATTCTTTTTTTTAGTGGCTTTCTTTCTTCCTGCATTTCTTTTGTCTTTCTTCTTTCTTTCTTTTGTTTTTCTTTCTTCTTGTATTTCTTTCTCCTTGTAATTCTTGTATTTCTTTTGTCTTTCTTTCTTCTTGCCTTTCCTTAATCTTGTAATTCTTGTATTTCTTTTGTCATTTTCCCCCTGTAATTCTTGTATTTCTTTTGTCATTTTCCCCCCTGTAATTCTTGTATTTATTTTGTCATTTTCCCCCTGTAATTCTTGTATTTCTTTTGTCATTTTCCCCCCTGTAATTCTTGTATTTATTTTGTCATTTTCCCCCTGTAATTCTTGTATTTATTTTGTCATTTTCCCCCTGTAATTCTTGTATTTATTTTGTCATTTTCCCCCTGTAATTCTTGTATTTATTTTGTCATTTTCCCCCTGTAATTCTTGTATTTATTTTGTCATTTTCCCCCTGTAATTCTTGTATTTATTTTGTCATTTTCCCCCTGTAATTCTTGTATTTATTTTGTCATTTTCCCCCTGTAATTCTTGTATTTATTTTGTCATTTTCCCCCTGTAATTCTTTGTATTTATTTGTCCCCTCCTGGCATTTAACGTCTTGTATTTCTTTGTCCCCTGCCGATATTTATCTTGTATTTTCTGTCCACTGCCGGAATTATATTCTTTTATTTCTTTGTCTCCTGATGGTACTTATCATCTTGTATTTCTTTCTCCCCTGATGGTACTTATCATCTTGTATTTCTTTGTCCCCTCATAGTACTTATCTTCTTCTATTTATTTGTCCCCTCATGGTACATATCTTCCTGTATATCTTTGTCCCCTGCTGGTACTTCTCTTCCCGTATTTCTTTGTCCCCTGATGGTACTTATCTTTTTTTATTTCTTTGTCCCATGATGACACTTATTTTATTTCTTTGTCCCATGATGACACTTATTTTATTTCTTTGTCCCATGATGACACTTATTTTATTTCTTTGTCCCATGATGACACTTATTTTATTTCTTTGTCCCATGATGACACTTATTTTATTTCTTTGTCCCATGATGACACTTATTTTATTTCTTTGTCCCATGATGACACTTATTTTATTTCTTTGTCCCATGATGACACTTATTTTATTTCTTTGTCCCATGATGGTTCTTATCTTCTTTTATTTCTTTGTCCCATGATGGTTCTTATCTTCTTTTATTTCTTTGTCCCATGATAGTTCTTATCTTCTTTTATTTCTTTGTCCCATGATGGTTCTTATCTTCTTTTATTTCTTTGTCCCATGATAGTTCTTATCTTCTTTTATTTCTTTGTCCCCTGATAGTACTTATCTTCTTTTATTTCTTTGTCCCCTGATAGTACTTATCTTCTTTTATTTCTTTGTCCCCTGATAGTACT
Source organism: Achatina immaculata (assembly GCA_009760885.1). Lineage (NCBI taxonomy): Eukaryota > Metazoa > Mollusca > Gastropoda > Stylommatophora > Achatinidae > Lissachatina > Lissachatina immaculata. The sequence continues at coordinate 19,441,937 of CM019706.1, read as the reverse complement.
TATCTTCTTTTATTTCTTTGTCCCATGATGGTTCTTATCTTCTTTTATTTCTTTGTCCCATGATGGTTCTTATCTTCTTTTATTTCTTTGTCCCCTGATAGTTCTTATCTTCTTTTATTTCTTTGTCCCATGATGGTTCTTATCTTCTTTTATTTCTTTGTCCCCTGATAGTTCTTATCTTCTTTTATTTCTTTGTCCCCTGATAGTACTTATCTTCTTTTATTTCTTGATCTCCTGCTGGCATTCATATATTAATATTTTGTTATCTCCAGACGGTACTTATCTTCTTGTATATCTTAATCTCTTGCCGGTATTACCTTCTTGTATTTCTTTATCTCCTGACGGCATTTATCTTTTTGTATTTCTTTATCTCCTGATGGCACTTATGTTCTTGTATTTCTTTATCCCATGACAGGGCTTATCTTTTTGTATTTCTTTATCTCCTTGCGATACTTATCTTCTTGTATTTCTTTATCTCCTTATGGCACTTATCTTCTTGTATTTCTTTATCTCCTGGCGGTACTTATCCTTTTGTATTGATAATACTTCATCCTTTAACTCGAACTTGTTTCACTATTTACTTGCTTGTAATTATATGCCTCCACAGAATAACCAGCACTCTCTCAACACGTCACTCGCCAACCATCAAGTACTAAAATTACATAGTTCAGAAAGTAACTTGTCAGGTATTGTTAGAAATTATTTTAATGTTTGTTAAAAAACATATGTTAGAAGATCTATATTTACAATGTATTTTTGTTTATGTATATGTCTGTGTGTGTATGTGTGAGTGAGAGCTATTTTATTAGGTTAATTACTTCTTCTCTTTTACTTTGAATGTTATATTTAAATCTTACACTCTTTTGATATGTTTTTTTCCTAATTTAATTTTTATATTTGTATTAAATCAAGTGTGTGGGAAGAATGAAAGATGGAGTGATGAAGGGCAGAATGTAAGACGGGCCTGCGTGCCGAATTCTTTACCCTTTAAATATAAAGATTATTCATTGATTCATTCATTTCTCTATCTCCTGACAGTAATTATCTTCTTGTATTTCTTAATCTCTTGCCGGTATTACCTTCTTGTATTTCTTTATCTCCTGACGGCATTTATCTTTTTGTATTTCTTTATCTCCTGATGGCACTTATGTTCTTGTATTTCTTTATCCCATGACAGGGCTTATCTTTTTGTATTTCTTTATCTCCTTGCGATACTTATCTTCTTGTATTTCTTTATCTCCTTATGGCACTTATCTTCTTGTATTTCTTTATCTCCTGGCGGTACTTATCCTTTTGTATTGATAATACTTCATCCTTTAACTCGAACTTGTTTCACTATTTACTTGCTTGTAATTATATGCCTCCACAGAATAACCAGCACTCTCTCAACACGTCACTCGCCAACCATCAAGTACTAAAATTACATAGTTCAGAAAGTAACTTGTCAGGTATTGTTAGAAATTATTTTAATGTTTGTTAAAAAACATATGTTAGAAGATCTATATTTACAATGTATTTTTGTTTATGTATATGTCTGTGTGTGTATGTGTGAGTGAGAGCTATTTTATTAGGTTAATTACTTCTTCTCTTTTACTTTGAATGTTATATTTAAATCTTACACTCTTTTGATATGTTTTTTTTCCTAATTTAATTTTTATATTTGTATTAAATCAAGTGTGTGGGAAGAATGAAAGATGGAGTGATGAAGGGCAGAATGTAAGACGGGCCTGCGTGCCGAATTCTTTACCCTTTAAATATAAAGATTATTCATTGATTCATTCATTTCTCTATCTCCTGACAGTAATTATCTTCTTGTATTTCTGTATCTCCTGACAGGACTTATCTTCTTGTATTTCTGTATCTCCTGACAGGACTTATCTTCTTGTATTTCTATATCTCCTGACAGGACTTATCTTCTTGTATTTCTTTATCTCATGACAGGAATTATGTTCTTGTATTTATTTATCTCATGACAGGACTTATGTTCTTGTATTTCTTTATCTCATGACAGGACTTATGTTCTTGTATTTCTTTATCTCATGACAGGACTTATCTTCTTGTATTTCTGTATCTCATGACAGGACTTACGTTCTTGTATTTCTGTATCTCATGACAGGACTTATCTTCTTGTATTTCTGTATCTCATGACAGGACTTATGTTCTTGTATTTCTTTATATCATGACAGGACTTATGTTCTTGTATTTCTTTATATCATGACAGGACTTATGTTCTTGTATTTCTGTATCTCATGACAGGACTTATGTTCTTGTATTTCTATATCTCATGACAGGACTTATTTTCCTGTATTTCTATATCTCCTGACAGGACTTATCTTCTTGTATTTCTATATCACCTGACAGGACTTAACTTCTTATATTTCTATATCTCCTGATAGGACTTATCTTCTTGTATTTCTATATCTCCTGACAGGATTTATCTTCTTGTATTTCTTTATCTTATGACAGGACTTATGTTCTTGTATTTATTTATCTCATGACAGGACTTATGTTCTTGTATTTCTTTATCTCATGACAGGACTTATGTTCTTGTATTTCTTTATCTCATGACAGGACTTATCTTCTTGTATTTCTGTATCTCCTGACAGGACTTATCTTCTTGTATTTCTATATCTCATGACAGGACTTATGTTCTTGTATTTCTGTATCTCATGACAGGACTTATGTTCTTGTATTTCTTTATATCATGACAGGACTTATGTTCTTGTATTTCTTTATATCATGACAGGACTTATGTTCTTGTATTTCTTTATCTCATAACAGGACTTATGTTCTTGTATTTCTTTATCTCCTGACAGGACTTATGTTCTTGTATTTCTGTATCTCATGACAGGACTTATGTTCTTGTATTTCTGTATCTCATGACAGAACTTATGTTCTTGTATTTCTTTATATCATGACAGGACTTATGTTCTTGTATTTCTTTATCTCATGACTGGAATTATGTTCTTGTATTTCTTTATCTCATGACAGGACTTATCTTCTTGTATTTCTTTATCTCATGACAGGACTTATGTTCTTGTATTTCTGTATCTCATGACAGGACTTATGTTCTTGTATTTCTGTATCTCATGACAGGACTTACGTTCTTGTTTTTCTTTATATCATGACAGGACTTATGTTCTTGTATTTCTTTATCTCATGATAGGACTTATGTTCTTGTATTTCTTTATCTCATGACAGGACTTATGTTCTTGTATTTCTGTATCTCATGACAGGACTTATGTTCTTGAATTTCTTTATATCATGACAGGACTTATGTTCTTGTATTTCTTTATATCATGACAGGACTTCTGTTCTTGTATTTCTTTATCTCATAACAGGACTTATGTTCTTGTATTTCTTTATCTCCTGACAGGACTTATGTTCTTGTATTTCTGTATCTCATGACAGAACTTATGTTCTTGTATTTCTTTATATCATGACAGGACTTATGTTCTTGTATTTCTTTATCTCATGACAGGAATTATGTTCTTGTATTTCTTTATCTCATGACAGGACTTATCTTCTTGTATTTCTTTATCTCATGACAGGACTTATGTTCTTGTATTTCTGTATCTCATGACAGGACTTATGTTCTTGTATTTCTGTATCTCATGACAGGACTTACGTTCTTGTTTTTCTTTATATCATGACAGGACTTATGTTCTTGTATTTCTTTATCTCATGATAGGACTTATGTTCTTGTATTTCTTTATCTCATGACAGGACTTATGTTCTTGTATTTCTGTATCTCATGACAGGACTTATGTTCTTGTATTTCTTTATCTCCTGACAGGACTTATGTTCTTGTATTTCTGTATCTCATGACAGTACCTATGTTCTTGTATTTCTTTATCTCATGACAGGACTTATGTTCTTGTATTTCTTTATATCATGACAGGACTTATGTTCTTGTATTTCTTTATCTCATGACAGGACTTATGTTCTTGTATTTCTTTATCTCATGACAGGACTTATGTTCTTGTATTTCTTTATCTCATGACAGGACTTATGTTCTTGTATTTCTGTATCTCCTGACAGGACTTATGTTCTTGTATTTCTGTATCTCCTGACAGGATTATCTTCTTGTACTTCTGTATCTCCTGACAGGACTTATCTCTTGTATTTCTTTATCTTCTGACAGGACTTATCTTCTTGTATTTCTTTGTCTCTTTACGGCAATTATTTTCTTCTATATCTTTATCTCCTTATGACACACATTTTCTTGTATTTCTTTGTTCCCTGCTGGCATTTAACTTCTGTTATTTCTTTATCTCCTGCTAGCATGTATTTTCTATTATTTCTTTAACCCCTGTTGACATTTATCTTCTTGTTTTTTTTATCCCCTGCTGGCACTTATCTTCTATTATTTCTTTTTCCCCTGCTAGGATTTATCTTTTATTATATGCTGGCACTTATCTTCTTGTATTTCTTTATCCCCTGCTGACGATTATCTTCTTGTATTTCTTTAACCCTTGCTGGCATTTATCTTCTTGTATTTCTTTATCCCCTGCTGACATTTATCTTCCATTAGTTCTTTATCTCCTGCTGGCACTTATCTTCTTGTGTTTCTTTATCCCCTGCTGACATTTATCTTCCATTAGTTCTTTATCTCCTGCTGGCATTTATCTTCTTGTATTTCTTTATCCCCTGCTGGCATTTATCTTCTTGTATTTCTTTATCCCCTGCTGACATTTATCTTCTTATATTTCTTTATCCCCTGCTGGCACTTATCTTCTCATATTTCTTTATCCCATGCTGGGATTTATCTTCTTGTATTTCTTTGTCCGCTGCTATCATTTATCTTCTTGCATCTCTTTGTCTTCTGACGACACTTATCGTCTTGTATTTTTTTGTCCTCTGAGGACACTTCTCTCTCTCTCTCTCTCTCTCTCTCTCTCTCTCTGAACCTTAAGTGCCCAGGGTACATGGGGCTTCTGCAAGGGTTTTCCACAAATGCCTGCCCTTTGTCTTTTTTTGTCTCCTCTTACTCAGATGAGCCCTCTATTGCTCAACATCCTTTCTGTTGTTCTTCTCCATGTCTCTTTTGGTCTTCCCTTACTTTCATTCCCCTGTGGTGTCCATCTTAGTGCTATTTTTGGTAGTGAGTTGTCAGTCATTTGGAGCACATGTCCCAACCATTGCCAGCGTCTTTCCTCAATAATTGTTGTCAGTGGTTTCATCTGCATTTCTGCTAATAAGATGTTATTTCTTATGGTGTTTGGCCAAAATATTTTTCTAATTCTTCGTAAACATTTAGTCTGGAAAGAATTCAACTTGTTTTCTATAGTTTTGGTGATTTTCCAGCATTCACTTCCATAGAATAGTACACTTAGAACATTACTCTTAAATATCCTGATTTTCATATTTATGCTTAGTTTTTTTAGATTTCCATATAGTCTGCAGCACTGCAAAAGCCTGGTTTGCTCTAGTAAGTCTGCTGTTGATGTCCTCTGTGCTGTCTCCATTTTCTACTACTCTACTGCCAAGGTATACAAATTCGTTGACCTCCTCCACTAACTTGCTATCTACTCTCAGTACATTTCTGTTGTTCACATTTTGCTTCATTAACTTTGTCTTTCCTACGTTGATCTTTAGTCCTATGTTGTTTGCATTCTGAGTCAGCTTATTTTATCTTGCATATCTTTGTGACTGCTTGATAGTAGACAAATGTCCTCCGCAAAGTCAAGGTTCTCCAGCACTGTGTCAAAGGTCCACTGTAATCCTCTGTGTTTCTCTGATGTTGCCTCCTTCATTAAAAGGGATGGCGACTGCAGTAAAACTGGTTTAAATAAATAAGGTAGACAGAGGTGTATAGTGCAGTTTTACAAAGTGAGGGAAGGAGTGAGTAAGGTGAGAAAAAAACGAAGAGAAAGTATGATAATGTATAAATGAAAAACATACAACATCCGATATTTCAGCGTGAGCCTTATTCGAGGATACATACACAACGAAACACAAACACGAAGAACTTATACCAGGAAAGGGTACAGACTCTGAAAAAGAACAGTCTCTGTCTACCTCCATCATTAACCAGTCTAGTGCCAAGATAAAGAATGTTGGTGATAGTACACATCCCTGCTTCACTCCTGTTTGTACCCTAAAGCTGCTGGAGGTATGTTCTCCACAGATCACTTTGCACTGAAAACCCACGTATAGGGCTTTGATTACATTAACTATTTTATGGGGGAGGCCATGCCATCTTAGGATTTTCCACAGTGCATCTCTGTTGACACTGTCAAAGGCTTTCTCAAAATCTATAAACAATGCATATGTTGTGCTATGCCACTCATTTGCCTGTTCTAATATTTGTCTAAGTACAAATATGTGGTCTATGCATGATCTCCCTTTCCTAAATCCTGCCTGCTCTTTCTGAAGTTTCCCCTCAAGTGCTGGTACAACTCTGTTGGTGATTATTCTGCAAAATACTTTACTGGTGAGTGGCAGTAGATTAATGCCTCTCAAGTTCCTGTCATCTCTGAGGTCACCCTTCTTTGGTAGTTTTACTATAAGACCAGTTTTCCACTCCTCTGGAGCTTTTTCTAGATCCCAAATTTGTTGTAGTATCCGGCAAAGTTGTTTTGGTGTTTCTGTTTCTTCTGCTTTCAACATCTCAGCAGTCACTTCCATAGAATAGTACACTTAGAACATTACTCTTAAATATCCTGATTTTCATATTTATGCTTAGTTTTTTTAGATTTCCATATAGTCTGCAGCACTGCAAAAGCCTGGTTTGCTCTAGTAAGTCTGCTGTTGATGTCCTCTGTGCTGTCTCCATTTTCTACTACTCTACTGCCAAGGTATACAAATTCGTTGACCTCCTCCACTAACTTGCTATCTACTCTCAGTACATTTCTGTTGTTCACATTTTGCTTCATTAACTTTGTCTTTCCTACGTTGATCTTTAGTCCTATGTTGTTTGCATTCTGAGTCAGCTTATTTTATCTTGCATATCTTTGTGACTGCTTGATAGTAGACAAATGTCCTCCGCAAAGTCAAGGTTCTCCAGCACTGTGTCAAAGGTCCACTGTAATCCTCTGTGTTTCTCTGATGTTGCCTCCTTCATTAAAAGGGATGGCGACTGCAGTAAAACTGGTTTAAATAAATAAGGTAGACAGAGGTGTATAGTGCAGTTTTACAAAGTGAGGGAAGGAGTGAGTAAGGTGAGAAAAAAACGAAGAGAAAGTATGATAATGTATAAATGAAAAACATACAACATCCGATATTTCAGCGTGAGCCTTATTCGAGGATACATACACAACGAAACACAAACACGAAGAACTTATACCAGGAAAGGGTACAGACTCTGAAAAAGAACAGTCTCTGTCTACCTCCATCATTAACCAGTCTAGTGCCAAGATAAAGAATGTTGGTGATAGTACACATCCCTGCTTCACTCCTGTTTGTACCCTAAAGCTGCTGGAGGTATGTTCTCCACAGATCACTTTGCACTGAAAACCCACGTATAGGGCTTTGATTACATTAACTATTTTATGGGGGAGGCCATGCCATCTTAGGATTTTCCACAGTGCATCTCTGTTGACACTGTCAAAGGCTTTCTCAAAATCTATAAACAATGCATATGTTGTGCTATGCCACTCATTTGCCTGTTCTAATATTTGTCTAAGTACAAATATGTGGTCTATGCATGATCTCCCTTTCCTAAATCCTGCCTGCTCTTTCTGAAGTTTCCCCTCAAGTGCTGGTACAACTCTGTTGGTGATTATTCTGCAAAATACTTTACTGGTGAGTGGCAGTAGATTAATGCCTCTCAAGTTCCTGTCATCTCTGAGGTCACCCTTCTTTGGTAGTTTTACTATAAGACCAGTTTTCCACTCCTCTGGAGCTTTTTCTAGATCCCAAATTTGTTGTAGTATCCGGCAAAGTTGTTTTGGTGTTTCTGTTTCTTCTGCTTTCAACATCTCAGCAGTCACTTCATCTTCACCTGGTGCCCTGTTTAATTTTAGCTTCTTTATTGCCTCCTTTACTTCACTTATTGTTATTGGTCCTGTATTGACGTTTAGTTCCATTTTTGCTTCAGGTATGTCTATTGTTTGTGCTGCTTGTGTTCTGTTTAGTAGGGTGTTAAAATGTTCCCTCCATCTTTCAATTTTTTCTCTTTCTCCACTGACCAGTTGTCCATTTTGTGTTCTTACTGCACTCTCACATCTTGTGCTGAAGTTACCTGTCATCTGCTTTGTGATTTTTTGATGGTTTTCATGTCATTTGCACATGCTGCTTTCTCTGCTGCTTCTGCTAAGTTGTCATAGTATTGAAGTTTATCTTGATGGCATGATTCCTTCACTTCTTTGCCTTTTTTCTGCATAATTACTTTAAAATTGTTCTTTTAACCTTTGTGATTTGGTGTTCTGTAATTTTTTCTTGATTTCTTCTCTTTGCTCTATCTTTTCCTATGTGGACTTGCTTATCCATTCCTCTTTTCTCTGTTTCCGATATCCCAGCACCTCTTTTGCTGTTTCCTGTAGTGTTTTATTGAACTCTAGTATGGACATTCCTGCTTCGTCTTGTAGGACACTGAAGCGGTTCTTAAGTACTATTGAAAATTCATTCATTGTTTGCTGGTTTTTCAGTTTTATTCTATCAAAACGTATCTTTCTATGTTCTCCGATTTTGGCTTTCCTTAATTTTAGTTTTAATTTTGCTATCAGAAGGTTGTGATCACTTCCTACATCTGCTCTTTTCCTTGCTCGCACATCTTGTAGTGACCATTTCCACTTGTTATTTATTAGTATGTGATCGATTTGGTTTTCTGTGACTTTATCTGGGGACCTCCAAGTCACTTTATGGATGTTTTTATGTTGGATAATTGTTCCTCCGATGGTCATGTTTTCTTCACAGAAACTGCACAGTCTTTCTCCATTTTCATTTATTTCTCAGATTCCTTCTCTTCCCATGATTCTTCTTTATATCTTCATTTCCTTCTCCTAATTTTGCATTGAAGTCACCCAAGATGAGTAGCATATCATGCTTGGGTATTGTTTCTACTGTGGCATGGAGGCTGTTGTAAAAATCTTCTTTTAATTCCTCTTCAGCTGCTTCTGTTGGTGCATAACAAACTATAATAGACAGCTTCGTGAATCTTGAGTTGAAGCGTGCATATAACACTTTGTCATTTATAGGGGTCCATTTCAGCAATGCTCTTGATGCTTCTTTTGTTATAATCAATGCTACTCCTTCATAATGATCTTCTTTACCTGATCATAATATTGTATCTTCTGTGTGCTGTGTTGTTAATTTCCTTCTGCCTTGTCCTGTCCATCTTGCTTCTTGTAATTCTAGTATGTCTAGTTTGTATCTGTGCATTTCCTTGAAGGTTTGTGCTAGTTTTCCAGTCTGGTTAAGTGTTCTTACATTCCAGCTGCCTATTTGCATCTTGTGTTTCCGTTCCAGGAGGTCTGCAGTCGGGCTGGGGACTTCCAGTGGCTGGCTTTCATCCACAACCTTCATGGGCTCAGTTTCCTGATAAGCATTTCTCTTTCCACCTGCATTTGTTTTTTCCATTGCTTCTGTTTCTGTAGCAGTCTGATAGTTTTTTTACCAGATAGGGTTGCTGGCCCTATGCCGAACCCTCCTTAGTCGCCTTTTACGATCATGCATGATAGGGTACAGTGGTCCTATTCTTTGCAGATCCCAGGTACTACACTTATCTTTTATTTCTTTGTCCTCTGATGACACTTATCTTCTTTTATTTCTTTGTCCTCTGATGACACTTATCTTCTTTTATTTCTTTGTCCTCTGATGACACTTATCTTCTTTTATTTCTTTTTCCTCTAGTGTTTTATTGAACTCTAGTATGGACATTCCTGCTTCGTCTTGTAGGACACTGAAGCGGTTCTTAAGTACTATTGAAAATTCATTCATTGTTTGCTGGTTTTTCAGTTTTATTCTATCAAAACGTATCTTTCTATGTTCTCCGATTTTGGCTTTCCTTAATTTTAGTTTTAATTTTGCTATCAGAAGGTTGTGATCACTTCCTACATCTGCTCTTTTCCTTGCTCGCACATCTTGTAGTGACCATTTCCACTTGTTATTTATTAGTATGTGATCGATTTGGTTTTCTGTGACTTTATCTGGGGACCTCCAAGTCACTTTATGGATGTTTTTATGTTGGATAATTGTTCCTCCGATGGTCATGTTTTCTTCACAGAAACTGCACAGTCTTTCTCCATTTTCATTTATTTCTCAGATTCCTTCTCTTCCCATGATTCTTCTTTATATCTTCATTTCCTTCTCCTAATTTTGCATTGAAGTCACCCAAGATGAGTAGCATATCATGCTTGGGTATTGTTTCTACTGTGGCATGGAGGCTGTTGTAAAAATCTTCTTTTAATTCCTCTTCAGCTGCTTCTGTTGGTGCATAACAAACTATAATAGACAGCTTCGTGAATCTTGAGTTGAAGCGTGCATATAACACTTTGTCATTTATAGGGGTCCATTTCAGCAATGCTCTTGATGCTTCTTTTGTTATAATCAATGCTACTCCTTCATAATGATCTTCTTTACCTGATCATAATATTGTATCTTCTGTGTGCTGTGTTGTTAATTTCCTTCTGCCTTGTCCTGTCCATCTTGCTTCTTGTAATTCTAGTATGTCTAGTTTGTATCTGTGCATTTCCTTGAAGGTTTGTGCTAGTTTTCCAGTCTGGTTAAGTGTTCTTACATTCCAGCTGCCTATTTGCATCTTGTGTTTCCGTTCCAGGAGGTCTGCAGTCGGGCTGGGGACTTCCAGTGGCTGGCTTTCATCCACAACCTTCATGGGCTCAGTTTCCTGATAAGCATTTCTCTTTCCACCTGCATTTGTTTTTTCCATTGCTTCTGTTTCTGTAGCAGTCTGATAGTTTTTTTACCAGATAGGGTTGCTGGCCCTATGCCGAACCCTCCTTAGTCGCCTTTTACGATCATGCATGATAGGGTACAGTGGTCCTATTCTTTGCAGATCCCAGGTACTACACTTATCTTCTTTTATTTCTTTGTCCTCTGATGACACTTATCTTCTTTTATTTCTTTGTCCTCTGATGACACTTATCTTCTTTTATTTCTTTGTCCTCTGATGACACTTATCTTCTTTTATTTCTTTTTCCTCTGATGACACTTATCTTCTTTTATTTCTTTTTCCTCTGATGACACTTATCTTCTTTTATTTCTTTTTCCTCTGATGACACTTATCTTCTTTTATTTCTTTTTCCTCTGATGACACTTATCTTCTTTTATTTCTTTTTCCTCTGATGACACTTATCTTCTTTTATTTCTTTTTCCTCTGATGACACTTATCTTCTTTTATTTCTTTGTCCCCTGCTGCTAGGTAATTTCTTATATTTCTCTGCCCCTTGTTGCCAGATATCTTCTTACATTGTTCTGCTCCCTGCTGTCTTCTTGTATTTCTCTGCTCTCTACTATCTTCTTATATTTCTCTGATCCCTGCTATCTTCTCATATTTCTCTGATCTCTACAATCTTCTCATATTTCTCTGCTCCCTGCTATCTTCTTATATTTCTCTTCCCCCAGCTATCTTCTTATATTTCTATGTTCCCTGCAATCTTTTTATATTTCTCTGCTGCCAGCTATCTTCTTATATTTCTCGGATATATGCTGCCATCTATCTTCTTATGTTTCTCTTCTCCCTGCTACCAGCTATCTTCTTATATTTCTCTTCTCCTTGCTAGCAGCTATCTTCTTATATTTCTCTTCTCCCTGCTACCAGCTATCTTCTTATTTTTCTCTTCTCCTTGCTATCAGCTATCTTCTTATATTTCTCTGCTACCAGCTATCTTCTTATATTTCTCTTCTCCTTGCTATCAGCTATCTTCTTATATTTCTCTGCTACCAGCTATCTTCTTATTTTTCTCTTCTCCTTGCTATCAGCTATCTTCTTATATTTCTCTGCTACCAGCTATCTTCTTATATTTCTCTTCTCCCTGCTACCAGCTATCTTCTTATTTTTCTCTTCTCCCTGCTATCAGCTATCTTCTTATATTTCTCTGCTACCAGCTATCTTCTTATATTTCTCTTCTCCTTGCTAGCAGCTATCTTCTTATATTTCTCTTCTCCCTGCTACCAGCTATCTTCTTATTTTTCTCTTCTCCTTGCTATCAGCTATCTTCTTATATTTCTCTGCTACCAGCTATCTTCTTATATTTCTCTTCTCCTTGCTACCAGCTATTTTCTTATATTTCTCTTCACCCTGCTACCAGCTACCTTCTTATATTTCTCTGCTACCAGCTACCTTCTTATATTTCTCTGCTACCAGCTATCTTCTTATATTTCTCTGCTACCAGCTATCTTCTTATATTTCTCTTCTCCCTGCTACCAGCTATCTTCTTATTTTTCTCTTCTCCTTGCTATCAGCTATCTTCTTATATTTCTCTGCTACCAGCTATTTTCTTATATTTCTCTTCTCCTTGCTATCAGCTATCTTCTTATATTTCTCTTCTCCTTGCTACCAGCTATTTTCTTATATTTCTCTTCACCCTGCTACCAGCTATCTTCTTATATTTCTCTGCTACCAGCTACCTTCTTATATTTCTCTGCTACCAGCTACCTTCTTATATTTCTCTGCTACCAGCTATTTTCTTATATTTCTCTTCTCCTTGCTATCAGCTATCTTCTTATATTTCTCTTCTCCTTGCTACCAGCTATTTTCTTATATTTCTCTTCACCCTGCTACCAGCTATCTTCTTATATTTCTCTGCTACCAGCTACCTTCTTATATTTCTCTGCTACCAGCTATCTTCTTATATTTCTCTTCTCCTTGCTACCAGCTATCTTCTTACATTTCTCTGCTACCAGCTATCTTCTTATATTTCTCTTCTCCTTGCTACCTGCTATCTTCTTACATTTCTCTGCTACCAGCTATCTTCTTATATTTCTCTTCACCTTGCTACCAGCTATCTTCTTATATTTGTTTGCTCCCTGCAGCCAGCTATTTTTTTATATTTGTTTGCTCCCTGCAGTCAGCTATCTTCTTATATTTGTTTGCTCCCTGTTGCCAGGTATCTTCTTATATTTGTTTGCTCCCTGCAGCCAGCTATCTTCTTATATTTGTTTGCTCCCTGTTGCCAGGTATCGTTTTACACTTCTCTGCTCCCTGCTGCCAGATATCTTCTTTTTCTATGCTCTCTGCTACATTCTTATATTTCTCTGCTCCCTGCTGCCAGCTTTCTTCATATATTTCTCTTCTCCTTGCTGCCAGCTACCTTCTTATATTTCTCTTCTCCCTGCTATCTTCTTATATTTCTCCGCTCCCTGCTATCTTCTTATATTTCTCCGCTCCCTGCTATCTTCTTATATTTCTCTGCTCCCTGCTGCTAGCTATCTTCTTATAATTCTCTTCTCCCTGCTGTTAGCTATCTTCTCATATTTCTCTGCTCCCTGCTGCCAGCTATCTTCTTATATTTCTCTTCTCCCTGCTGCCAGCTATCTTCTTATATTTCTCTTCTCCCTGCTGCCAGATATCTTCGTATATTTCTCTTCTCCCTGCTTCCAGCTATTTTCTTATATTTCTCTGTTCCCTGTTGCCAACTATCTTCTTATATTTCTCTTCTCCTTGCTATCAGCTATCTTCTTATATTTCTCTTCTCCTTGCTACCAGCTATCTTCTTATATTTCTATTCTCCCTGCTACCAGCTATCTTCTTATATTTCTCTGCTCTTTGTTACCAGCTATCTTCTTATATTTCTCTGCTCCTTGCTACCAGCTATCTTCTTATATTTCTATTCTCCCTGCTACCAGCTATCTTCTTATATTTCTCTGCTCTTTGTTACCAGCTATCTTCTTATATTTCTCTGCTCCTTACTACCAGCTATCTTCTTATATTTCTCTGCTTCCTGCTGTCAGGTTTCTTCTTATATTTCTCTCTTCCCTGTTGCTAGCTATCTTCTTATATTTCTCGCCTCCCTACTATCTTCTTCTATTTCTCTGCCAGCTGTCTTCTTATATTTCTCTGTTCCTTGCTGCCATACATCTTCTATTTCTCTGTATCCTGCTATCTTCTTATATTCCTATGCTCCCTGCTATCTTCTTATATTTCTCTGCTGCCTGCTATCTTCTTATATTCCTATGCTCCTTGCTATCTTCTTATATTTCTCTGCTGCCTGCAATCTTCTTATATTCCTATGCTCCCTGCTATCTTCTTATATTTCTCTGCTGCCTGCAATCTTCTTATATTCCTATGCTCCCTGCTATCTTCTTATATTTCTCTGCTTCCTGCTGGCAGGTATATTCTTTCAGTAAACGCAAAATCCTGAATACTCTCCCCTCAGACACAGTCACTAACTTTGTGGACGTGATCACTGTCATCAGTTTTCATGTAGCGCCTCTCACAATCTCTGAGGCACCTGTTTGTCTGCTTGCAAGCTGTCTGTAAAGACTGTCACATCTTTCCCTGAATACATACAGAAGCGCACCCAAACCAGTCTAGCTTGTGTTCTATAAGCACATTGTGAATGGCTGAATAGTGTGTTTCAATACAGATTTCATACTGGTATAGAATTTGTATCAATACAGATTTTATACTGGCACAGAATTTGTACTAATACAGATTTTATACTGGCACAGAATTTGTACCAATACATTCCCCTGGGAACAACTGTGTTAAGAGCACACTTATCTTAACATAGTGTTTGTGAGACAGGGAACATAGATCTGTTTGCTTAAAAACTCTGACCTACTTCTGTAGCCAGAAACTTGTAGCAATCAACACTAATTGTAATTGTTATTTTTGTAAAATGTAATGTCAGGTTGGTGGATGGATGGGGACATGGAGATCTCTGGCGGGGATGAGGGAAGCCTGGTGTGAAACCAACGAATCCAGGACGTGACAAGCCTATAGGTCTTTACAACAATGGCTATCAGAATGATGTAAACAAAACAGAGCCAGTAGACTATGGGTGGCGGGGAATGGATATCGTTGAAGCACTCATCAGATTCCTCATCTCAAAGTCAGAGTGTCTTTGTGGAACTGTCTCCAAACCATCTGACATGGAGAAGGGACTTACATACAGCCACCAGAGGCTGGAAAACAAAGTTTTGGCCAGACCAGCCACACTGTCTTCATGGCAGTCCGAGCAAGACCACAGTCTGCCCTAGCAAGGAAAGGTGCTGAAGTCGGAGTTACCCAGCCAAAAGGCGCATCGCAAAAATCAGGGTAATACGCATTATCGCTAATAAAAATGCAAACGAAGAAGAAGAAGAAGAAGTACCAATACAGACTTTATACTGGCACAGAATTTGTACCAATACAGATTTTATACTGGCATAGAATTTGTACCAATACAGATTTTATACTGGCATAGAATTTGTATCAACTCAGATTTTATACTGGCGTAGACTTTGTATCAACACAGATTTTGTATCAATGCAGACTTCATACTGGTACAGGTTTTGTATCAACACAGACTTTATACTGACTCAGACTTTGTATCAACACAGACTTTATACTGACACAGACTTTGTATCAACACAGACCTTACATTGTGATATTTATTCACAGTGTCACATATACAGGACAAAACTTGCTGTAAATGATGGATTTATCTTCTTGCAACAAGATCAAGTGGTGTTCCTTCAAAGGCATCCTTTTTTTCTAAAAACAAATAATGCCTTCTGCTTATTTCCTGTTGAAGTGATTCCTTGTCATGCAAGTCTCTTGATCTGGTTTATGTTCTCTGCCAGCTGGCAGACTCTTAAGATGTAGTGTCAAAACATCCACAACTTGCCAAATGATGTTACTAAAACTTCACTGTCTAGAACTGATTAGTTGCTAGTTAGTAACAACATCATGAGGTCTAGATCTGGTCTATTATTAGTTAGTAACAACATTATAAGGTCTAGATATGGCCTATTATTAGTTAGTAACAACATTATGAGGTCTAGATATGGCCTATTATTAGTTAGTAACAACATCATGAGGTCTAGATCTGGCCTATTATTAGTTAGTAACAACATTATGTGGTCTAGATATGGCCTATTATTAGTTAGTAACAACATTATGAGGTCTAGATATGGCCTATTATTAGTTAGTAACAACATCATGAGGTCTAGATCTGGCCTATTATTAGTTAGTAACAACATTATGAGGTCTAGATCTGGTCTATTATTAGTTAGTAACAACATTATGAGGTCTAGATCTGGCCTATTATTAGTTAGTAACAACATTATGAGGTCTAGATATGGCCTATTATTAGTTAGTAACAACATTATGAGGTCTAGATATGGCCTATTATTAGTTAGTAACAACATTATGTGGTCTAGATATGGCCTATTATTAGTTAGTAACAACATTACTTGGTCTAGACGTGATACACTTACTCTAGCTGTTGTCTATTATTAGTCAGTAACAATATTATGTGATCTTGACGTGGCCTATTATAATTCAGTAACAACATCATGTGGTCTAGACATGACCTAATATTAATCAGTAACAACATCACTTGGTCTAGCTGTTGTCTATTATTATTCAGTAACAACATCATGCTGTCTAGAAGTGGCCAATTATTAAACAGTAACAACATCATGTGATCTAGATGTGGTCTATTAATAGTCAGTAACAACATCATGTGATCTAGATGTGGTCTATTATTAGTCAGTAACAACATCATGTGATCTAGATGTGGTCTATTATTAGTCAGTAACAACATTATGAGGTCTAAATGTGGCCTATTATTAGTCAGTACCAACATTATGTTGTCAAGACACAGCCTATTATTAGTCAGTACCAACATTATGAGGTCTAAATGTGACCTAATATTAGTCAGCACCAACATTATGTTGTCAAGACACAGCCTATTATTAGTCAGTACTAACATTATGCTGTCAAGACACAGCCTATTATTAGTCAGTACCAACATTATGTTGTCAAGACACAGCCTATTATTAGTCAGTACCAACATTATGTTGTCAAGACACAGCCTATTATTAGTCAAAACCAACATTATGAGGTCTAAATGTGGCCTATTATTAATCAGTACCAACATTATGTTGTCAAGACACAGCCTATTATTAGGCAGTACCAACATTATGTTGTCAAGACATGGCCTATTATTAGTCAGTACCAACATCATGCAGTCTAGATCTGGGCTAATTTTAGTTAATAACAACCATACATAATGTAAACATAGCTTTTAAAGAGACATAATATAAATGCACAATCAAAACATTATATTTTTCTAATTACAAACACTAGTGAACTGTCCAACACAAACTGCTAGATACAAAAGCCATGCATAAACACAACAGCCACATATGAACATAACAGTCAGAAATAAACACATCAAACTGCCAGTCATACACAACAGCCACATAGTAAACACCTAACTCTCTAAATGTTTCCTGAACTTTATGGATCTGTTCCCGGTCATGCGGATGGTGCGGGTGTACAGGGCGATGGTGGTGAAGTTGAGGATGTGGACAAGCATGTCAGGGATGTAGAAGAACACGCAGGCCTGGACCAGGGCCCTTGCTCTTGTGAACTGCAGGTAGTTCTCCTCCAGAGCTCTGATGTATACACCAAGAAAGATACATCTGCCTGTCTGTCTAATATATACATCTGCCTGTCTGTCTAATAGATACATCTGCCTGTCTGTCTAATAGATACATCTGCCTGTCTGTCTAATAGATACATCTGCCTCTCTGTCTGTCCAATAGATAGATATGCCTGTCTGTGGTAATAGATCAGTCTAACAGATGTCTGTCGAATAGATCTGTCTAATGGATCTATTTGTGTCTTTTTTTCTATCTAACTACAAATCTATCTACCTATCTATCTGTTTCTCTATCTACCTACCTACCTATTTCTCTTGAAAGCACAAGTGAAGTCCCCCTGGATAACACCTGAGTTATTGAAGTCATGAGGGATCAGGCCCACAAAATTAAGGAATTCACAAGCTACTGATTACTTAGAAATAGAGTTCAATATTTTATTAGGCAAGAAAAGAAAAATTGCTTTAGGAACCTAGTTCAGAATAAATCAGACAATATGTCTGGAAAGCAATTAACATTCTAGCAAAAAGAAAACAGGCTGACTTGCAGAGTTATAATTACGTGCCCGCTTGTGAAGAGTTCAGCAATCATTTCAGAGAAGAAGTCAATATCTTAAAATCTTCACTACCAACCCCTACTTGTGACTTACGTGAATTAAATAAATTTATAAGTAAATGTGCAAATCTAAAGCAACCCAGTATTCCTCTCATGTCAGTTAGTGAAGTTTACAATTATCTTTCATCTTTAAAAAACAACGCAGCAGGACTTGATGAACTTAGCAACAAGATATTACACTACTCAGCCCCAGTAATTACTGATACACTAACATACATTTACAATCAGTGCATTGCACATTGTCATTTTCATTAGGCTTTTAAAATTGAAAAAATATATCCCCTTTTTAAATCTGGTTCAGACAAAAATCTCTCAAGCTATATGCCAATTTCCATTCTATCAAATTTGTGAAAGCCACTAGAACAACACATACAAAAAAACAACCTTACAACATACGCAAGAAAATGATCTGATTGCTGACTGTCAGTCAGGTTTTAGGCCAAAACATTCCTGTCACACAGCTCTCACAAAAATGACAGAATGTTGGTTATCTAATATAAACGATGATAAATTATGTGGTGATGCCTTTATTGACTTTAGAAAAAAGCATTTGACATGATTGATCATGAAATCCTAGTTAGAAAGCTTGAGACTTATAGATTACACCCTGACTTGACAAAATTTATTAGATCTTTTCTTTCCAACAGACAACAGGTAGTTTCCCTCAAAAACTCTAAGTTCATCTATGGTTGATAATGGTGTTCCACAAGGATCTATTCTTGGTCCTTTCCTGTTTACCATTAACATCATTAATCTTCCACTTCATCTAAAAAAATCGTCTTGTGACCTCTTTGATAATGACTGCACAGTTTACACTATTGACAATGACTGTATTAACCTTGAGTCAATTCTTCAAATTGAAATAAACAGTCTAATTAACTGGAGCAATAACAACAGAATGATCATAAACAACAGCAAAAAAAAAAATCCATCCTCATTACAACAAGACAGAAATTAACAAATTCACCAACAACAACACTACAGCTCCACACTGTAACTTCACAGATAGAGAATGTTAGTGAACATAAAACTCTAGGTTTCATGATTGACCACCACCTCAGCTGGAATCATCATGTAGACAATCTAACCAAACTCATTGCACAAAAAGATTACCAATTTACTAAAATTAAACATTTTCTTGACATAGACACCAGAAAAATATACTACATATCACAGATACAAACACACTTGGACTACTGCTCCACAG
This sequence comes from Achatina immaculata, assembly GCA_009760885.1. Taxonomy (NCBI): domain Eukaryota; kingdom Metazoa; phylum Mollusca; class Gastropoda; order Stylommatophora; family Achatinidae; genus Lissachatina; species Lissachatina immaculata. The sequence continues at coordinate 19,422,619 of CM019706.1, read as the reverse complement.
TCTGGGATGGTTGTTCCATGTCAAACATGAAAAGACTTTACTCACTTTAAAATTGAGCAGTAAAGCTCATAGATGACAAACATGCAGCACATATTACAAATAAAGACAAACATCTTGATATTCTACCCCTCAAGAAGAGATTTCTTTTCAACAAAGCCAAGTTAATTCATAAAATTCTATCGCACAATACTCCACCCTATCTATGGTCATTGTTCAAATCCAACCCAAAACACAGTCAACGCTTAAGCAATTGTATTCTCCTAAAACCAAGGCTTGACATGTTTAAAAAAAGCTTCTCTTACTCAGCAGGCCACCTTTGGAATGCCCTACCAAATCATATAAAACTTATAAGTAATATTTGTTCTTATCACTTTAAATTTTGTCAACATCTGTTTGATATGGACTATATGCCTCCCTAAGCATAGTCTAAAGTAGTTTAAAGTATGGGTTGACTGTTGTAATTGTTTTTTTTATACTACTTTTCTATAAATTTGTTAGTTTTGAATGAATGTAAGAATGTAAGTGTATTTCATGTTGTTGCATAAATCAGAGTGTAGAGTGTATGGACATGAGATAAGTTTATTATTTATTTATGTAATCATTGAATGTGTCTTCACGATTATTATGCTCATTAGCAAATGCTGAATGACTGTGACTGAGTGAAAGCTGTATGATGAAGGGCAGAATGTTAGACGGGCACGCCCAATTCTTAACCCTTTGAAAATAAATTATGTTCATTTGTTTGTTCTACCTGCCTACCAACCTACCTACCTGTTTTTCTGTCTACCTATCTCCTGTTTTTCTTTTATCTATATACCTACCTACTTGTTTCTCTTTTATCTACACACCTACCCACCTGTTTCTCTTTTATCTACACACCTACCCACCTGTTTCTCTTTTATCTACACACCTACCTACTTGTTTCTCTTTTATCTACACACCTACCCACCTGTTTCTCTTTTATCTACACACCTACCTACCTATTTTTCTTTTATCTACACACCTACCTACCTGTTTCTCTTTTATCTACACATCTACCTACTTGTTTCTCCATCTATCCACCTACCTACCTATTTCTCTGTCCATCTACCTACCTATTTACCTACCTAATCCAAGTGTTTCTCTATCTAGCAACCAACATATCTACCTGTTTTTCTATCTACTTACCCACATAACTAATCTTTCTCTCTCTTATATACCTACCTACCTACCTACCTACCTACCTATCTACCTGTTTCTATGCTTGTTATTCAATCATTTATTTTCATAACCATCTATCAATCTATTGATCTATCTTTCCATTTGTCTATCTATCCCTCCATCCATTCTTTTAGCCATTAATCTGCTCACCCACCCACGCATCAAACCAACCAATCATAAAATTCAGTCACCCACCCACCCACCCATCCATCCACTTCCAAGACCTACCTTGTTAGACCTTTCTCTGAACCCATGACGACACTCTTCCCTCCCTCTGTTACGACGTAGTGAAACAGTGTTGCTCCGACAATTATGATGAGGACAAATATATGTACCATGGTTCTTGTGCAGCACTCGATGGCTCTGACAGAAGTGCCGAGACTCAGAACTAAGTATATCACACTTACAACTTATACTCAGAACTAAGTATATCACACTTACAACTTATACTCAGAACTAAGTATATCACACTTACAACTTATACTCAGAACTAAGTATATCACACTTACAACTTATACTCAGAACTAAGTATATCACACTTACAACTTATACTCAGAATGTATATAAGTACACAGCAAATATAGCACAGTAACCGCATTGGTCAACAAACTCCAAGATAAAAAAAAAAATGTTATTTGTGTTTAATTTCAGAGTTACATCTGACTGAAATACTGTCTTCATGTTTCAGAATTATATCTGACTGAAATACTGTCTTCATGTTTCAGAATTATATCTGACTGAAATACTGTCTTCATGTTTCAGAATTATATCTGACTGAAATACTGTTTTTGTGTTTCAGAATATCTGACTGCTCTAATGTTTTCATGTTTCACAGATATATTTGACATTATGTTTGAAATCACATCTTAAGTCTGCCTGTAAAGTGAGGCACATCAGAAGACATTTTGCACACCCAGCTGTCAGTGCATGAACTGTCTCCACTCAGCTGGAGTTAACAATGTCTTCAGCTTCCTTTAACTTCTTTAGTTTTCCACTTTTCTTCTGCAATTTATACTCTATTTTCTTGTTTCTTTCTCCTAGCTTCCCTCCCCCTCCTTACCACCACCTTCTCTTCTTCTCTGGCGACCTACAAGTGTTTTTGCCCCTCTGGGTCTTGTCCTATTCACCAGTTTCATATTATCTCCCTTGCTTCCCTGCCCCGCTTCACAACCCCCCCCTCCTCTTGATACCTGTTTCTCTAGCGGGTTACATGTGTCTATTGCCCTTTCCCTTTTCTCTACCCCCAGTTTTTCTCTGCCTCTTCTTTCCACTTGGCTTAATCGTCTTTCCTTTGTGGGTGCCCGTGGTCTCTATGCCTCGTCTACGGGGCACGCATTCTTGTGTTTCCTACTTTTTGGAGGATGCCACTAAGATGTTTTTCATTTAATTATATGTTTTGTCTTGCTTGTGTATGTAATCCTTGAAAAAGGCTCAAGCCGAAATACTGGATGTTGTATGTTTTTCATTTATACATTCTCATCTTACTCTAATTCTTCCTATTTGTTTTTTCTCACTTACTTACTCCTTCTGCCGCCTTGTAAAACTGCACCATAAACCTCTGTCTACCTTTATTATCTGATGAGCACAACATCCACTCGATGTGCCAGTTGTGTTGTCTGAGCTACAATTCTGTCTGTCTCAGTTCCCTGCAACTGATGACATTCAACCTGTTTGAGCTACAATTCTGTCTGTCTCAGTTCCCCGCAACTGATGACATTCAACCTGTTTGAGCTACAATTCTGTCTGTCTCAGTTCCCCGCAACTGATGACATTCAACCTGTTTGAGCTACAATTCTGTCTGTCTCAGTTCCCCGCAACTGATGACATTCAACCTGTTTGAGCTACAATTCTGTCTGTCTCAGTTCCCCGCAACTGATGACATTCAACCTGTTTGAGCTACAATTCTGTCTGTCTCAGTTCCCCGCAACTGATGACATTCAACCTGTTTGAGCTACAATTCTGTCTGTCTCAGTTCCCCGCAACTGATGACATTCAACCTGTTTGAGCTACAATTCTGTCTGTCTCAGTTCCCCGAAACTGATGACATTCAACCTGTTTGAGCTACAATTCTGTCTGTCTCAGTTCCCCGCAACTGATGACATTCAACCTGTTTGAGCTACAATTCTGTCTGTCTCAGTTCCCCGCAACTGATGACATTCAACCTGTTTGAGCTACAATTCTGTCTGTATCAGTTCCCCGCAACTGATGACATTCAACCTGTTCGAGCTACAATTCTGTCTGTATCAGTTCCCCGCAACTGATGACATTCAACCTGTTCGAGCTACAATTCTGTCTGTCTCAGTTCCCTGCAACTGATGACACTGAGAATGTTGACATATTCATCAATAACATTTCTGAATCTAAGCAAAAATCTGAATCATTTACCTCATCAGAACCTTGTGCTACTTACATAAAAGGATTGAGGACGTAGATAAGTTTGCAGATAGACAGTGATGCTAATATCCAGTTAGCAATCATGTGAACTACCATGGTCAGAAATGAGTGGACTCTGAAGGGTGGCAAAAGCATGTGACAAATATGTTAGTTCTAATGGAAGATAAAATAATGGTAAGAAGACTGAATTATGACGGGTCATTAAACTAACTAAACACGTAACATGTATGATAACACTGTGGTTTAAAGTATATGAAATCTGATGCATGATTTTAACAAATGTGGTTTAAAGTATGTGAAATCTGATGTATGATAAAACTGTGCCTTAAAGTATGTGAAATTTTATGTATGATAGAAAAAAAAGTAGCTTAAAGTATGTGAAATCTGATATATGATAGAAAAAAAATGTGGCTTAAAGTATGTGACCATTAACAGAACTCAGAAAACTGGAAAACATCGAACAAGAAATGAAAAGAACGGAAATTAACATCCTTGGTTTATGTGAAATGAGATGGATTGGAGATGGAATCAGAGATTATAAAGACTTCAAAACAATATATTTCAGGGGAAACCAGTGCAGAAATGGAGTTGACATAATATTGGATAAGAAGACAGCAAGAACCGTGATAGGTTTCTGGTGGATATCGGACAGAGTGTTAATGGTTAAATTACAGGGCCACCCAATAGACACAAATCTCATCCAAGTATACGCACCAACTTCAGAAAGCTCTGATGATGAGATAAAAGAATTTTACAACAATCTGGACACGGCAATGAAACAGTGCAAACCATGGGAAGTAAACTTTGTGCTGGGCGAGTATAACGCGAAAGTAGGGGCTGAACAAGACAATGAAGCTACTGGCAAGTATGGACTATGTATCAGAAATACAAGAGGAGAGATGTTGATTGAGTTGGCAGAAAAGAATAAAATGATAATAGGATATACTTGGTTTCAACAACACCCTAAGCGACTATGGACATGGAAAAGCCCAATTAATAACATACGTAACCAGACAGATTATATTATGATCAACAGAAGATTCAGGAACTCACTAATATCCGTGAAAACAAGACCAAGCACAGACTACAACAGTGACCACATCCCAGTCATAGGAAAAGTGAGAATCAGACTAAAAAGGTTATAAGTAGCAGCTAAAAACAAAGAACTGGATAGAGAGCTGTTACAGAGAGATAAAGCAATATAAGAACAATATAGGACCATAGTATATAATAGATATAATGCTATAGAGAAGATTGAAATGACTGATGAACAATGGAATATTCTTAAAGACTCTATTCAGCAAACATCCTACCTCCAAATAAAAGACACGCTAATCAGGAGTGGATGACAGAAGAAATTTTGCAACTAATGGATCGGAGAAGAAGTCTTAAGGAAGATAAAGATGAATATGACAAAATAAATAAAGAAATAAGGCATAAATGTAATAAAGCTAAAGAAGAGTGGCTAAATAAGAAATGTAGAGAAATAGAGACACACCATCATGGAAACGCAAGAGATATGTACAAACAAATAAAGGAGTAACAAACAAAAGGGCATACCACAAGACTGGTTGCATGAAGTCAAAGGAGGGGCATACAGTAATGAACAGAGATGAAATAATGGCACGATGGTGTGAATACAATAGAGAACTCTATGAGGACAATAGAACTGAAATAGATACATGAAATAATAATGAAGTGCCTCACATATTAAAACTAGAAATGAAAGAAGCCATCAAACACATGAAGAACAACAAAGCACCAGAACCAGATACATTTTTATATCTTACATCTTACATCCTCCCTGTGCTGCAAAAAGTCACATAGTGCCCGCATGTAGTTCGCCAAGATTTCCTGTCTTCGGCGAGTTTTTCAACCTCATCAAGGGATGTTATTCTCACTGAACTGACCTCTCTTAACAATGTCCTATTTAGAGTTTCATGTGGTCTACCTCTTTTTCTTTGGCCTGTTTTATTCCACTTGATAGTTTGTTTGGGGATCCTCTGATTGTTTCTTCTCATCACATGACCGACATATGTTCACCTTCTTTTTATGATCGCCCATGAGACAGGTTGTTGTTTCCTAATCTGTCTTATATCTGCGTTGATCTTGAATTCGTTCTACTTTATACCAAGTATTTTCCTTAGGCATTTGTTTTCAAAAGAGTTTAATTTATTTTCTATTCTTTTGTTGTTTTCCAGCTTTCACATGCATAAATAAGGGTGGTTATTACATTAGAATTGAATAATCTTAACTTGGTTTTTGTGCTTATAACTTTTGAATGCCATATGTTCTCAAGATTCTTGAAGGTCAATGCTGCTTTTACAATTCTAATTCTAATTTCCTTTGTGGTGTCACCATCCTGGTCTATGTAGCTGCTGAGACATGCAAACTGATAAAATCACCAAGAAAGAATTGGAAGCATTAGGACAGCTTGGCATAGAAATAATTACCAGATTGTTGAATGACATCTATAACAGTAACTTTGTCCCATCAGACCTTTTGCAATCAGTTTTAATTGCCCTACCAAAGAAACAAGGTGCAGTTGAATGTGAAGACCATCGAATCATTAGTTTTATGAGCCATGTTACCAAAATCCTGCTTCGTACTGTTATGAGAAAAGTCAGGAGCAAAATAAAACCAGAAATCGCTGAAGAACAGTGCGGCTTCGTGGAAGGAAAAGGAACAAGTAACGCCATATGTATAATAAGAACATTAATGGAGAGTTCAATAGAAATAAAGACAGACCTATACTTATGCTACATAGACTACTGTAAAGCATTTGATAAAATGAGACATACAGAAGTTATAAGAATGCTGGAAGACATGAACATAGTTGGAAAGATCTGAAACTCATCAAAAAAATATACTGGCAGCAAGCAACAGCAATGAAGTTTGAGAACCAAATAGGAACATTCCAAGACATACAATTGGGAGTGAGACAAAGATGTGTTCTATCTCCTGACATCTTCTCCTTGTACAGCGAAAACATAATGAGAAATATACAGAACATGCCAGGAATATCAGTTGGTGGGTACAACCTTAAGATATTCAGACGATACAGTCCTGATTGCTAAAAGTGAAGGGAACCTACAGGCTCTTCTGGACATCATGGTTCATGAAAGTAAAAGTAAAGGTCACAGCCTGAATAAAAAGAAGACTGAAGTGATGGTCATCTCAAAGAAAAGAATACCACCAAAATGTAGCACTACCATCGTTGGCACAAACCTGAAACATAGATTCAAGTACTTAGGAACAATTATAACAACTGATGGGAAATGTCACAACGAAATAAAAAGCAGACGTGCTCAGGCCACGTCAGCATTCCTGAAAATAAGACACATCTTGCGCAACAGATCCATATCAATGGAAACAAGATTCTGTGTAGTTAAATGTTACATCGAACCAATTCTGTTTTATGAGTGTGAAGCATGGTCTACAATAAGAGAGTGCAGGGAGAAATGAAGGCCATGGAGATGTGATTTATAAGAAGGATGTTGAAGGTACCACGGACAGCCAAGAAAACGAATGAAGAAGCCTTAAGAAAGGCTAGAGTTAAAAAGCAAATTATAGCAAAGATCAGAGGCAGACAAGCGAGATTTATAGGACATTTTCTGAGAAGAGGAAAATTGGAACACATTGTGGCAACTGGAAATACTGAGGAAAAAAGAAACAGAAGAAACAAAGGAAGACAGAGAGAAAAGTTACTGGATGGACTGTCAGTGTGGCTAGGAAGAAAGTCACCTGCAGATCTCATAATCAACCCAAAAGACAACTGTGGAGAGAAATGATCGCCTACGCCACGTGGCATGGCACTCAGAATTAGAAAGCATGTGAAATCTGATGTATGATAAAAATGTGGCTTAAAGCATGTGAAATCTGATGTATGATAAAAATGTGGCTTAAAGCATGTGAAATCTGATGGATGATAAAAATGTGGCTTAAAGCATGTGAAATCTGATGTATGATAAAAAAAATGTGGCTTAAATTATGTGAAATCTGATATATGATAAAATTATGCTTTAATGTAACTGAAATCTGATGTATGATATAATTATGGTTTAATGTAACTGAAATCTAATGTATAATTATGGTTTAATGTAAATGAAATCTGATATATTATAAAAAATTATGGTATAATGTAACTCAAATCTATGATAAAATTATGGTTTAATCTAACTGAAATCTGAGGCACAATTATGGTTTAATCTAACTGAAATCTGATGTATGATAAAATTATGGTTTAATGTAAATATAACATGATGTATGATAAAAGTATGGTTTAATTTAAATGAAATCTGATGTATGATAAAAGTATGGTTTAATGTAACTGAAATCTGATGTATGATAAAATTATGGTTTAATGTAACTGAAATCTGATGTATGATAAAACTATAGTTCAGATGTGGTTTGTTAACTGAAGGTCAGTGTAGACTACATATCAGAGAGGAATATGCCAGAATAGATAATATATCAGAGAGGAATATGCCAGAATAGATGATATATCAGAGAAGAATATGCCAGAATAAATAACATATCAGAAAGGAATATGCCAGAATAGATGATATATCAGAGAAGAATATGCCAGAATAAATAACATATCAGAGAGGAATATGCCAAAATAGATGATATATCAGAAAGGAATATGTCAGAATAGATGACATATCACACAGGAATATGCCAGAATAGATGACATATCTGAGAGGAATATGCCAGAATAAATAACATATCAGAGAGGAATATGCCAGAATAGATGACATTTTAGAGAGGAATATGCCAGAACAGATGACATATCAGAGAGGAATATACCAGAATAGATGACATATCAGAGAGGAATATGCCAGAATAGATGACAAATCACACAGGAATATGTCAGAATAGATGACATAATATACCAGAATAAATAACATATCAGAGAGGAATATACCAGAATAGATGACATTTCAGAGAGGAATATGCCAGAATAGATGACATTTCAGAGAGGAATATGCCAGAATAAATGACATATCAGAGAGGAATATACCAGAATAGATGACATATCAGAGAGGAATATACCAGAGTAGATGATATATCAGAAGGAAGTATGTAAGAAAAGATGACATATAAGAAGAAAGTATGTCAGAATAAATAACATATCATAAGGAAGTATGTCAGAATAGATGACATATCAGAAGGAGGAATGCCAGAATAGATAGCATATCAGATGGAAGTGTGTCAGAATAAATGACATATCAGAAGGAAGTATGTAAGAGATAAGATACCAGAAGGACATATGTCAAATGAGATGACATAAGAGTATCATAAGGAAGCTTGTAAGAATCAAACATTATCTCACAAACATATTGTTTAATTATTCCATTTTAAATTGAATAAAAATACATGAAATGTGATTTTTTTTTAAAATGACAGATAGGAGTGTAAGTTTTATTTGATTTTGTTGAGGAGATAGATAAGAAATTTATGACAGATACTAGTATAAGTTGTGTTTGATTTTATTGTGGATATAGATAAGAAATTTATGACAGATACTAGTATAAGTTGTGTTTGATTTTATTGTGGATATAGATAAGAAATTTATGACAGATACTAGTATAAGTTTTGTTTGATTTTATTGTGGATATAGATAAGAAATTTATGACAGATACTAGTATAAGTTTTGTTTGGTTTTGTTGAGGAGACAGATAAGAAATTTATGACAGATAATAGTGTAAGTATTGTTTGATTTTGTTGTGGAAAAAAAATCTTATGACAGACTGTAGTGTAAGTTTTGTTATATATTTTTGAAGTAGATAGATAAGAAATTTATGACATTATTGTAGTGCCAGTTTTGTTTGTTTGATTTTGTTGAGGAGATAGCTGTTCTCTCGTGTGCTAGTTGGCTAAGTCGACAGTACGCTGTTCTCTTGTGTGCTATTTGGCTAAGTCGATAGTACGCTGTTCTCTCGTGTGCTAGTTGGCTAAGTCGATAGTACGCTGTTCTCTCGTGGCTAGACAGCTGCTCGTCCTACCGGAGTCTGTGTTCGAATCCCAGGTAATTCTCTTGTGATCAGTCAAATAATAAGAGCACGATACAACCTAAGACACGGACAAAATGACAATAATACAGTGTTATGCACCCACGAATGATGCAGATGATGAGGTGAAAGACGACTGCTATCACCAATTACAACAAATCATTAAGAAAGTCCCTAAACACGACATCCTAATTTCTATGAGGGACTTCAATACTAAAGTAGGGAAAGATAACACTGATGTCAAACAAAGTAATGGGGAAAGAAGGAATTGACATGGTTAATCAGAACGGAGAAAGATTAATTGAAATATGTCTAACAGAGGGCGTGGTCATTGGAGGCACAATATTTCCACACAAAGAGATACATAAAACAACGTGGATATTTCCAGATGATAGAACCAGAAACCAGATAGATCATTTTTGTATTAGAAAGCAATACAGAACATCTCTGATAGATGTAAGGGCAAATAGGGGTGCAGATGTTAACAGTGATCACAACCTGTGTATAGGGAAAATAAAGCTAAAACTGAAAAGCCAACACAAGAAATCAATACACAGAAAGATAAACAGCCACAGCATACAAGAAGAGAATACTAACAGTAATTTCAATCAGGAACTTGCCAATCATTCCACAACACTCAGTGAAGTAGAGGAGGTAGGTATAAATGAATTATGGAATTCTTACAGCACAGCCATAATCACAACAGCAAAAGCAAGTGCTGGACTGAAAAAACCAAATAGAAAAGCATGGATATCAGAAAACACATGGAAGTACATACATGAAAGACGAGCAGCCAAATTAGACATGTTGAATGTAAATGTAATGGTGAAAACAACATATAAAGAAATAGACAAAAAAGTAAAAAGTTCAGCTAGAAGGGATAAAAGAGAATACATAGACAATATGGCAAAAGAGGCAGAGAAAGCAGCAAAAACAGGAGATAGCAAAACTTTATATAACATACAAAAGAGGCTAACAGGTACTATTACATCTAAAGAAAGACCAATCTTTATCAAAATTGGAACCCTATTAACATCAAGTAAAGACCAAAAGCAAAGATGGGCTGAACACTTCCAAGAAATACTTAATCAACCACACCCAAAAGAATTGTTAAATCTTGAAACTGACTTACCAGCCCCACAACTAAATGTCAACCTAGATGAAATTAAATTGCATGAAATTGAAACAGCAGTGAATTTAATGGCTAACAACAAAGCTGGAGGTGAAGATGAAATAACAGCAAAAATGCTAAAAGCTATCAATAGTGATAACATGAGACAACTACAGAGAATGTTTAACAAGATTTGGAAAGAAGAAAAGGTCCCTTCTAAATGGAAAAAAGGAATCATTGTTAAAATACCAAAAAAGGGCAACCTTAGTGACTGTAACAACTGGAGAGGAGTAACCTTAATATCAGTTGTGTCAAAAGTATTTTGCAAGGTCATTTTGAATAGACTCAAAGATATAGTGGATACTGCAATGAGAGAAGAACAAGCAGGATTTCGAAAAGGGAGAAGCTGTCTCAACCAGATCCTTACTCTAAGAATAGTACTTGAAGAACATACTGAAAAGCAGAAACCATTAATACTGAACTTCATAGACTTTAAAAAGGCATTTGATAGCATACACAAAGATTCATGGTGGAGAATTTTAAGTCTATATGGAATATCATCTAAAATTGTCAACATCATTAAGGACCTCTACAATGGATATGTTTGTGCAGTCAAAACAGAAGAAGAGATGAGTGAATGGTTCCAGATTGAAACAGGTATGAAATAAGGATGTATACTGTCTCCTTTGCTTTTTGGAATTACAATAGACTTCATAATGAAAAAATGCTGCACAGGTAACACAGGTATTGACTGGGTACATGAGACCCAACTAGAAGAACTTGATTTTACTGATGACATAATTCTTATCAGTCATCATCATCATCAGGTGCTGTGCCGAATGACGTTGGCTATTATGCTTCTCCAGAGTACCCGATCCTTCATACAGGCCATCAGCTCAGCTGGTGATCTCCTCTCACACCATCCCGTCAGACTGTCCAGTATCATTTCTCTTGGTCTTCCTCTTAATATAATATTTTCAATGCCCCCTCTTATCATTGCATGTCCTATGAAAGTACATTGTCTCTCTCTTATCTTTTTGACAAGATTTTTTGTCTCTCCAGCTCTTCTCATACATTCTTCATTAGTTATTTTTGCTGTCCAAGGGATTTGAAACATTCTTCTAATAAACCACATTTCTGCTGTTTCCAATGACTTCTGTGCAGACCTGCCTATTGTCCATGATTCACTTCCATATAACAAGATAGATTCAATAAAGCATTTTAGGACTCGTTTTCTAACATTCATTGATAAGGATGTGTTAGCTAATATGTTTCTCATTCTCTGAAATTCAGTCTTTGCTTGGCCTATTCTGTTCCTAATTTCTGTTCTGCATTTCCTATCTGAAGTTATTACTGCTCCAAGGTATTTGAATTTCTGCACCTGCTTTATAATAGTTCTGTTTAATTTAATACTGCATGCTGGTGGATTCTGTTTCTTAGATATAATCATAGTCTCTGTCTTTTTGATGTTCAAAGTAAGGCCTTTCTGTTCACTTTCTTTGGCGACTTTATCCAAGAGATTTTGCAGGTCTTGTTGGTTCTCAGCTATCAGTACTGTGTCGTCAGCATACCGAAGGTTGTTAATATTGTATCCTCCAATTTTTATGCCTGGTTCTGTGATGATCATTCTTAGAATATTCTCGCTGTACAGAGAAAAAAGGTCTGGAGATAGTACACATCCTTGTTGCACCCCTTGTTTTATAGGTTGATATTTTCCAATTCTATTTTCAACTCTAACTGCTGCTTCTTGGTGCCAGTATAGATGTTGTACAATCCTCAGATCTTTGCCGTCTATGTTGATGTCTTCAAGCATTTGAATAATTTCATTATGTTTCACCTTGTCGAATGCCTTGGTGTAATCAATGAAGCATAAGTAGAGATCTTTCTGTACTTCTAAAGCTCTTTCTGTTAGTGTTCGTAAAGCATAAATGGCATTGTGTGTTCCATTTCCTTCAACAAATCCAAACTGTTCATCTGCTATTTCCATTTTTATCATTTTCCTTGTTCTTCTCATAATGATTCTCAGAAGTAGCTTCGTTATGTGACATGAGAGGCTGATAGTCCGGTGGTCATTACATTCTTTTGCACCTGGTTTCTTTGATAGTGGATTTAAGCAAGTCACTGGTAATATAACCACTGTTGTAAATGTCATTCAGTAACTTGGTTATTATTTTTATTCCTGTCTCCTCTAGTGCCTCTATTTCTTCTATTGTTATATTATCAGGTCCAGTCGCTTTTCCTTTCTTCATGTGTTTGATGGCATCTATGATTTCATCTTCAAGTATTGGTGGTCCCTCACAGTTTTCAGTATCTGGTGTTAATTCTGGTCTTTCTCCTCCATATAGCTCACCGATATACTCTGTCCACCTGTCCACAATGTCTTCTTTTCCCATTAACATTTTACCTTCTTCTGACTTCAGGCATCCTGTGGTATATTTTGTTTTCCTGCCTGTGAGTTCATTAATTCGTTTGTGCATGTTTTTGCTGTCTTTATTATGAGCGTCCTCTATCTGTCTGCACTGTTCATTTAACCACACTTCTTTTGCTTCTCTGCATTTGCGTCTTATTTCCTTATTTATCTTGCTATATTTTTCTTGGTTATTTTTACTCCTCCTGCTTTTGTCCATCAGTCCTAAGATGTCATCTGTCATCCATTTATTCTAGGGGGCTTATTTTTTTCGATGTTATTATCTCCTTAACAGTTTGGTGGATAGAATCTATTAACACTGCCCACTGTTCATCTATACTATTTGTCTTTGCTATTGCATTGTATTTATTTGTTATAATAACTCTGTATTGTTCTCGCAGTTCTTGGTCATTTTTAAGGAGTTCTGTATTCAGTTTGATGTTTCTCACTTTTCTGCATGCTTTCTTTAGCTTTATTCTAATTTTTCCACAGAGTGGATCATGGTCACTATTGCAGTCAGCTCCTGGCATGGTTTTTGTTGTCAGAACTGCATTCCGGAACCGTTTGTTGATTAATATGAAGTCTATCTGGTTAAAAGTCTTTTTGTCTGGGCTGCATCATGTTGCCAGCCTTAGAGGATGTTGTTTAATCCAGGTGTTTCCTACAACCATGTGATGTATTTTTTTCCATTCAATTAATTTACTACTTCTATCATTCCTCTCCCCCAGTCCATAATCACCAACATTGTATGAAGTTCTTCCTTTACCAACTCTGGCATTACTATCATTATAGAAACTTCATGTGGCTTTGTGTGTTTCAGGGCTGCCTCTATGTCATTATAAAATAACTGTACATCTTCAGAACTATCAGCTGTTGGAGCATATTCATTCATTCATTTACATGTCCCTTGCGGAACTTTGCCTCCCTAACAGCACTCCTGTAGGCCTCTCGGTTGTAAGGAAGATGGCCTGCTGCTGATGCATCCATTTGAAGATCATCAACGATGTCTTGTAGCCATCTTCACTTTGGTTTTCCTCTCTTTCTTTTTCCCATTAAGTACCCTTCCAAGACTATCATAACATTTAATGTGTCCAAAGTATTTTAGTTCTCTTTGTTTAATCCTCTTTACTAGCCAGCCTTGTCCATGATATTTGAAGAACTCTTTTGTAGCATTTACATTCAAAGGCATTTATGTGTTTCTCAGCTGTTTTGTTAAGTGTCCAGGTCTCACAAGCATATACATATTTTTTGTTTATTGGTTGTCCTTTCAGTTGGGCTAGTAGGACTTGGACCGAGATGTTCAAATATCCCACAACTGTCCTTGCTGTTTGCTCATCAAATATTATTCCTATTCCTCATTCATGTTTCTCACCTCCTCAATATATTATTGTATATTTATCAAAGTTTATCTTCCCTGCACCTGTCCATCTAATGTCACTCATTCCTAACATGTTAATCTTCATCCTTTCCATTTCTCTTTTTACATTTTCTAATTTTGGTGAGGAGATAGATAAGAAGATTATGACAGATAATAGTGTAATGAGAGAAGAACAGGCATGATTTCAAAAAGAGAGAAGCTGTCTTGACCAGATCTTTACTCTAAGAATAATACTTGAAAAACATATTGAAAAGCAGAAACCATAGACTTCACAGACTTTAAAAAAGCATTTGATACCATACACAGAGATACAGTGTGGAGAATTTTAAGACTATATGGAATATGATCTAAAATTGTCAACATCATTAAAGATCTCTACAACAGATATGTTTGTGCAGTCAAGACAGAAGAAGGAATGAGTGGATGGTTTCAGATTGAAACAGGCATGAAATAAGGATGTATATTATCTCCCTTGCTTTTTGGAATTGCCATAGACTTCATAATGAAAATATGCTGTACAGGTAAAACTGGCATTGATTGGGTACATGGGACCCAAATAGAAGATCTTCATTTTGCTGATGACATAACTCTTATCAGTGACAGTGTGAAATTGATGCAGGAAAAAAAAAACAGATTCCCTGTCTTCCTTGCAAAATAGGTCTTGAAATTAACAAAGACAAAACAAAAATAATGAAATTTCTCATTAATCAAGAAGGAAAAATATATGTAGACAGAACAGTTGTTGATGAAGTAAACCAATTTGCATACCTTGGCAGCTACACAGACCAAGATGGTGACACCAGGAAGGAAGTTAGAATTTAAATTGCAAAAGCAACAGTGACCTTCAAGAATCTTGAGAACATATGGCACTTAAAAGTTATAAGCACAAAAACCAAGTTAAGATTATTCAATTCAAATGTGATATCCACCCTCATTTATGCTTGCGAGAGCTGGAAATCAACTAAAGAAATAGACAAGAAATTAGACTCTTCTGAAAACAAATGCCTAAAGAAAATACTTGATAGAAAGTGGAATGAATTCAAGAACATCACTGAGATAAGACAGATGAGCAAACAACAACCAGTCTCATGGGTGATCAGAAAAAGGAGATGGACATATGTAGGCAATGTGAAGAGAAGAAACAATCAGAGATACAAAACAAGCTATCAAGTGGAGCACAACAGGCTGAAGAAAAAGAGGTCGACCACGTGAAACTCTAAATAGGACATTGTTAAGAGAGGCCAGTTTAGTGGACATAAAATCCCTTGATGAGGTTGAAAGACAGGCTGAGAATAGGAAAACATGGCAAACAACTTTGCGAGACCTATGTGACGTTAACGGCATGGGAAGGATGTAAGATGTAAGTAGCGTAAGTTTTGTTTGATTTTGTTAAGGAGATAGATAAGAAATTTATGACATATTGTAGTGTAAGTTTTGTTTGATTTTGTTGAGGATATAGATAAGAAGTTTATGACATATTGTAGCGTAAGTTTTGTTTGATTTTGTTGAGGAGATAGAGAAGAAATTTGTGATGAACAAAACAGAATTCTTGGCACCCTACATTCACAATTTTCTGGTACAGTATGTAATCCTTTGCTTGTTTCTATACAGCCACTTTCATAAGAGAATGAGAGACAGGAACACCAACGTGAAGCGGGATAAATGATGATGATGATTACATAGCAAACAATGAACTCCAACCTGGCTACTATTATTGACACCTGTCTGATATCAAAGCTGAACATGCCAATCAACCACAGCCTGCTGAGACCAATCAGGATGTTCATCATGTTGAAAACTGACAGATAAAACAGGAAATACTGATACATAGGTTCTTTTAAAATCATACTGGTGAGAAGATACTGTAAGCTGATGTACAGGACAGGTAGACTAGCAAAGACAAGAGAACACACCCCATCTAAGGTCATGTTAACAGACTGACATGTAGGTAGACCAGCAAGGACAAGAGAACACACCCCATCTAAGGTCATGTTAACAGACTGACATGTAGGTAGACCAGCAAGGACAAGAGAACACACACCATCTAAGGCCATGTTAACAGACTGATTAATTAAGGAACACACACACACACATGTACACATGCACACACGATTTAAAAACTGACAAAATATGTTTTGCCATATGACTTATAAACTGACATTAGATTTAAAAACTGACATTAGACTTATAACATGACATCAGACTTACAAACTGACTGTAATCACAACCTCACATCAACTGCACTCACAACCTCATACCTACTGCAATCACAACCTCACATCTACTACACTCACAACCTCCCATCTACTACACTCACAACCTCACATCTACTACACTCACAACTTCTTATATATTACACTCACAACCTCACACCTACTACACTCACAACCTCACACCTACTGCACTCACAACCTCACACATACTACACTCACAACTTCTTATATATTACACTCACAACCTCACACCTACTACACTCACAACTTCTTATATATTACACTCATAACCTCACACCTACTACACTCACATCCTCACACCTACTACACTCACAACCTCACATCTGCTACACTCACAACCTCACACCTACTACACTTACAACTTCTTATATATTACACTCACAACCTCACACCTACTACACTCACAACTTCTTATATATTACACTCACAACCTCACACCTACTACACTCACAACCTCACACCTACTACACTCACAACTTCTTATATATTACACTCACAACCTCACACCTACTACACTCACAACTTCTTATATATTACACTCACAACCTCACACCTACTACACTCACAACCTCACACCTACTACACTCACAACCTCACACCTACTACACTCACAACTTCTTATATATTACACTCACAACCTCACACCTACTACACTCACAACCTCACACCTACTACACTCACAACCTCACACCTACTACACTCACAACTTCTTATATATTACACTCACAACCTCACAAAGACTACACTGATTAAAAAAGAAAATATAAAAACATGCCACATCAGGCTGAAATGTTTGCCATTTTAAGCGGAATTGTTTTTCTATCCAGACTGAAGTAAAGTACATTTTTATGTAGAAATAAAAGTCACTGAAGCAGAAAGAGATATCATATAAAGCAGAAATCTATGTCAGAATAGTCAGTATATTACAAAGAAATCTATATCAGAACTGTCAATATATCACAAAGAAATCTATATCAGAACTGTCAATATATCACAAAGAAATCTATATCAGAACTGTCAATATATCACAAAGAAATATATGTCAGAATAATCAATATATCACAAAGAAATCTATGTCATAATAATCAATATATCACAAAGAAATCTATGTCATAATAGTCAATATATCACAAAGAAATCTATTTCAGAATAGTCAATATATCACAAAGAAATCTATGTCATAATAGTCAATATATCACAAAGAAATCTATGTCAGAATAGTCAATATATCACAAAGAAATCTATATCAGAATTGTCAACATATCACAAAGAAATCTATGTCAGAATTGTCAATATATCACAAAGAAATCTATGTTAGAATAGTCAATATATCACAAAGAAATCTATATCAGAATTGTCAATATATCACAAAGAAATCTATGTTAGAATAGTCAATATATCACAAAGAAATCTATATCAGAATTGTCAATATATCACAAAGAAATCTATATCAGAATAGTCAATATATCACAAAGAAATCTATATCAGAATTGTCAATATATCACAAAGAAATCTATATCAGAATAGTCAATATATCACAAAGAAATCTATATCAGAATTGTCAATATATCACAAAGAAATCTATATCAGAATAGTCAATATATCACAAAGAAATCTATATCAGAATAGTCAATATATCACAAAGAAATCTATATCAGAATAGTCAATATATCACAAAGAAATCTATATCAGAATAGTCAATATATCACAAAGAAATCTTTATCAGAATAGTCAATATATCACAAAGAAATCTATATCAGAATAGTCAATATATCACAAAGAAATCTATGTCAGTATTGTCAATATATCACAAAGAAATCTATGTCAGTATTGTCAATATATCACAAAGAAATCTATATCAGAATAGTCAATATATCACAAAGAAATCTATGTCAGTATTGTCAATATATCACAAAGAAATCTATGTTAGAATAGTCAATATATCACAAAGAAATCTATGTCAGTATTGTCAATATATCACAAAGAAATCTATATCAGAATAGTCAATATATCACAAAGAAATCTATGTCAGTATTGTCAATATATCACAAAGAAATCTATGTCAGTATTGTCAATATATCACAAAGAAATCTATATCAGAATTGTCATATATCACAAAGAAATCTATATCAGAATAGTCAATATATCACAAAGAAATCTATATCAGAATAGTCAATATATCACAAAGAAATCTTTATCAGAATAGTCAATATATCACAAAGAAATCTATATCAGAATAGTCAATATATCACAAAGAAATCTATGTCAGTATTGTCAATATATCACAAAGAAATCTATGTCAGTATTGTCAATATATCACAAAGAAATCTATATCAGAATAGTCAATATATCACAAAGAAATCTATGTCAGTATTGTCAATATATCACAAAGAAATCTATGTTAGAATAGTCAATATATCACAAAGAAATCTATGTCAGTATTGTCAATATATCACAAAGAAATCTATATCAGAATAGTCAATATATCACAAAGAAATCTATGTCAGTATTGTCAATATATCACAAAGAAATCTATGTCAGTATTGTCAATATATCACAAAGAAATCTATATCAGAATTGTCAATATATCACAAAGAAATCTATGTCAGTATTGTCAATATATCACAAAGAAATCTATGTCAGTATTGTCAATATATCACAAAGAAATAAATGTCAGGGTAAATGTCCTTTCAGATGGAAACAGAACAGGTGACAAATCAGATGGAAATATATTGGAACTGACAGTTTATATGTAACAAAAAATAACTTTCACATATAACAAAATATAGACTTTCATATATAACAGATTCACAAAATCTGTATTTTCTTATACATGAAAGCGTATATTGTGTATTACATGAAAGTCTTTAATTTGTTATACAAAAAAGTGTATGTTGTGTTATACATAAACATATATATTTTGTTATACACGAAAATCTTTAATTTGTTATACAAGAAAGTGAATATCGTGTTATACATGAAAGTGTATATTTTGTTACATATGAAAGTCTTTATTTTGTTCTATATGAAGGTGTTTATTTTGCTATACATGCAAGTGTATATTTTCATGTATAACAAAATATACACTTTCATGTGTAACAAATTATGCGCTATGACAAAACACTGAAAGTAATTTCCCGGAAAATAAATAAATGTTTGTCTCTTACAGACGAGAGACTGCCATAGACGCTGACTTGAGGGCAGGTAGTCTGTGAGATCAAGTTCTGAAACTTGGCGCCATAGACGCTGACTTGAGGGCAGGTAGTCTGTGAGGTCAAGTTCTGAAACTTGGCGCCATAGACGCTGATTTGAGGGCAGGTAGTCTGTGAGGTCAAGTTCTGAAACTTGGCGCCATAGACGCTGACTTGAGGGCAGGTAGTCTGTGAGATCAAGTTCTGAAACTTGGCGCCATAGACGCTGACTTGAGGGCAGGTAGTCTGTGAGATCAAGTTCTGAAACTTGGCGCCATAGACGCTGACTTGAGGGCAGGTAGTCTGTGAGATCAAGTTCTGAAACTTGGCGCCATAGACGCTGACTTGAGGGCAGCTAGTCTGTGAGGTCAAGTTCTGAAACTTGGCGCCATAGACGCTGACTTGAGGGCAGCTAGTTTGTGAGGTCAGGTTCTGAAACTTGGTGCCATAGACGCTGACTTGAGGGCAGCTAGTCTGTGAGGTCAAAGATCAGAACTTGACTAGACTGATAAAGAATAGGATGACTACCTCGACCTGGAAAGACAAGTGAAGGAAGGTATCCTCTCTTATATATGTCTAACATGCTCTGATATGGAAAGACAAGTGAAGGAAGGTATTCTCTCTTATATATGTCTAACATGCTCTGATATGGAAAGACAAGTGAAGGAAGGTATCCTCTCTTATATATGTCTAACATGCTCTGATATAGAAAGACAATTGAAGGAAGGTATCCTCTCTTATATATGTCTAACATGCTCTGATATGTATGGAAAGACAAGTGAAGGAAGGTATCCTCTCTTATATATGCCTAACATGCTCTGATATGGAAAGACAAGTGAAGGAAGGTATCCTCTCTTATATATGTCTAACATGCTCTGATATGGAAAGACAAGTGAAGGAAGGCATCCTCTCTTATATATGTCTAACATGCTCTGATATGGAAAGACAATTGAAGGAAGGCATCCTCTCTTATATATGTCTAACATGCTCTGATATGGAAAGACAAGTGAAGGAAGGTATCCTCTCTTATATATGTCTAACATGCTCTGATATGGAAAGACAAGTGAAGGAAGGTATCCTCTCTTATATATGTCTAACATGCTCTGATATGGAAAGACAAGTGAAGGAAGGTATCCTCTCTTATATCTAACATGCTCTGATATGGAAAGACAAGTGAAGGAAGGTATCCTCTCTTATATCTAACATGCTCTGATATGGAAAGACAAGTGAAGGAAGGTATCCTCTCTTATATATGTCTAACATGCTCTGATATGGAAAGACAATAGAAGGAAGGTATCCTCCTTTATATCTAACATGCTCTAATATGGAAAGACAAGTGAAGGAAGGTATCCTCTCTTATATATGTCTAACATGCTCTGATATGGAAAGACAATAGAAGGAAGGTATCCTCTCTTATATATGTCTAACATGCTCTAATATGGAAAGACAAGTGAAGGAAGGCATCCTCTCTTATATACGTCTAACATGCTCTGATATGGAAAGACAATAGAAGGAAGGTATCCTCTCTTATATATGCCTAACATACTCTGATATGGAAAGACAAGTGAAGGAAGGTATCCTCTCTTATATATGTCTAACATGCTCTGATATGGAAAGACAATAGAAGGAAGGTATCCTCTCTTATATATGTCTAACATGCTCTGATATGGAAAGACAAGTGAAGGAAGGTATCCTCCTTTATATCTAACATGTTCTGATCTGTACCGACATCTACGTGGGGCCGGACCAAGCCTTGGATTCGGTACACACAGTCTCCACTCAGGATGTCCCGAGACAGAAAAGTCTCAGAACTCACCAGGTGTATGACAGTATGTGAGCAGCAACATAATAAGTGTAAGCGCTACAGAAGGAAAAGATGAAGATGGTGTCCGTTGTGTAGGAAGTTTACCTGACACAGCCATCCGATCCCAATCAAGGGGACAGTACTCACAGAGTAAACTCTCCCGGACATCACACTGATTAAGCGCACCTTTCAGCGCTGACGCGCCCTTGGCTGGTGCGCAACCGTCTGTGATGTAGCAACAGACTTCAGTTATCTCAGAACAAATGTCTGGACGATTTGTCTGTCAGTGTTTTCTGCCTGAAGTCTTAACTTGATACCAGCTTTAGTTTTTCTGTTAACTTTTTATGGTCGACTTCATTTTCTTTCTGTTCCTTCTGTTTGTAAAAGTATTTCGTTGTCAGAAATCAGACACCCAGAGCAGCGACAGCGCTGCCGGGGCAACGAAGAGCAGCCAACCAAGACATTCCCTCGCTCAGCCTCACCACCTGTTGCTAGCCGTCTGTGTCACAGTAACACGGTCACGGTGATCGAAGTGGCTCTGGTTAAGCCGAACTTAGTAAGAAACTGACATCGCAGTTACTTGTGGCTGTCTGAGTGACATCTGTGTGATATCTGAGTGGTCGCTACGTGATATCTGAGAGGTCGCTACGTGATATTTGAGTGGTCGCTACGTGATATCTGAGTGGTCGCTACTTGATATCTGAGAGGTCGCTACGTGATATTTGAGTGGTTGCTACGTGATATCTTAGTGGTCGCTACGTGATATTTGAGTGGTCGCTACGTGATATCTGAGTGATCTTGATTGCTTTCTACGATATTTCTTTACTCGAATACTATTCTTCTAGTATCACAAGTGGTATCTGTAACATGTGTTAACTGTTACATAATCAGAAGCTGTTGCTGCTGTTGTCAACAGAGCTGTGGGTAACAGTTAATTAACAGATATGTGTGAGTTATCAGTTAACATATAGCTATGAGTAATAGTTAACAGATACTACAAACTCTACACACACAAAAAACTGTGCACTTTCTCCACGGAAGTAAAACTAACTAACTAACTCTGCCTCTCTCTCTGTGTCTCTCTCTCTCTCTCTCTCTCTCTATATATATATATATATATATATATAGTGACTCTATAGTGTAACTATATGCCTCCATAGAATAACCAGTAGTCTCTCAAACCATGGCTTGACAGCCATCAAGTTCTAAAAGGACATAGTTCTAAAAGTAACTTGTTAGATCTTGCTAGAAATTATTTCAATGAATGTTAAAGAATATATGTTAGAAGAGCCGTACTGAAAGTGTAGTTTTGTTTATGTATATGCCTGCATATGTGCGCACGTTATTTTGTTAATTACCTTATATTTGTGAATGTATTAGTTTAATCTTCTCTTACATTTGTGAATGTAATAGAGGAAGACACCGTGATGATCTGCAAATGGATGCATCAGTAGCAGGCCATCTTGCTCACAACCGAGAGGCCTGCAGGAGTGCTGTTAGGGAGGCAAAGTTCCTCAAGGGACATGCAAAGACAATAGAAGGAAGGTATCCTCTCTTATATATGTCTAACATGCTCTGATATGGAAAGACAAGTGAAGGAAGGTATCCTCCTTTATATCTAACATGTTCTGATCTGTACCGACATCTACGTGGGGCCGGACCAAGCCTTGGATTCGGTACACACAGTCTCCACTCAGGATGTCCCGAGACAGAAAAGTCTCAGAACTCACCAGGTGTATGACAGTATGTGAGCAGCAACATAATAAGTGTAAGCGCTACAGAAGGAAAAGATGAAGATGGTGTCCGTTGTGTAGGAAGTTTACCTGACACAGCCATCCGATCCCAATCAAGGGGACAGTACTCACAGAGTAAACTCTCCCGGACATCACACTGATTAAGCGCACCTTTCAGCGCTGACGCGCCCTTGGCTGGTGCGCAACCGTCTGTGATGTAGCAACAGACTTCAGTTATCTCAGAACAAATGTCTGGACGATTTGTCTGTCAGTGTTTTCTGCCTGAAGTCTTAACTTGATACCAGCTTTAGTTTTTCTGTTAACTTTTTATGGTCGACTTCATTTTCTTTCTGTTCCTTCTGTTTGTAAAAGTATTTCGTTGTCAGAAATCAGACACCCAGAGCAGCGACAGCGCTGCCGGGGCAACGAAGAGCAGCCAACCAAGACATTCCCTCGCTCAGCCTCACCACCTGTTGCTAGCCGTCTGTGTCACAGTAACACGGTCACGGTGATCGAAGTGGCTCTGGTTAAGCCGAACTTAGTAAGAAACTGACATCGCAGTTACTTGTGGCTGTCTGAGTGACATCTGTGTGATATCTGAGTGGTCGCTACGTGATATCTGAGAGGTCGCTACGTGATATTTGAGTGGTCGCTACGTGATATCTGAGTGGTCGCTACTTGATATCTGAGAGGTCGCTACGTGATATTTGAGTGGTTGCTACGTGATATCTTAGTGGTCGCTACGTGATATTTGAGTGGTCGCTACGTGATATCTGAGTGATCTTGATTGCTTTCTACGATATTTCTTTACTCGAATACTATTCTTCTAGTATCACAAGTGGTATCTGTAACATGTGTTAACTGTTACATAATCAGAAGCTGTTGCTGCTGTTGTCAACAGAGCTGTGGGTAACAGTTAATTAACAGATATGTGTGAGTTATCAGTTAACATATAGCTATGAGTAATAGTTAACAGATACTACAAACTCTACACACACAAAAAACTGTGCACTTTCTCCACGGAAGTAAAACTAACTAACTAACTCTGCCTCTCTCTCTGTGTCTCTCTCTCTCTCTCTCTCTCTCTCTATATATATATATATATATATATATATATAGTGACTCTATAGTGTAACTATATGCCTCCATAGAATAACCAGTAGTCTCTCAAACCATGGCTTGACAGCCATCAAGTTCTAAAAGGACATAGTTCTAAAAGTAACTTGTTAGATCTTGCTAGAAATTATTTCAATGAATGTTAAAGAATATATGTTAGAAGAGCCGTACTGAAAGTGTAGTTTTGTTTATGTATATGCCTGCATATGTGCGCACGTTATTTTGTTAATTACCTTATATTTGTGAATGTATTAGTTTAATCTTCTCTTACATTTGTGAATGTAATAGAGGAAGACACCGTGATGATCTGCAAATGGATGCATCAGTAGCAGGCCATCTTGCTCACAACCGAGAGGCCTGCAGGAGTGCTGTTAGGGAGGCAAAGTTCCTCAAGGGACATGCAAATGAATGAATCGTTTAATTTTCACTCTTTTAAATGTTTTTTTCCTAATATAATTTGTATACTTGTATTAAATCGAGCGTGTGGGAAGAATGAAAGATGGAGTGATGAAGGGAAGAATGTAAGACGGGCCTGTGTGCCCAATTCGTTACCCTTTAAAAATAAAGATCATTCATGCATTCATTCATTCATTCATTCATGTATTCATTCATGCATTCATTCATCCCCTCTATCTTTCTCAATTAACGATTAATCTCTCTCTCTCTCTCTCTCTCTCTCTCTCTCTCTCTCTCTCTCTCTGATATCTGTAGCAATCTCCATCTTGACACGGTCATTTCCCCAGGAACCATGTCAGAATCGAGGAAAACAAAAACGAGATCTGAATATCTTGTCTTGAAAGGGCCATGATACAAAGCACAGACCAGGCAAAGCCAGCCAGCGCGGTCTCTCTGTGATGTGTGTGCACTGACACATCGTGTTAACGATATCTGCAGCCAATGTGTGACTTCAGTGCTTGTCTGGATTTATCCAAACTTTCTCTAACGTGTTTTTCATTGCTGTTTGTAGCTTGATGTGAAACAGATTAAGTTCACACCAGGCCTTAGCTCCGTCATGTACAAATCTCGTATAAAACTATCATCCGTGTTTGATATCATTTTGATTTCTTTACTAAATGATTATAACCATAGATTATAACGATATCATCATCATCATCCTCCTCTTCCTCATCATCATCATGTAAGTGAAGCTTTGTTCTTTGTCACTGAAAAATATTAGTGGCCACATTCGCCATGCCTAGTTTCTAGGAGATTTAAGAAACTCCCATACGGAAGATAATATTGTCCGTCTATACACTAGAAGATAATATTGTCCGTCTATACACTAGAGGATAATATTATCTGTCTTTCACTAGAAGATAATATTGTCCGTCTATACACTAGAGGATAATATTGTCCGTCTATACACTAGAAGATGATATTGCCCGTCTATACACTAGAAGATGATATTGTCCGTCTATACACTAGAAGATGATATTGTCCGTCTATACACTAGAGGATAATATTGTCCGTCTATACACTAGAAGATAATATTGTCCGTCTATACACTAGAAGATAATATAGTCCGTCTATACCCTAGAGGATGATATTGTCCGTCTATACACTAGAAGATAATATTGTCCGTCTATACACTAGAGGATAATATTGTCCGTCTATACCCTAGAGGATAATATTGTCCGTCTATACATTAGAGGATAATATTGTCGGTCTATACATTAGAGGATAATATTGTCCGTCTATACATTAGAGGATGATATTGTCCGTCTATACATTAGAGGATAATATTGTCCGTCTATACATTAGAGGATGATATTGTCCGTCTATACATTAGAGGATAATATTGTCCGTCTATACATTAGAGGATGATATTGTCCGTCTATACATTAGAGGATAATCTTGTCCGTCTATACATTAGAGGATGATATTGTCCGTCTATACATTAGAGGATAATATTGTCTGTCTATACACTAGAAGATAATATTGTCCGTCTATACACTAGAGGATAATATTGTCCGTCTATACCCTCTGGGTAAAGCTGGAGCGACCATCCCCAACCCAGCGCGTCACAGGTGGCGGATGGTGAAAGTCCTCCAGATATGGAGGATCCCTGTGAATAAGGAGTTATCCAAATAAGCAGGCGCGGACCAACTGGCGGTAGACTCAGAGAGCGAGGTAGGGTAGTAGGTGGCTCTACTACTCCTATAAAGTGCCTCAGGTGCTCAGTGAAGGGAATACCAGCGGGTCAGAAGCGCCTTAAAACCTCTCGCTCCCGCTGCCTTGCGGGTAGGACAGGGAGTCCAAAGGCTAGCGGAGAGTCCGTACACAAACCGACAGAAGGCAACGGGAAACCACTGTTGTAATTCCCAAGAATAGTTATGCTTAAACAGAATAATCGATTCATCATGAACGACGTTAATGGATGTTCCTCTGGAACAGCCTCGTTCGGTAGGGCAGCTCACGAGCCACAGGTGCGATGATCTATTACCAAAACATTCTATACTGATGGAACCAGATGATGAAACAACCAACAAGCAGGAGCTCTCTCAAGCTATCAGGAGCCTTTCGAACTGAAAAACAACAGCCACGGATAACATGGCAGCAACAGCAGCAGCGCTGAAAGAAAATATGCAGGCCCTTCTGCCACCACAACTTCTGCTTCATTATCACAGTCAACGCGTAAGATGGACACTTAATATACACAGCTTACACTGGTTACTGGAATGCCTTGACTGCATTAATGCTACATTTTAAGATCAGTCAATCAGTAAATCAATCAGTCAATCAATCAGTAAATCAATCAGTCAATCAACCCACAAGCTCCCCGACCAGCGCTGGGAAAAGGCGCGGTGTCTCTTACTACAGAAAGCATGGCGCTCTGACAAGACTGGATGCAACACCTCTGGAGCATAAAAGCTAACATCTAAAACCTTCACTCTAGTTATCTTGAAATTGTTCCAGAAACTGGTAGAGCATGTTCTTCTCAAGTCACAGTGTGGTTTCAAGTATAGTTGATCATTCAGTGACATGATAATCACAGTTCACAGTATGGTTTCAGGTATAGATGATCATCCATTCATTCATTTGCATGTCCTTTGTAGAACTTTGCCTCCCTAACAGCTCTCCTGTAGGCCTCTCGGTTGTGAGCAAGATGGCCTGCTGCTGATGCATCCATTTGCAGATCATCAACGATGTCTTGCAGCCATTTTCGCCTTGGTCTTCTTCTTTTTCCTTTTTCCATTATGTACCCTTCCAAGACAGTTTTCTCTAGATTATCATCACGTTTAATGTGTCCAAAATATTTCTCTCTTTAATCCTAATACCAGCCTTCTTCAATATAAAGCTCTTGTAGTATGGATATATTTGCTCTTTTTTGTGTCCATGGTATTTGAAGAACTCTTCTGTAGCATTTACAGTCACATCCATTTATGTGTTTCTCAGCTGTTTTGTTAAGTGTCCAGGTCTCACAGGAATATGTTGGGATGTGAAAGATGCATGCCCTTAAAAATCTTATTTTTGTAGTTCTGTCTGTTCCTCTCTACAGATTCTTTACTTATTTTATTTTCTGAAGAGCGATAGATGTCCTCCTTTAAATTTCTCTCATTCTATCTCCATTATTAGTTAACAGTGATCCAAGATATTCAAAACTCTCCACTTCTTCCAGTTTTTCATCACAGTATAGTTTCAGGTATAGATGATCATCTAGTGACATGATAATCACAAGTCACGTGCTCTAACAGCAGCCAAAAATGAACACCAGAAACAAAAACTCAGAGGAAATAGTGAAATTTGAAACAAGTTTAAAAACGAAAATATCTCAGATATTTGATAACATCTAGAACAAAGAAACATCATGAAACTCTGAAGAGGACATTGTTAAGAGAGGCCAAATTAGTAGGCATAAAATCCCTTGATGAGGTTGAAAGATTCGCCGAAGACAGGAAAAATTGGCGAACTACTTTGCGAGCCCTATGTGACGTTTAACGGCACGGGAAGGATATAAGATATAATATAAGAAGAACAAAGGAATAACAAGTTTGTGAAATATATATTTAATTTTTAACAAATTTCAAGTAGCACGACTGGAGCAGTAATTTGCTGATTGTAGTCTCCACAAATCTGTGATCAGAAAGCTGGACACTTGTCTTGATATATCGATATAGCTGTATCTTACATCCTTCCCGTGCCGCCAGACGCCACACAGGGCCCGCGTAGTAGTTGGCCACTTTTTCCTATTTTTGGCGAGCTTTTCAACCTCATCAAGGGATGTTATGCCCATTAAACTGGTCTGTCTTAACAATGTCCTCCTTAGAGTTTCACATGGTCGACCTCTTTTTTTTTCGGCCTGTTGTGCTCCACTTGATAGCTTGTTTTCGGACTATCTGATTGTTTCTTCTCGTCACATGACCGACATATGTCCATCTCTTTTTCTGATCACCCATGAGACAGGTTGTTCTTTGCTCATGCCTTATCTCTGCGTTGTTCTTGAATTCGTTCTACTTTATACCGAGTATTTTCCTTAGGCATGCGTTTTCGAAAGAGTCTAATTTCTTGTCTATTTCTTTAGTTGTTTTCCAACTTTCACATGCATAAAAGAGGGTGAATATTATATTTGAATTGAATAATCTTAATGTGGATGTTGAGCTTATAACATTTGAGTGCCATATGTTCTCAAGATTCTTGAAGGTCAATCTTCTTTTGCAGTTCTAACTTCCTTCCTGGTGTCACCATCCTGGTCTATGTAGCTACCGAGGTATGCAAACTGGTTCACTTCTTCAGCAGCTGTTCTTTCAACGTATATTTTCTTTCTTGATGAATGGGAAGTTTAATTTTTTTTCAGTTATCCACATATTTTAGAGATGGGTACAAAAAGTGCACACCACATTCAAGATTATCCACATATTTTAGAGATAGGTATAAAAAGTGCGCACCACATTCAAGATAATCCACATATTTTAGAGATGGGTACAAAAAATGCACACCACATTCAAGATAATCCACATATTTTAGAGATGGGTACAGAAAGTGCACACCACATTCAAGATTATCCACATATTTTAGAGATAGGTACAAAAAATGCACACCACATTCAAGATAATCCACATATTTTAGAGATGGGTACAGAAAGTGCATACCACATTCAAGATTATACACATATTTTAGAGATAGGTACAATAACAGTACGCCAACTCTGACACAAGCCACATGTCACAAAAATCAGTACGATAACATCAAGTCAACTCTGATACAAGCCACATATCACAATGATCAGTACAATAACATCAAGTCAACTCTGATACAAGACACATATCACAAAAATCAGTACGATAACATCAAGTCAACTCTGATACAAGGCACATATCACATAAATCAGTATGATAACATGAACTCTGATACAAACCACATATCACAAAAATCAGTACGATAACATCAAGTCAACTCTGATACAAGCCATAGATCATAAAGATGTATGATAATATATGAAATCATGACACAGAAATATCAAGAAATGTTGCTGGATCATTCATGACATAGAGATATCAGCAAATATCATCTTCATGCCAATTCCTAATACTAGCCACATATTAACATGTTGTCGCTTGACGTACAGATAGAAAATAGATAATTGGACAAACATACAGATATGCAGACATGCAGATAATTAGACATACAGAAGTAAACAAACAAATAGTTGGACAGACAGCGAGGCAAAGCGATAGACAAGCACAAAGATATACAAACTTTCATCCTTAACGTAAAAATATAACAAAACTAAGGGGCTGAGTAGTCTCGAGTTCTGGAGATTGCGAGTTCAGATCCCATTCGAAGTGTCAAGGGCGTGTCCTCGTGAATCTTCCGGCAATAAATTCCCCTAGTCCCCAGGTAGGTGGACAGGACGTCCTTGTTTCCAGGTAGTGGGACAGGACGCCATTGTTTTCAGGTAGTGGGACAGGACGTCCTTGTGTATTGTCTCGCACATCAGAAACCTTCAGCGGTTAGAAGTGGTTAAAAGTGTGGGTCAGACGGGCGCTGCCCGGGCAGAATTCTAGGAAAAATCTTCCAGAGATTGGAGCAGTTCCTTGCAGTGTTTGTACTGACCGCCACAGCCAGTCTTTGGTGTAGAACCGGCGGCCCTGCAGGTATTAGGAACGTCCTGACTGAGATGAAGCTATTTACCAACAAACAAACAAACAAACAAACAATACAACACAACCGAAACACAAATACAGACAATTAAATTTGAGATGATATGGTCCAAATATAGACTTTAATGACCAGTTTCATGACACAGCCTGCCATCTCCATGGAAACGAGCGCGAGACGTGAGCGCAAGTTGAAGAACAACATTTGTACAACATAAACAAGTCTCTAATTAGAAAACGTCCTATGTTAGACTGTCAGTCGCCAGTTACTGAGATATTTCCATGTATCAGCAACTGCAGCACTTTGAATGGAATGTATGGGCGATAATTTCCTCATCACGCACAAACTCTGCTGGGTTATGTCTGAGCTGTTGTGCCAGAACTCCATAATACTGCACTGGACTGTGTCTGTACTAACTTCTCTCAACACAGGCCAAATTCTACAGCATTTTCTCGGAGCTAGCCTCCTTCATCGTTGACGGCATCGTACCTTCCTCTATCTCAGAAGGGATTTGTTGCCCGCCGTCCTGAAAAGTTGCTCTCGACGGAGATACACCTGCGACCTCCTGGACCTTGGACACGCTGATCGCCCTTGACTGGACCACACTTTTGTTTGAGACGACTTTTTCATGTGAAGAAAGAAAGAAAACAACACGAAGTAACCAAGGATAACGCCAACACGTTTTTATATCTTATTTCAGGTAGTTTTCTGCTGCTAAATGGTGGTTTTGTTCTTCTGTCAACATCTTGGTTCTTGTCTCAGTGATAAAGTGTTCTTCTGTCAACATCTTGGTTATTGTCTCAGTGATAAAGTGTTCTTCTGTCAACATCTTGGTTCTTGTCTCAGTGATAAAGTGTTCTTGTGTCAACATCTTGGTTCTTGTCTCAGTGATAAAGTGTTCTTGTGTCAACATCTTGGTTCTTGTCTCAGTGGTAAGTATTCTTCTGTCAACATCTTGGTTCTTGTCTCAGTGATAAAGTGTTCTTCTGTCAACATCTTGGTTCTTGTGTCAACATCTTGGTTCTTGTCTCAGTGATAAAGTGTTCTTCTGTCAACATCTTGGTTCTTGTCTCAGTGATAAAGTGTTCTTCTGTCAACATCTTGGTTCTTGTCTCAGTGATAAAGTGTTCTTCTGTCAACATCTTGGTTCTTGTGTCAACATCTTGGTTCTTGTCTCAGTGATAAAGTGTTCTTCTGTCAACGTCTTGGTTCTTGTCTCAGTGATAAAGTGTTCTTCTGTCAACGTCTTGGTTCTTGTCTCAGTGATAAAGTGTTCTTGTGTCAACATCTTGGTTCTTGTGTCAACATCTTGGTTCTTGTGTCAATATCTTGGTTCTTGTCTCAGTGATAAAGTGTTCTTCTGTCAACATCTTGGTTATTGTCTCAGTGATAAAGTGTTCTTCTGTCAACATCTTGGTTCTTGTCTCAGTGATAAAGTGTTCTTCTGTCAACATCTTGGTTCTTGTCTCAGTGATAAAGCGTTCTTTTGTCAACATCTTGGTTCTTGTCTCAGTGATAAAGTGTTCTTCTGTCAACATCTTGGTTATTGTCTCAGTGATAAAGTGTTCTTCTATCAACATGTTGGTTCTTGTGTCCGTGTTAAAGTGTTCTTCTGTCAAGATATAGGTTCTTGTGTCCGTGTTAAAGTGTTCTTCTATCAATATGTTGGTTCTTGTGTCCGTGTTAAAGTATTCTTCTGTCAACATGTTGGTTCTTGTGTCCGTGTTAAAGTGTTCTTTTATAAACATATTAGTTCTTGTCTCAGTGATAAAGTGTTCTTCTATCAACATGTTGGTTCTTGTGTCGTGTTAAAGTGTTCTTCTGTCAAGATATAGGTTCTTGTGTCCGTGTTAAAGTGTTCTTCTATCAACATGTTAGTTCTTGTGTCCGTGTTAAAGTATTCTTCTATCAACATGTTAGTTCTTGTGTCCGTGTTAAAGTATTCTTCTATCAACATGTTGGTTCTTGTGTCCGTGTTAAAGTATTCTTCTATCAACATGTTGGTTCTTGTGTCCGTGTTAAAGTATTCTTCTATCAACATGTTAGTTCTTGTGTCCGTGTTAAAGTATTCTTCTATCAACATGTTGGTTCTTGTGTCCGTGTTAAAGTATTCTTCTGTCAACGTCTTGGTTCTTGTGTCAACATGTTGGTTCTTGTGTCCGTGTTAAAGTATTCTTCTATCAACATGTTGGTTCTTGTGTCCGTGTTAAAGTGTTTCAAGATTTCATGAGTGGTAATAATTTAGGACTGTACATGTTTTAAGGCTGTGGATGTTTTTAAGATTCCGGATGTTTTAAAACTGTGGATATTTGTTTCAAGATTCTAGATGTTTTAAGACTGGATATTTTAAGATTAATGATGCGTATTTCAGGACTGTGGATGTTTTAAGACGGAATGCTTTAAGACTGTGAATGTCTTAAGATTGTGGATATTTGTTTTAGGACTGCAGATAGTGTGGGTATGTAAAGAAAGCTTGGTTGTAAAAACACAACAGAATGTTTAGCTTCCACACGAGACTCGGGGAATATGCCACTGACCTCTCTAGACGTGTGAATTTTTTTGATTTCCTGCACATGACCTAGGAAGCGTATCGGATGTGAAGTGGATCACACTAACTTATCTGAAACCCAATAAAGACCTAAGCAACATACTCCTAGACAAACTCATCCTCCTTGATCCCATATTCAAGTTTGTCCAGTTTAAGCCACAATGAAGAAGCTTCTCACTTTGCTACTCGGAGCACCAAGGAAGGGGTCATTCATTTGCATGTCCATTGCGGAACTTTGCCTCCCTAACAGCTCTCCTGTGGGCCTCTCGGTTGTGAGCAAGATGGCCTGCTGCTGATGCATCCATTTGCAGATCATCAATGATGTCTTGCTGCCATCTTCGCCTTGGTCTTCCTCTCTTTCACTTTCCCATTATGTACCCTTCCAAGACAGTTTTCTCTAGATTATCATAACGTTTAATGTGTCCAAAATATTTAAGCTTTCTCTCTTTAATCCTCTCTGCTACCCAGCATTCTTCAATATTAAGTTCTTGTAGTATGGATATGTTTGTTATTTTTCGTGTCCATGATATCTGAAGAACTCTTCTGTAGCATTTACATTCAAAGGCATTTATATGTTTCTCAGCTGTTTTGTTAAGTGTCCAGGTCTAACGGGCATATGTTGCGATGGGAAAGATGCCTGCCCTTAAAAATCTTATTTTTGATATCTCAGCTTCGCTTTGTCAGTTTCTGCCACTGTTTCTTTCCTCACTTGTCTAGTTGCGCGTGTACGTTTCCCTGTGTGGGTTTGTGGATTTCTGTCTGTGTGTGGGTATGTGGATTTAGGTCTATATATGTGGGTGTGTGGGTTTAGGTCTATATGTGTTGGTGAGTGGGTTTCTATGTGTGGCTTTCTATCTATGTGTGTGGACGTGCAGGTTTCTGTTTATATATGTGTGTGTGGGTTTCTGTCTATGTGTGTGGATGTGCGGGTTTCTGTCTATGTATAGGGGTGTATGGGTTTCTATCTATGTGTATGAGTGTGTGTTTCTATATATGTGTGCGTTTTTGTCTGTATGTGTGTATGCGTTTCTGCATGTGTGTGTGCTATTTATGTCTATGTGAGTGGGTGTGTGGATTTCTGTCTATGTTTGGATGTGGGGGTTTCTATCTATGTGTGTGTGGGTGTGTTGGTTACTGTCTATGTGCTGGGGTGTGTGCGTTACTGTCTAAGTGTTGAGGTGTGCTCGTTACTGTTTATGTTTGGGTGTGTGGGATTCTGTTTATGTGTGTGTGGGTTTGTTTATGTGTGTGTGGGTTTCTGTTTGTGTGTGTGTGGGTGTGTGGGTTTCTGTCTCTGCGGCCCAGTGTGTGCGTTTCTGTCTGTGTGTTTGCGGGTGTGTATGTTTCTGTCTGTGTGTGTGGGCGTGTGAGTTTCTGTCTGTATGTGTAGGTGTGTGTTTCTGAATGTATGCATGGGCGTGTGTGTAACAGAATAGAGGTTGTAACACAATTATTTGTGGTCAAATGTTGTTGACCACTACTCATGTGATTTTGCAAGCACGGAGCAAGATATATCTTCCTTCTTCCATTGGCCATTTGGTCACGGGGTCTGGGGATCCTTTTTGCACGTGACGAAACTTCTGCTTGAGATGTGAGAGAAATAGAGAGAGAGAGAGAGAGAGAGAGAGGACGTCTTGTTGTTTGGGCTTTGATGAATGTTCGTGTAAGTTTTAGTAGGTTTGGTTGTCCTTTTAAGGACAAATGTTGTAAATTCATTTTGTAGTTTTTTTTTTAACTTGGTTGTCTTTTTTAGGACAAATGTGATTCTTGTTGGAAGGTTGTGCATGGAGTTTTCGGTATGATGGAGGTCAGCATGGTTTTCAATGTTTCTGTTTGCTAGTTTGAGTCATGTGACGACGCAATTCGCCCGGACAGTTTCCCTGTACGTTGTGGATTTTCTTCATCTCATTTTATATTCAAAACTTCCTTTTTGGAACAATTTCATGCGCACTTTTGGTTTTCCTTTAAAACTTTTCGGTGTTATTGCAAACTCTGACTTCTGTGATATTTGGGCTCAATGTTAAGTGCTGCCATTTGTCACTTATCACGGTTGAATTGTCAGTCATGTTAGACTGGTCATGTTCGTGATGCTGACAATGTAGTGGTTTTGTTAATATTCACCTGGATTGTTGTTAGTATATAGTTACACGGTGTACATAACTATGTAACATTTCTGGGTGTTGTTATTCTTGGCCTGGGTTGTTGTTAGTATATAGTTACACGGTGTACATATCTATGTAACATTTCTGGGTGTTGGTAACGCAGTTAACCCAGTAACTGTTTTAAATAGTGCAGTGTAGCGCTCAAGGAGAAAAATATTGTCTCATGTGTCTGTGAGTTTCTCTCTGTGTGAGTAGGTGTAACAGAAGCAAGTTCCTCTCTCTGTGTAAGTAGATGTAACAAACAAGTTTTTTTTGTGAGAACCCTTGTTGGTGTGGTCAAACAGTTATAGAGCACAACTCACCTGTTTATGCTAACACGGAGAAAGTATCTGCAAGTTCCATCTGAGAACCCAGTCACGTGGGTCTGAGTGGCCGGATGTAGGAACGAGTTAGTTTTCGTCTGAATGTTGTAGAGGCAGGTCGTGTGTGAGGTTTCTCAAAAAAAGATGTTTGTTAGGACTTGGTTCGTCGTGTAAGTTTTTGTTGTTGATTGTCCTTGTTAGGACAAATGTGTGTTTAAGTCAGAATGTAGATTTGCTAGTTGATTGTCCATTTTAGGGCAAAAGGTTGTAATGTTTATTACGTAGCGTTTTAAGTTTGGTCATCCTTTCCAGAACAAAATGTGATTCTTGATTGGAAGGTTGTGTGTGGAGTTTTTCAGTACATATGAGGTTAGTATTTCTTTTTGGTGTTATAATTCAGTGAGAGTCTCATAGCGATCTTTATTGCTCGGACTGTTTTTCTATCCTCCTGGCAATTGTTTCCATCAGTTACATGCCACATCCATTTACATCACGCATTTAACAAATGGGAATTCGTAATTAAAATTTGGTATTTTTAAAGCTGCACAGGTAACACAGGTATTGACTGGGTACATGGGACCCAACTAGAAGATCTTGATTTTGCTGATGACATAACTCTTATCAGTAACAATGTGAATTCCACCCAAGAAAAAACAGATATCCTGTCTTCACTGGCTAGCAAAATAGGACTTGAAATTAACAATGACAAAACAAAAATAATGAAAATTCCCATTAATCAAAATGGAAAAATACACATAGAAGGGACAGATATTGAAGAAGTCAATCAATTTGCATACCTTAGCAGCTACATAGACCAGGATGGTGACACCAGAAAGGAAGTTAGGATCAGAATTGCAAAAGCAGCATCAATCTTCAAGAATCTTGAGAACATATGGAACTCAAAAGTTATAAGCACAAAAACCAAGTTAAGACTATTCAATTCAAATGTAATGTCCACCCTCATTTATGCATTCGAAAGCTGGAAAACAACTAAAGAAATAGAAAAGAAATTATACTCTTTTGAAAACAAATCCATAAAGAAAATACTCGGCATCAAGTGGAATGAATTCAAGAACAATGCAGAGATAAGACAGATGACTGAACAACAAACAGTCTCATGGGTGATCAGGAAAAGGAGATGGACATATGTTGGTCACTTGATGAGAAGAAATGATCAGAGAATCCCAAAACAAGCTATCAAGGGGAACACAACAGGCCAAAGAAAAAGAGGCAGACCGTGTGAAACTCTGAAGAGGACATTGTTAAGAGAGGCCAACTTAACAGCCATAAAATCCTTTGATGAGGTTGAAAGATTCGCCGAAGACAAGAAAAATTGGCGAATTACTTTGCGAGCCCTATGTGACGTTTAGCGGCACGGGAAGGATATAAGATATAAGATAAGATAAGAAAGCGGATTCCCTCTGGGACAGATACAGACTTGCCGGCAGAGCACCACTGAACTAGTATTAGTGTATTACTGTGACGTGCTAGCAGGGCACCACTGAACTAGTATTAGTGTATTACTGTGACGTGTCCAAGGCGTCAAGAGATGGAAATTAGTGGACTTTAACTGTATCGTGATAGACTTACATTTTGTTGTTGCCTATAAAAGATGGTAACACTACTCTACCAAAAGGTCTGTCTTGTCACTATGGTACACCCTGAGTGACACAACAACAATGCCAGGTTCGCAACTGCTACAACAAAAAATGATGGTGTCTGATAGGACTCCCCACCCACTCGACAAGACTACAGCGCGGAAACCCCATGAAGATAATAATAGACCAGCTACAAGGATGCACATCAAACATTTATTGAATGAAGAAATGAACGATAAAAATGGAGATGAGAAGAGAGGACGAGCTGCCAACATGGCAGGTTGAATCAACAAACATTACAAAAGATTTCCGGGCGCAAGGTCAGCGCCATGGGGAAGAAAGTTCTGATAACTATCAGCAAATGTGAAGAACTACTTACAGATCTGTGAACTTCCAAACAAATCTCCAGAACAGACAATTATGTCCTGATAAGGACAACACTACTAACAGTCTACATTTCTCCAACAAAGAGGAAACGTGTCATAAAGGACAATACGCTGAAACTGAAATCTACTATATAACTGAAACTGACTACTTGCAAACTTCTCTACTGGACAATATGTCTACTCTGCAAAATCCTTCCCTAATAAAACTTAATACCGCGTACATACCCGATACTAAATCTTCCAATGATTCCCGAATATTCTATCGTGAAGAAGAGCTCACTTTTATACTTTGCTTTCTTAAACAAACAATTTCCTAAAAAAACGAACTAACTATCTATTACTACATTTAGTTTGTTGTGTTAACACCAGACATTATAAACTTGACACGTAAAAACGTTCCCTAACTAAGCTCACATATCCCGTGCAAATTACCTGATCTGGGACTAACTAACATGGAATGTTAGAACTTTATTCCAGGCTGGAAAATTAGAAAATGTAAAGATGGAAATGGAAAAGATGAAGATCAACATATTAGGAATGAGTGAAGTTAGATGGACAGGTGCAGGGAAGATAAACTCAGATAAATATACAATAATATATTCAGGAAGTGAGAAACATGAACGAGGAGTAGGAATTATATTTGATGAACAAACAGCAAGGACAATTGTAGGATATTTGAACATCTCGGACCGAGTCCTGCTAGCCCAACTGAAAGGACAACCAATAAACATAAATATTATACAAGTGTACGCTCCAACATCTGAAAGCTCTGAAGAATATGTACAGCTATTTTATAATGACATAGAGACAGCACTAAAACACACAAAGTCACATGAAGTTATCATAGTCATGGGAGATTTTAATGGCAAAGTTGGTAAAGGAAGAACTTCAGACATCGTTGGTGACTATGGACTTGCAGAGAGGAATGACAGAAGTTGTAAATTAATTGAATGGGCAAGAATACACAGCATGGTTGTAGGAAACACCTGGTTTAAACAACATCCTCGAAGACTGGCAACGTGGTGCAGCCCAGACAAAAAGACTTTTAACCAGATAGACTTCATATTAATCAACAAACGATTCCGCAATGCATTACTGAAAATAAAAACCATGCCAGGAGCTGACTGCAATTGTGACCATGATCCACTCTGTGGAAAAGTTAGAATAAAACTAAAGAAAGCAGGCAGAAAAGTAAGAAACATCAAACTGAATACAGAACTTCTTAAAAATGACCAAGAACTGCGAGAACAATACAAAGTTATTATAACAAAGATAAATAGTATAGATGAACAATGGGAAATGTTAAGAGATTCTGTCCACCAAACTGTTAAGGAGATAATACCACAAAAAAAAAGAAGCCCCTAAAAATAAATGGATGACAGACGACATCTTAGGACTGATGGACAAGAGGAGGAGGAGTAAAAATAACGAGGAAAAATATAGCAAGATAAATAAAGAAATAAGATGCAAATGCAGAGAAGCAAAGGAAGTGTGGTTAAATGAACAGTGCAGACAGATAGAGTACGCTCATATTAAAGATAGCAAAAACATGCACAAACGAATTCGTGAACTCACAGGCAGGAAAACAAAATATACCACAGGATGCCTGAAATCGAAAGAAGGTAAAATGTTAATGGGAAAAGAAGACATTGTGGACAGGTGGACAGAGTATATCGGTGAGCTATATGGAGGAGAAAGACCAGAATTAACACCAGATACTGAAAACTGTGATGGACCACCAATACTTGAAGATGAAATCATAGATGCCATCAAACACATGAAGAAAGGAAAAGCGACTGGGCCTGATAATATAACAATAGAAGAAATAGAGGCACTAGAGGAGACAGGAATAAAAATAATAACCAAGTTACTGAATGACATTTACATCAGTGGTTATATTCCCAGTGACCTGATTAAATCCGCGTTTATAGCACTACCAAAGAAACCAGGTGTAAATGAATGTGACGACCACCGGACTATCAGCCTCTCATGTCACATAACGAAGCTACTTCTGAGAATAATTATGAGAGGACAAGGAAAAAGATAAAAATGGAAATAGCAGATGAACAGTTTGGATTTGTTGAAGGAAAGGGAACACACAATGCCATTTATGCTTTACGAACACTGACAGAAAGAGCTTTAGAAGTACAGAAAGATCTCTACTTATGTTTCATTGATTACACCAAGGCATTTAATAAGGTGAAACATAATGAAATTATTAAAATGCTTGAAGACATCAATATAGACGGCAAAGACCTGAGGATTGTAAAACATCTATGCTGGCAGCAAGAAGCAGCAATTCGAGTTGAAAATAGAACTGGAAAATATCAACTTATAAAACAAGGGGTGCGATAAGGATGTGTACTATCTCCAGACCTTTTTTCTATGTACAGCGAGAATATTCTAAGAACGATCATCACAGAACCAGGCATAAAAATTGGAGGATACAATATTAACAACCTTCGGTATGCTGACGACACAGTACTGATAGCTGAGAACCAACAAAACCTGCAAAATCTCTTGGATAAAGTCGCCAAAGAAAGTGAACAGAAAGGCCTTACTTTGAACATCAAAAAGACAGAGACTATGGTTATATCTAAGAAACAGAATCCACCAGCATGCAGTATTAAATTAAACGGAACTATTCTAAAGCAGGTGCAGAAATTCAAATACCTTGGAGTAGTAATAACTTCAGATGGGGACTGCAGAACAGAAATTAGGAGCAGAAAAGGCCAATGAATGTTAGAAAACGTGTCCTAAAATGCTATATTGAACCTATCTTGTTATATGGAAGTGAATCATGGACAATAGGCAAGTCTGCACAAAAATCATTGGAAGCAGCAGAAATGTGGTTTATCAGAAGAATGTTGCGAATTCCCTGGACAGCAAAGATAACTAATGAAGAATGTAGGAGAAGAGCTGGAGAGACAAAAAACCTTGTCAAAAAGATAAGAGAGAGAGACAATGTACTTTCATAGGACATGCAATGAGAAGAGGGGGCATTGAAAATATCATAACAACAGGAAAAATAGAAGGAAGAAGATCAAGAGGAAGACCAAGAGAAATGATACTGGACAGTCTGACGGGATGGTGTGAGAGGAGATCACCAACTGAACTGATGGCCTGCATGAAGGATCGGGTACTCTGGAGGCGCATAACAGCCAACGCCAGTTGGCACGGCACCTGATGATGATAATGATGATGGGACTAACTAAGCTCAGATGTCCCGTGCAAATTACCTGAGCTGGGACTAACTAATATTTTCACCTGGAACGTGAGAAAAAAAATTCTATATTACAAATAAGGGACATAATCAAGTACCTTTTTAACTGACGTTTATTACCTCCCTTAGATTAACATAATATACTATCACAGTTTCTGTAGCTGTTGAATCCTGTGATAATTAGATTCATGTTGAGTGTCAGCTGTGGTGTTGAGTGACTTGATTACACGTAACTGGCCATGTTCGTGTAAGGATACGTAGTGGCTGTTGTGCAGGGTTTTCGTGTGTCACATGTTGTGCCACTTGTGTGGCAGTCAAGAAAATCTGCTCAGTAAATAGTGAAGTTTGTGACAGTAAAATGAAAATACTCATATCAGTACTTCAAGATGGTAGCTGCTGCACACACACAGTGTGTGGGTGAAACACGTGTTTAATAGAGTAGACTAGTACTAGTTCATAGGTGCTGAATTATGCCAGTCGTCACGACCAGTGTGTCTGCTTACACGTTGACCAGTTCGTGCATGTATTTTGTAGCCCAGGTTGTGTTTTGTGTAGTAAGTTTCTTCAGCGGTTCTCAAGTTTTGGTTTGGGAGTTGCATTTTTGCTTAGTATTAGGGATAACTAGTCTAGGAGTTTTCAATGATGGCTGCAGATAGCTTAGGAGTTGCTAGGATTGTAGTTAGTTAGGGAGTCAAGTTAGTCTTCGGTTAGCTAGCTAGTGCTCCACATCCGGCTCATAATTCTTCTCCAGGGTCGCCAATAACATCGTGGTGGAGTGAAAAGGAGTCTAGATTAGGATAGTAGTAGTTTTGGGGCTTACAGTCAGGGGCGTTGTCTGGTTTTTATTTGTTCAAAACAGCGATGATGTCCATACCGGCCAGAAGTCTGGGGTACCTCTAGCTCCTTGACTCCGGGCAGTGCCTCTTCCCAGCCATACGTTGCCTGCAGACCAGCCAAAAGTCTGGGGTACCTCTAGCTCCTTGACTCTGTGCAGTGCTACTTCCCAGCCATACGTTGCCTGCAGACCAGCCAAAAGTCTGGGGTACTTCTAGCTCCTTGACTCTGTGCAGTGCTACTTCCCAGCCATACGTTGCCTGCAGACCAGCCAAAAGTCTGGGGTACTTCTAGCTCCTTGACTCTGTGCAGTGCTACTTCCCAGCCATACGTTGCCTGCAGACCAGCCAAAAGTCTGGGGTACTTCTAGCTCCTTGACTCTGTGCAGTGCTACTTCCCAGCCATACGTTGCCTGCAGACCAGCCAAAAGTCTGGGGTACCTCTAGCTCCTTGACTCCGGGCAGTGCCTCTTCCCAGCCATACGTTGCCTGCAGACCAGCCAAAAGTCTGGGGTACCTCTAGCTCCTTGACTCCAGGCAGTGCTACTTCCCAGCCATACGTTGCCTGCAGACCGGCCAGAAGTCTGGGGTACTTCTAGCTCCTTGACTCTGGGCAGTGCTACTTCCCAGCCATACGTTGCCTGCAGACCAGCCAAAAGTCTGGGGTACCTCTAGCTCCTTGACTCCGGGCAGTGCTACTTCCCAGCCATACGTTGCCTGCAGACCAGCCAAAAGTCTGGGGTACCTCTAGCTCCTTGACTCCGGGCAGTGCTACTTCCCAGCCATACGTTGCCTGCAGACCGGCCAGAAGTCTGGGGTACCTCTAGCTCCTTGACTCCGGGCAGTGCTACTTCCCAGCCATACGTTGCCTGCAGACTGGCCAGTGAAGCTGATCCTGAAGCTTCCAGATTGTTCGAGCAACCAGGAGCGGTTGTCTGCCCTTCTTCCCTCACCTTACACCGTAGAAAAGGAGAAGTAACTCTTGGTAACACTGTGTTCTCTGGGCTTTCAGGGCGTATTCAAGCTCCACTGTACAGTTGGAACATTGCTGCTGGATATCGTACAAGTATTGAACATTGCATTTATTCTGTATCCTTCACTTTGGAACTGACAATGAACAGAACATTGATGGAGATTGAACTTTTCAAGGGTATCTGTAAAATCAAGAGACTCATTTTGCAATGAACATATTCCATTATCAAGTCGCAGGATGTACTCCTTCTCTTGGTGGTTCGCCAAGTATGTCATGGAACATTTGACATTCTTTCTGACATTTTAGATAGGATTGATTTGGATCTTGTCATGGATATTGAGGAGTTTGTAGCAGTTAATTTAGTTAAGTATTATTCAATGGTTGATGTTGAAGAGTTTGTAGTAGTTAGTTTAGTTAAGTATTAGTAAATGGTTGATGTTGATGATTATTACTGGGCAATTCTGCCTTGAATATTGTGCTGTAATATTGATATTGGTTTAGTAATACTGATAATTGTTTAGTGATTTTTGATTTTGTAAGTGTATGTAGGAAACTCTACTGTAGAGAGCGGAACAACAACACAACTCCTTCAAATCATCAGAGGAAGTATCCCCCTTCAGACAAGTGTTGCGGCCCTATTAAACTCCTGACACTCTGGGGGGGGGGGGGGTGGGCCCCTCTGGATCAAGACTCCCAGATGTCTTGTGAGTTGTCGCTCTTTTCGCCCCGGGATTGAGTTGGCACTGCCTGCACTTTTGAAGTGCGTCTTTAGTGATTTAGCCACGGAGGACTGGTATTGGTTGTGGTAAACGACATTTATGTTCTCAATGCTTGTTTCGCATACTCCACAGCCAGCATGAGGCCTTTTCTGCTGTTTCTGAAAGGCTTTTCAATGCCCTTGCTCTTGCTTGTCCTTTTATGCCCACTTGCTTACATAGGTCGTATGCTGATGTTGTTACAAATCCCCTTGCTCCCACTTCTACAGCTATCACTTTTGCCCTGGCTCCTGCCCCCTGCCTCAGTTGCTTGACCAGATCATTGTACTTCTCACATTTGAACAGATGTTGCTCCTCTATTCTTGTTTCGTACGGTCATTCATTATTAATTCCTGTTTTTCTATGGAGTACACTACAATGTCCGGACGCATTCCTGCGTTCTTAATGGCAGTCGGGTTATTCTCTTCTTCCTGGTAGGTCTGCTATCACATCCCAGTCATTTCCACTATCTAGCAGTGATGGTAAAGGAATGTCTCTGATTTCAATATT
Organism: Achatina immaculata; assembly: GCA_009760885.1. Taxonomy (NCBI): domain Eukaryota; kingdom Metazoa; phylum Mollusca; class Gastropoda; order Stylommatophora; family Achatinidae; genus Lissachatina; species Lissachatina immaculata. The sequence continues at coordinate 19,378,648 of CM019706.1, read as the reverse complement.
CGATGTCGTACCAGCGCCTACGAAGTATTTAGGTGCGATCTCAACTCTTTTGCTGTTATTTGCTTAATCTTTTGCCCTGTCTACAATGGCTACTAGTTCCTGCAGCACTCTGTTGTGCCGCCAGCTGTAGCGTCCTTGACCTAATGATACTCTGCATGCTGACAGCACATGTTCCAATGTTTGCCTTTCGTTGCAGAGAGGACACTTTGTGTCTTCTGATAAACCCCATTTGTATAGGTTAGAGCCTGTAGGCAGAAGGTCATAAGTAGCTCTGATGATGAAGCTGAGCCTCAAGGGTGCCATTTTCCAGATGTCATTCCATGTTAGTGGTCTCTGCAGGACTTCCTCCCATGTTAGTGATCTCTGCAGGACTTCCTCCCATGTTAGTGATCTCTGCAGGACTTCCTCCCATGTTAGTGATCTCTGCAGGACTTCCTCCCATGTTGTCCATTGACCTTGCTGTGCCTGTTGGACTGCCTTCTGGACCCGCTTATCATCCTCCGAATTCCTTACTTCGCTGATGATCATATCCCTTCTTTCCTTACAGGAGGCCTTTGACCACCATTTGATTTCACCATGACCAAATCCCCTTCTGTTGGTCTGGGTGTATCCTATTACTTCTTTCAGCTCCTGTGTTTCCCTGGCTGCGGTCACTTCCTCACTTACTTTCTATTTTCGTCATTGGTGTCATCTCCTCCTGTACAGCCATCAGGATTTCGAAAAGGTTCTTCACTTCTTTACCACATTGTTCTGGTATTTTTGTAAGATCAAAGCAGAGTAGTATTGATCCCGTAACTGTCTTTGTTATATTTATCTTCATGTCTGCTATTAATAACTCATGGTCCATGTCACAATCAGCACTTGGTAAAGTTTTTGCTGATGTTATACTTGATCTCCACCTTCTTTGCACTAAAATGTAATCTATTTGACTCTTGGTTTTCCCATCAGGTGAAGTCCATGTGTAAAGTCTTCTTGGATGTTGTTTAAAAAGTGTGTTAGCAATCATTACCTCATTTTCCATGCAAAAAGCCATTAGATTGTCATCTGCCTCATTTCTATGTCCTATGGCAAATTTCCCTACAACATGTTCTTCATCTCTGCAGGACTTCCTCCCATGTTAGTGATCTCTGCAGGACTTCCTCCCATGTTAGTGATCTCTGCAGGACTTCCTCCCATGTTGTCCATTGACCTTGCTGTGCCTGTTGGACTGCCTTCTGGACCCGCTTATCATCCTCCGAATTCCTTACTTCGCTGATGATCATATCCCTTCTTTCCTTACAGGAGGCCTTTGACCACCATTTGATTTCACCATGACCAAATCCCCTTCTGTTGGTCTGGGTGTATCCTATTACTTCTTTCAGCTCCTGTGTTTCCCTGGCTGCGGTCACTTCCTCACTTACTTTCTATTTTCGTCATTGGTGTCATCTCCTCCTGTACAGCCATCAGGATTTCGAAAAGGTTCTTCACTTCTTTACCACATTGTTCTGGTATTTTTGTAAGATCAAAGCAGAGTAGTATTGATCCCGTAACTGTCTTTGTTATATTTATCTTCATGTCTGCTATTAATAACTCATGGTCCATGTCACAATCAGCACTTGGTAAAGTTTTTGCTGATGTTATACTTGATCTCCACCTTCTTTGCACTAAAATGTAATCTATTTGACTCTTGGTTTTCCCATCAGGTGAAGTCCATGTGTAAAGTCTTCTTGGATGTTGTTTAAAAAGTGTGTTAGCAATCATTACCTCATTTTCCATGCAAAAAGCCATTAGATTGTCATCTGCCTCATTTCTATGTCCTATGGCAAATTTCCCTACAACATGTTCTTCATCTTTTGCACTTTCTGTACTAATTTTTGCATTAAAATCCCCCATTATTAATATAGTATCATTTTTCCGTACCTGGTCTATCGTCATTTGCAGTGTGTTATAAAAGTCTTTTACTTCCTCTTCTTCTGCTGCTGATGTAGGTGCATATATCTGAATAATTGTCACATTTCTAGGAGTGCCATTACGTCTGATTGTGAGGATTCTATCACTTACTGGAATGTAACCTAGTAATGCTTTTGATGTTGATTTGTCCAAATAAAAAGCCACTCCATTCTTTCCTCCTACTTCTCCGCCAGAATATATAAAGATATTATCATTCTCGCTCTTAAAGTGTCCTGATCCTTTCCATCGATGTTCGCAGATTCCCAAAATGTGTATCCGCGTTCTTTCCGTCTCGTCACTTATTACTTAATATTTTCCCTCATACATGCTTCTTACATTCCATGTTCCTACTCTTATCTTTCTTTTTAGTTTGATGCAGGAGTTTTCCTTGGTAACACTGTCAGGATTTTGTCCGTCATCACAATTACTAGTACTGACCTCTGTCTCACAATCTTCTCCAGTGTTAAAATTAGATCTAACGGGCCTGGGGGTCTCACTACCAGATATTTTTCCTATCTGACTTTCCATGATTGCTGTTCCAACACATCATATAACCGGAGAATTGCTTACTTTATCTTACTACTCGCTGTTTTTTAATCTGTGAAAGTCAAGACAGAAGCCTAGCACGTCACATAACCTCATTCATTCATTTGCATGTCCATTGCGGAACTTTGCCTCCCTAACAGCTCTCCTGTAGGCCTCTCGGTTGTAAGCAAGTTGGCCTGCTGCTGATGCATCCATTTGCAGATTATCAATGATGTCTTGCAGCCATCTTCGTCTTAGTCTTCCTCTCTTTCTTTTTCCTATTATTTACTCTTCCAAGACGGTTTTCTCTAGATTATCATGACGTTTAATGTGTCCAAAATATTTAAGTGTTCTCTCTTTAATCCTCTTTACTAGCCAGCCTTCTTCAATACTAAGTTCTTGTATTCTGTTTGACTTTCCATGTTGCTGTTTTGATTTCTTGGTATATTTCCAGAAGATAGTTTACCATTGCTTTCCTTCCGGGCAGTGACTGTCAGTGGTCGTAGCCATTGTCTCTACATTGAGATCATCTGCCTACCATCATAGAATGGTGACCATAACCAACATTATCTGTCAGCTGCTCTCCCATTCCATCCACCACCTGCTCTCTGGTGTGCTGGTTTAAATGTGTGATTATTTAAATGTGTACTGGTTTAAATGTGTGATTATTTAAATGTGTACTGGTTTAAATGTGTGCTGGTTTAAATGTGTGATTATTTAAATGTGTTTTTGTGTGTGCTGGTTTAAATGTGTGCTGGTGTGTGTACGAGTTTCTATGTGTGCTGGTGTGCGTATTTCTGTATGTGCTGATGGGTGCGAGTTCAATGTGTCTGGTGTGTGTGAGTTTCTATGTGTGTTGGTGTGTATGGGTTAAATGTGTGATGGTGTGTGCGAGTTTCTATGTGTGCTGGTGTGTGCTAGTTAAGTATGTGCTTGTGTGTGTGAGTTTCTATGTGTGCTGGCTTCTGTTTGTGCTGGTGAGCAAGTTCCTCTGTGCGCTGGTGTGTGATATTTTGTGTGTGTGCTAGTGTGTGCGGGTATCTATGTGTGCTGGTGTTTGCGGGTTCTATGTGCGCTTCTGTCTGCGAGTTGTTATGTGTGCTTGTGTGTTAGAATTTCTATGTTGCCGGTCTGTGCGAGTTTCTATATGTGCTTGTGTGTGGGAGTTTCTATGTGTACTGGTGTCTGCGAGTTTCTATGTGTGCTAGTAGTGACAGTTTCTGTGTGTGCTGGTGGTGACAGTTTCTATGTTTGCTGGTGTTGACAGTTTCTATGTTTGCTGGTGTTGACAGTTTCTATGTGTGCTGGTGTTGACAGTTTCTATGTTTGCTGGTGGTGACAGTTTCTATGTGTGCTGGTGTTGACAGTTTCTATGTTTGCTGGTGTTGACAGTTTCTATGTGTGCTGGTGTTGACAGTTTCTATGTTTGCTGGTGTTGACAGTTTCTATGTTTGCTGGTTGTGACAGTTTCTATGTGTGGTAGTTGTGACAGTTTCTATGTGTGGTAGTTGTGACAGTTTCTATGTGTGGTGGTGGTGACAGTTTCTATGTTTGCTGGTGTTGACAGTTTCTATGTGTGCTGGTGTTGACAGTTTATATGTGTGGTGGTTGTGACAGTTTCTATGTTTGCTGGTGTTGACAGTTTCTATGTTTGCTGGTGTTGACAGTTTCTATGTGTGGTGGTTGTGACAGTTTCTATGTTTGCTGGTGTTGACAGTTTCTATGTGTGGTGGTGGTGACAGTTTCTATGTGTGGTGGTGGTGACAGTTTCTATGTGTGGTGGTGGTGACAGTTTCTATGTGTGGTGGTTGTGACAGTTTCTATGTGTGGTGGTGGTGACAGTTTCTATGTGTGGTGGTGGTGACAATTTCTATGTGTGGTGGTGGTGACAGTTTCTATGTGTGGTGGTGGTGACAGTTTCTATGTGTGGTGGTGTTGACAGTTTCTATGTGTGGTGGTGGTGACAGTTTCTATGTGTGCTGGTGTTGACCGTTTCTATGTGTGGTGGTGGTGACAGTTTCTATGTGTGCTGGTTGTGACAGTTTCTATGTGTGCTGGTGTTGACAGTTTCTATGTTTGGTGGTGTTGACAGTTTCTATGTGTGGTGGTGTTGACAGTTTCTATGTGTGCTGGTGTTGACAGTTTCTATGTGTGCTGGTGTTGACAGTTTCTATGTGTGCTGGTGTTGACAGTTTCTATGTGTGGTGGTGGTGACAGTTTCTATGTGTGGTGGTGGTGACAGTTTCTATGTGTGGTGGTGGTGACAGTTTCTATGTGTGGTGGTGGTGACAGTTTCTATGTGTGGTGGTTGTGACAGTTTCTATGTGTGGTGGTGGTGACAGTTTCTATGTGTGGTGGTGGTGACAGTTTCTATGTGTGGTGGTGGTGACAGTTTCTATGTGTGGTGGTTGTGACAGTTTCTATGTGTGGTGGTGGTGACAGTTTCTATGTGTGGTGGTGGTGACAGTTTCTATGTGTGGTGGTGGTGACAATTTCTATGTTTGCTGGTGTTGACAGTTTCTATGTTTGCTTGTGTTGACAGTTTCTATGTTTGCTGGTGTTGACAGTTTCTATGTTTCCTTGTGTTGACAGTTTCTATGTGTATTGGTGTTGACAGTTTATATGTTTGCTGGTGTTAACAGTTTCTATGTCTATTGGTGTTGACAGTTTTTATGTGCGCTGGTGTTGACAGTTTCTATGTGTGCTGGTGTTGACAGTTTCTATGTGTGCTGGTGGTGACAGTTTCTGTGTTTGCTGGTGTTCATAGTTTATATGTTTGCTGGTGTTGACAGTTTATATGTTTGCTGGTGTTGACAGTTTCTATGTGTGCTGGTGTTGACAGTTTCTATGTTTGCTGGTGTTGACAGTTTCTATGTGTGCTGGTGTTGACAAGATGTGTGCTGATTGTTGACAAGATGTGTGCTGATTGTTGACAAGATGTGTGTGTGTGGGGACGTGGTAGAGAAATGAAAGTCTGCTAACCTGAACGTTTGATTTTTGTCTTCAACACTCCGGGACACAGGCCCCTAGAAATGAGGAACTTAAACATCTCACTCCGGAACTTGCTGCCAAAACAGCTGTAGATGATGCAGTTTGTGGCGTGTCCCGCGTACAACATGATCTTGGTCATTGTGTAAGCTGTAGGGCCGGTATGTTGGGGAGGAGAGGAAGAAGGTGGAGGATGAATACGGGTTAGTTGCTTACAGGAGGATGTGTGCCTACATCAGGACAGAGAGGAGTAACATACAGAGATAAAATAATAATGTGTGCCTACATCAGGACAGAGAGGAGTAACATACAGAGATAAAATAATAATGTGTGCCTACATCAGGACAGAGAAGAGTAACATACAGAGATAAAATAATAATGTGTGCCTACATTAAGACAGAGAAGAGTAACATACAGAGATAAAATAATAATGTGTGCCTACATCAGGACAGAGAGGAGTAACATACAGAGATAAAATAATAATGTGTGCCTACATCAAGACAGAGAAGAGTAACATACAGAGATAAAATAATAATGTGTGCCTACATCAGGACAGAGAGGAGTAACATACAGAGATAAAATAATAATGTGTGCCTACATTAAGACAGAGAAGAGTAACATACAGAGATAAAATAATAATGTGTGCCTACATCAGGACAGAGAGGAGTAACATACAGAGATAAAATAATAATGTGTGCCTACATCAAGACAGAGAAGAGTAACATACAGAGATAAAATAATAATGTGTGCCTACATCAGGACAGAGAGGAGTAACATACAGAGATAAAATAATAATGTGTGCCTACATCAAGACAGAGAAGAGTAACATACAGAGATAAAATAATAATGTGTGCCTACATCAAGACAGAGAAGAGTAATATACAGAGATAAAATAATAATGTGTGCCTACATCAAGACAGAGAAGAGTAACATACAGAGATAATACATCTTTTCTTATACATCTTCTCATCGTTAGATTATGTCCTTGAAATAAAGTGTGTTAGGACCTACCTATCCTCCATTTTAAGAACCGTCACCAAGGAATTCATTTCGTAAAGGAAGTGCAGCTTTCATTTGTTGATACAGTTAAATCAATCTAATAATTTATGTACAAAATGGCATGTAGAACCAGCGTATGCGTAAGCTTCTATGTATATATGTAACACAGACGAAACAATGGAAAAGTTGTAAGTTGTGTACACGTTAAGTACAGCTGAATAAAAAACGCAGAAATTTGTGTTCAAGTATTATATGTATTCTAGCTGAAGATAGAAACCTTACAATTTGTGTACAAGTGAGATATGTTTTCTAGATTAAAACAGAAAAGTTGTAAGTTGTGTACAAGTATTATATGTTTTCTTGCTGATAATAGAAAAGTTGTAAGTTGTGTACAAGTATTATATGTTTTCTTGCTGATAATAGAAAAGTTGTAAGTTGTGTACAAGTATTATATGTTTTCTTGCTGATAATAGAAAAGTTGTAAGTTGTGTACAAGTATTATATGTTTTCTTGTTGATAATAGAAAAGTTGTAAGTTGTGTACAAGTATTATATGTTTTCTTGCTGATAATAGAAAAGTTGTAAGTTGTGTACAAGTATTATATGTTTTCTTGCTGATAATAGAAAAGTTGTAAGTTGTGTACAAGTATTATATGTTTTCTTGTTGATAATAGAAAAGTTGTAAGTTGTGTACAAGTATTATATGTTTTATAACTGATGACATAAAAGTCAGTCATTTAACTGTTACCTAGATTCGCTTCACGTGCCCCAATTTCTGCGCTTTCGTCGAAGATCCTGTACCGGACCAGAGTGAAGACTGTGATTGGCATGACGGTGACCAGGAACTGGCTGTTAGAGATAACCAGGAGAAGAGCCAGGTTCTTCTCACGTGCTGGGGGAACAAGGTCAAGTACAGGAACACTGAAAACTACTTTCTCGCACATATCGCACTGCGGCTGACTATGAGATCAACCTCAGGTATACCACGGACTAACTAGGAGATAAACTTCACATATGTCCCGGACTATGATTAGCTAGGAGATCAATCTCACATACACCACGAACTGTTATTGACTATGAGATCAACCTCAGGTATACCACGGTCTAACTAGGAGATAAACTTCACATATATCCCGGACTATGATTAGCTAGGAGATCAATCTCACATACACCACGAACTGTTATTGACTATGACATCAACCTCATATATACCATGGACTATGATTGACTATGAGATCAACCTCATATATATATATATATATATATATATATATATATATATATATATATATATATACCATGTACTATGATTGGTTATGAGATCAACCTCATATATACCATGGACTATGATTGGCTAGATTGTTGTCACACTTGTTTTAATCACACCCCTAACTGAAGCAAATGTACCTGCTGGGTTAGGTACAACAAACTTTGTGCACGCTTGATCTGTAACATTCTGCAAATCAGACATCATTATGGGTACAGGAAGTCTCATTGTGGAATAGTCACATTTAGAGGAATAAAATATCCAGAAAATGTGACAATAAACTATTCAGAGATTGCTACAAAGGGTACATGTGACAGAATGTCACATTTATGAAATCAGACATTAGTATAACAGACACAGACTGAATCAGTAAAACATACACACATAAGAACATCGCAGACTGTCACATACAGGAAACAAAACATGCAAATACAACAAACTGTCACTTTCCTATATTAAAATAAAAAAATGCTACACATGAAAAAAATAACTCATTTCAAATCACATTAGCTAACACAATCCTGGGAGACGTACAAGAGACAGAGACTTCCACAACATACGTGGAAAACTTGACATTACAGTCCACACATTAAAATACATCGTTGTCAATAAACTGAAACACCCATAGATCGAAAAGGCATAGAGGAGTTCTTCAAGTAATCTCTTGTTAGTCTCTTGAAGTCTCGTGTTGGAATCCTGCAGTAGTTTATGATTGAGTTCTCATACTGGAAACTTGCAGCAGTTTATTTTGAAGTCTCATCGTGGAATCTTGCAGTAGTTTATACTCTACTTATGCTGGAATATTGCTGTAGTTTATGGTTGAGTTCACACAGTGGAATCATGCAGTAGTTTGTGGTTGAGTTCTCACAGTGAAATCTTGCAGTAGTTTATGGTTGAGTTCTCACACTGAAATCTTGCAGTAGTTTATGGTTGAGTTCTCACAGTGGAATCATGCAGTAGTTTGTGGTTGAGTTCTCACAGTGAAATCTTGCAGTAGTTTATGGTTAGGTTCTCACAATGAAATCTTGCAGTAGTTTATGGTTGAGTTCTCACAGTGGAATCATGCAATAGATTATGGTTGAGTTCTCACAGTGGAATCATGCAGTAGTTTGTGGTTGAGTTCTCACAGTGAAATCTTGCAGTAGTTTATGGTTGAGTTCTCACACTGAAATCTTGCAGTAGTTTATGGTTGAGTTCTCACAGTGGAATCATGCAGTAGTTTGTGGTTGAGTTCTCACAGTGAAATCTTGCAGTAGTTTATGGTTAGGTTCTCACAATGAAATCTTGCAGTAGTTTATGGTTGAGTTCTCACAGTGGAATCATGCAATAGATTATGGTTGAGTTCTCACAGTGGAATCATGCAGTAGTTTGTGGTTGAGTTCTCACAGTGAAATCTTGCAGTAGTTTATGGTTGAGTTCTCACACTGAAATCTTGCAGTAGTTTATGGTTGAGTTCTCACAGTGGAATCATGCAGTAGTTTATGGTAGAGTTATCACACTGAAGTCTTGCGGTGGTAAATGGTTGAGTTCTCACAATGAAATCTTGCAGTAGTTTATGGTTGAGTTCTCACAGGTAAACCCTATAGTAGTGTATGGCTGAGTTTTCCCAGGGATATCCTGCAGTAGTTTATGGTTGAGTTCTCACAGTGGAATATTCCAGCAGCTTATGGTTGAGTTATCACAGTGAAATCCTGCAGCACCTTATGGTTGAGTTCTCAGAGTGGAATATTGCAGTAGTTAATGATTTAGTTGTGGCAATGCAATCTTGCGGTTATTTGTGGTTGAGTTCTCAAAGTGGAATCTTGCAGTAATTTATTTTTTAGTTCTCCCAGTGTAAACTTGTAGCATTATATTTTTGAGTTCTCACAGAGGAATCTTGTAGTAGTTTATGGTTGATTTCTCACAACGAAATCTTGCAGACCTTTACAGTTGAGTTCTCACAGTATTTTGAAGTTTCATCGTGCAATAGTGCAGTAGTTTATGCTGGTCTTATGCTGGAAAATTGCAGTAGTTTATGGTGATGTTCCCACTGTGAAATCTTGCAGTAGTTTATAGTTCAGTTCTCACAGCGAAATCTTAAAGTAATTTATGGTTGAGTTCTCAAAATTTAATCCTGCAGCAATTTATGCCTGGTTTTATGCTGAAATACTGCAGTATTTTATGGTTGAGTTCTCAAAGTGGAACCTTGCAATAGTGTTTGGTTAAGTTCTCACAGTGAAACCTTGCAATAGATTATGGTTAAGTTCTCACAGTGGAACCTTGCAATAGATTATGGTTAAATTCTCACAGTCAAACCTTGCAATAGATTATGGTTAAATTATCATAGCGAAATCTTGCTGTAGTTTATAGTTGAGTTCTCGCAATGAAATCTTGAGGTACTTTATGGTTGAGTTAGTGAAATCTTGCAGCAGTTTATGTCTCGTCTTATGCTGAAATGCTGCAGTATTTTATGGTTGAGTTCTCACAGTGAGATCTTGCAGTAGCTTATGGTTGAGTTCTAACAGTAAAATCGTGAATTTGTTTATGTTTGAGTTCTCACAATGGATTCTTTCGGTATTTGATGTCTGAATTCTCACAATCAAATCTTACAGTAGTTTGTGGATTGATTTCTCGCAATGGAATCTTGCATTCGATTATAGTTGATTTCTCACAGTGAAATCCTGCAGTAGTTTATTGCTGAGTTCTCGTAATGGAATCTTGCATTAGTTTATAGTTGAGTTCTCACGGTGAAATTCTGCAGTAGTTTGTCATTTAGTTTTCAGGGTGGAATATTCTAGTAGTTTATATTTGATTTGTCACAGTCAAATTATGTGGTATTTTATGGTTGAGTTCACACAGTGAAATCTTGCAGTCATTAATGGTTGAGTTCTCGCAGTGAAATCTTGCAGTAGTTGATGGCTAAGTTCTCACAGTGGAATATTGCAGTATTATACGGTTGAGTTATCATACTGAAATTCTGGATTAGTTTATGGTTGAGTTCTCAGAGTGCAATCTTGCAGTACTTTATGGTTGAGTTCTCACAGTGAAATCTTGCAGTAGTTTATGGTTGTGTTATCATGGTGTAATCTCGCAGTAGTTTATTGTTGAAGTTTTGTAACAGAATCTCGCAGTATCTCACGGCTGACGTCACACGACACGATACTACAGTTGAAGCCTCATAGTGGATGCTTGCAGCTGCTCATGATTGATGTCTCATGACAGAATCGTGCAGATGCTCATGGGTAATGTCTCACTGTGGAGTCTTGCAGTTACTCATGGTTAATGTCTTGCAGTTACTCATGGTTAATGTCTCTTGACAGAATCTTGCAGTTACTCATGGTTAATGTCTTGCAGTTACTCATGGTTAATGTCTCTTGACAGAATCTTGCAGTTACGCATGGTTGATTTCTCATGACAGAATCTTTCAGTTACTAATGGCTGATGTCTCATGACTGAATATTGCAGTTACTTATGGCTGATGCCTCATGACTGAATATTGCAGTTATTGATGGTTGATGTCTCATGACAGAATCTTGCAGTAATTTATTTTTAAAGCATTGGAGCTGAATCTTGCACATATTTATTTCTACAAGATAACGTGCACACTTGAGACGTAGCAGAGAGATAACGCGCACACCTGAGACATGGCAGAGAGACAACGCATACGTGAGACATGGCAGAGAGACAACGCATACGTGAGACATGGCAGAGAGATAACGCGCACACCTGAGACATGGCAGAGATCAGGTGAAAGAGCTGTGAGTGTTTTACCTGAGCCATGTCGTTTATGTGACATTGACAGTAATCTCCCAGAGCTCATTCTCATGCGCACTTCACAGAAGATGAAGATGCTGATCACAGCCAAGCACATCAGAGGTATCAAACCCAGAAACAGGCGGATAGCAAGCATAGAATAACCTTCCTTGAAGCTCGGACATATCATCACGTGTCTGAAAATATAAAACAATTTGAAATCTCAGGTCCCAGTCTTATCAGAGATCACAGAAAGTTTGACAAGTTAAACTTGACTGCTAGTTTAACCTCTCTCTGTTGCTGGAATCTAGTTTGTTTATGTAGGTTTTGTTGTTAAAGTATGTAGCTTGTGTGCTAACATGCAGTTTGTGTGCTAACATGTAGTTTGTGTGTTAACATGCAGTTTGTGTGCTAACATGTAGTTTGTGTGTTAACATGTAGTTTGTGTGCTAACATGTAGTTTGTGTGCTAACATGTAGTTTGTGTGCTAACATGTAGTTTGTGTGCTAACATGCAGTTTGTGTGCTAACATGCAGTTTGTGTGCTAACACGCAGTTTGTGTGTTAACACGTAGTTTGTTTGTCAGCATGTAGTTTGTTTGTCAGCATGTAGTTTGTTTGTCAGCATGTAGTTTGTTTGTCAGCATGTAGTTTGTTTGTCAGCATGTAGTTTGTTTGTCAGCATGTAGTTTGTTTGTCAGCATGTAGTTTGTTTGTCAGCATGTAGTTTGTTTGTCAGCATGTAGTTTGCGTGTTAACATGTAGTTTGTGTATGTTTAGTTTCCTAAAACGTAGTGTAAGTATGTATGTTGCATCTAAAGTAGTTATGTTATGTATGTATGACGCATCTAAAGTAGTTATGTTATGTATGTATGTTGTATCTAAAGTAGTTATGTTATGTATGTATGTTGCATCTAAAGTAGTTATGTTATGTATGTATGTTGCATCTAAAGTAGTTATGTTATGTATGTATGTTGCATCTAAAGTAGTTATGTTATGTATGTATGTTTGTTAAATTGTAGTTAATGTATGCATAATTGCTAAAATGTAATTACTGTGTGTATGTGTGTTTCCTAGAATGTACTAAGTGTGTGTATGTGTGTTTCCTAGAATGTACTAAGTGTGTGTATGTGTGTTTCCTAGAATGTACTAAGTGTGTGTATATGCGTTTGCAAAAATGTATTGAGTGAGTGTATGTGTGTTTGTTAAAATGTAATTAGTATGTGTATTTGATCAATTGTAATTACTGTGTGTGTCTGTTTACTAAAATGTATTAAGTGTGTGTATGTGTGTTTGCTAAAATGTAACTAGTGTTACAATACAAAAAGGAATGGAAAAACTAATTATATCAGTCCGTAAGAACAGCGAAGAGCAGAACCTCTATCTTAACGCGAAGAAAACTAATTTGATGACAACCGACAAAACAAACAAGGCAACTGAAATATGTATCAATGAGGAAAAACTGGAAGAAGTGGAGAGTTTTGAATATCTTGGATCACTGCTAACTAATAATGGAGATACAATGAGGGAAATTAAAAGGAGGACATCTATCGCTCTTCAGAAAGTAAAACAACTAAAGAATCTGTGGAGAGGAGCAGACAGAACTACAAAAAGATTTTTAATGGCATGCATCTTTCCCATTGCAACATATGCCTATGAGACCTGGACACTTAACAAAACAGTTGAGAAACACATAAATGCTTTGAATTTAAATGCTACAGAAGAGTTCTTCAAATATCATGGACACAAAAAAGAACAAATATATCCATACTACAAGAACTTAATATTGAAGAAGGCTGGCTAGTAAAGAAGATTAAAGAGAGAAAACTTAAATATTTTGGACACATTAAACGTCAGGATAATATAGAGAAAACCTTCTTGGAAGGGTACATAATGGGAAAAAAGAAAGAGAGGAAGACCAAGGCGAAGATGGCTGTAAGACATCGTTGTTGATATGCAAATGGATGCATCAGCAGCAGGCCATCTTGCTTACAACCGAGAGGCTTACAGGAGTGCTGTTAGGGAGGTAAAGTTCCACAAGGGACATGCAAATGAATGAATGTGTATTTGCTAAAATGTATTAAGTGTGTTTATGTATGTTTGCTAAAATGTAATTATTTTGTGTATCTGTGTTTGCAAAAATGTATTAAATGTGTGTACGTCTGTTTGTTAAAATGTAACTAGTGTGTGTATGTGCTTGCTAAAATGTAACTAGTGTGTGTATGTGCTGCTAAAATGTAACTAGTGTGTGTATGTGGTTGCTAAAATGTGATTAGTTTGCGTATCTGTATTTTCTAAAATGTAGTAAGTGTCTGTATGTCTGTTTGTTAAAATGTAATTAGTGTTTATATGTGTGTCTGCTAAAATGTATTAAGTCTGTTTATGTGTTTGCAAAAATGTAGTAAGTGTATGTATGTGTGTTTGCTAACATGTAATTAGTGTTTGTATGTGTGTTTGCTAAAATGTAATTAGTGTTTGTATATGTGTTTGCTAAAATGTAATTAGTGTGTGTATATATATATATATATATATATATATATATATATATATATATGCGTTTCCTAAAATGTATTAAGTTGTGTGTATGTGTGTTTGCTAAAATGTAATTAGTGTATGTATATGCATTTCCTAAAATGTATTAAGTGTGTGTATGTGTTTGCTAAAATATAGTAAGTGTGTGTATGTGTGTTTCCTAAAATATAGTGTGTGTATGTGTTTGCTAAAATGTAGTAAGTGTGTATATGTGTTTGCTAAAATATAGTAAGTGTGTGTATGTGTTTGCTAAAATATAGTAAGTGTGTGTATGTGTTTGCTAAAATATAGTAAGTGTGTGTATGTGTTTGCTAAAATATAGTAAGTGTGTGTATGTGTTTGCTAAAATATAGTAAGTGTGTGTATGTGTTTGCTAAAATGTAGTAAGTGTGTGTATGTGTTTGCTAAAATGTAGTAAGTGTGTGTATGTGTGTTTCCTAAAATATAGTAAGTGTGTGTATGTGTTTGCTAAAATATAGAAAGTGTGTGTATGTGTTTGCTAAAATATAGTTAAGTGTGTGTATGGTTGTTTGCTAAAATATAGTTAAGTGTGTGTATGGTTGTTTGCTAAAATATAGTTAAGTGTGTGTATGGTTGTTTGCTAAAATATAGTTAAGTGTGTGTATGTGTTTGCTAAAATATAGTAAGTGTGTGTATGGTTGTTTGCTAAAATATAGTTAAGTGTGTGTATGGTTGTTTGCTAAAATATAGTAAGTGTGTGTATGGTTGTTTGCTAAAAACTGCTGATATTTATTGCTTTACCCAAACACTTTCTAATGATTCTATATCTGTACCTCATACACTTTCTAATGATTCTATATCTGTACCTTCAACACTTTCTAATCATTCTCAATGACTGTACTTTCAATGCTTTCTATTGATTTGCAACGTCTGTACCTTCAGTGCTTTCTAATGATTCTCATTGTCTGTACTAATTGTATACCTTCAACACACTGCTGTCGAGATTCTTCGGGTGTCGCGCGTAGAGTGAAACTCCTCCCGGACAATGAAGAAAATGCGAAAAAGCAATCAGAGTTGCCGTGCGGCGCCGATGTGAAAAAGTGATGGAAAGGATAAAGTGAAGCTTAATCGGTATGTCCAGTAGTCTCGCTACGAGAGCTACTCATACCACGGCATCTCTGCTCTAGAGGCTGGCCACTTCCGATATACACCCATATTATTGAAATTGGCCTAAACCGGCTTAAACCAGGGGTGAAACTTGATGGCTACTCATCTCACGGTACCTCTGCTCTAGATGTCGGTTACGTCCTTACACGTCCATACTGGGATAATACGCCTAAACCGGCTCAACCCAGGGGTGGAAGTCACTAGTGGCGAGGATTTGTCCTCCTAGACAAAAGCTCCATCCTGGTCACAACTAGGAAAGGGATCGGCCACGACCACAAAATGCTGAAGTCGGAGACACTGGACCAGGGCAGTCTAGATAGGCAACCACCTCTCACCCGGCGGGGATGTATGCGTATCCTAATCACGCTGAGGTTTTCCGGTGAGGAAGTCCAACGCTGGACTAGATGGGCAACCACCTCTCACCCAGCGGGGATATACTGATATCCAAAACACGTCGATGTTTTACGGCGAGAAGGTCCAACTCTGGATTAAACTAGTACAACGAAAACCACGGTGTCACGCAATCCCGCTTCTGAGACCCACCAAGAATACAGACTCAAGCCCTGCGATACTCTGAACCTCTTGTGGTCCTGTCGGGGATCTTGTGTAGTCCTTTCACGGACCACAGGGGGACCACGGGACCTATCGAGGACCACAGGAATAAATTCAGTAGGATCAATGGGCGGTCTTGGTGGTAGAAGCAAATAAAGAAGAAGAAGAAGAAGAAGAATAGTACCTTCAACGTTTTCTAATGATTCTCAATGACTGTACCTTCAACACTTTCTGTTGATTCTCAATGTCTGTACCTTCAACAGTTTCTAATAATTCTCAATGTTTTCACTTTCGACGCTTTCTAATGATTCTCAGCGTTTCTACCTTCAACACTTTCTAAAGATTGTCAGTGTTTCTACTTTCAACACTTTCTAATGATTCTCAACATTTCTACCTTCAACACTTTCTAATCATTCTCAACATTTCTACCTTCAGCACTCTCTAATGATTCTCAACATTTCTACCTTCAACACTTTCTAATGATTCTCAACATTTCTACCTTCAGCACTCTCTAATGATTCTCAATGTTTGTACCTTCAACACTTTCTAATGATTCTCAACATTTCTACCTTCAGCACTCTCTAATGACTCTCAACATTTCTACCTTCAGCACTCTCTAATGATTCTCAACATTTCTACCTTCAGCACTCTCTAATGATTCTCAACATTTCTACCTTCAGCACTCTCTAATGATTCTCAACATTTCTACCTTCAGCACTCTCTAATGACTCTCAACATTTCTACCTTCAGCACTCTCTAATGATTCTCAACATTTCTACCTTCAGCACTCTCTAATGATTCTCAACATTTCTACCTTCAGCACTCTCTAATGACTCTCAACATTTCTACCTTCAACACTTTCTAATGATTCTCAACATTTCTACCTTCAGCACTCTCTAATGATTCTCAACATTTCTACCTTCAGCACTCTCTAATGATTCTCAACATTTCTACCTTCAACACTTTCTAATGATTCTCAGTGTTTGCACCTTCAACACTTTCTAATGCTTCTCTATGGCTGTATCTTCAACATCTTCTAGTGATCATCAGTATTTGTACCTTCAACACTTCTAATGATTCTCAATGTTATACCTTCAACACTTTCTATTCTTTCTCTATGGCTGTACCTTCAACATCTTCTAATGATCATCAATATTTGTACATTCAACATCTTCTAATGATCATCAATATTTGTACCTTCAACACTTTCTAATGATTCTCAATGTCTGTACCTTCAACACTTTCTAATGGATCTCAACGTCTGCACCTTCAACACTTTCTAGTGACACAAAATAATTAGCGTATACTTCTTCTTCTTCGTTCGCTTCTACCACCAATACCGCACTGTGATTCTACTGAATTTACGCCCGTGGTCCTCGTTAAATCCGGTGGTCTCCTGTGTGGTCCCCGAAAGGACCACATGAGATTCACGAGAGGACCACAAGGGATTCAGAGTATCGCAGGGCTTTAGCCTGTATTCTTGGTGGGTCTCTGAAGCGGATTGCGTGACACCGTGGTTTTCGTTGCACCAGTTTAGTCTAGAGTTGGACTTTCTCACCGGAAGACCTCGACGTGTTTAGGATATCAGTGCATCCCCGCTGGGTGAGAGGCGGTAGCCCACCCAGGCCAGAGTTGGACCTTCTCACCGGAAAACCTCGACGTGTTTTGAGATACCCGTGTATCACCGCCGGGTGAGAGGTGGTTGCCCATCCAGTCCAGAGTTGGACTTTCTCACCGGAAAACCTCAGCGTGATTAGGATACGCAAACGTCCCCGCCGGGTGAGAGGTGGTTGCCTATCTAGACTGCCCTGGTCCAGTGTCTCCGACTTCAGCAATTTGCGGTCGTGGCCGCTACACTTCCTAGTTGTGACCAGGATGGAGCTTTTGTCCAGGAGGACGAATCCTCGCCACTAGTGACTTCTACCCCTGGGTTGAGCCGGTTTAGGCATAATATTCCAGTATGGTCGTGTTTGGAACGTGACCGACCTCTAGAGCAGAGGTACTGTGACATGTATAGCCTTCAAGATTCACCCCTGGTGTGAGCCGGTTTAGGCAAAATTCACCAGTATGGGTGTATATCAGGCGTGACCGACCTCTAGAGCGGAGGTGGCATGACATGTCAGCCATCAAGTTCCACCCCTGGTGTGTGCCGGTTTAGGCATATTTCACCAGTGTAGGTGCGTTTCGGACGTGGCCGGCCTCTAGAGCAGAGGTGCCATGGTATGTCAGCGATACTATTGGACATATCGATTAAACTTCACTTTATCCTTTCCACCACCTTTTCACATCGGCGCCGCACAGCAACCTTTATTTCTTTTCCGCATTTTCTTCCTTGACCTGGAGGAGCTTCACTCCACTCGCGGCATTTGAAGAGTCTCGCCAGCAGTGTCTTAACCTCTGGGACAAGCCGGTTCATGCATTTCACCTGATAGGACTGCACTCAGGACGTGGCCGACCTCCAGACCGGAGGTGCCGTGATTTGACTGTTTGCTTCGCTTTATCCTTTCTACCACCTTTTCCGCAGTGATGCTGCGCGGCAACCCCATTTCCACTTTTCTTCGTTGGCCGGGAGGAGCACCGCTTCACGCACGGCAGCCGAAGAATATCGCCAACAGCGGCAGATGAGCTACCAAACGTGCCACTCATCTACCCTAAGTATCTGGTTTTCAGGCGCCAGATATTCGCCCTCGCCCCTTCTTCTGTCAGTTTAAACAGTTCTGCCACGGGAAGGCCAGGAGCTGGACTTGACTGCCAGAGGCTGTGTGAGACGCGCGCCGTTGGAGTGGAAATCGAATACTCCACCCCACCTCTGACAATAGCAGTCCTTAGAACCATTAGCGTATACGAATATAACTATACGCGGAGACACTGCAGTAAAACTGTGATACCGAAATGGAAAGAAAAAAAGTAGGAACACCTTTATTATTTAACGAGTTCACAGTTGTGTCGTTTCGGCGTCAGCCTTAATCATATAAAAACATACAGGACAAAGAAATAGAGATAGGAGATAAAATATAAATTATCATGAATGCTACGTTAAAAAGAAAAAAAATGAATAGAGCACTTAGCTGTAACTTGTAAGAAGCTGTGGCTTGTCCGACGCTGTTTGTCAGAAATGTGCATGGTGGAGTGTAGAGAGTATTTAAATGGAGACTTGGGATGTGTGATAGGATGACTGATAAGTTCTCGGCATAAGGCACAACGGATTATTTGTGGACAACTTTTTGGGGTTATTTCTTAACATCTCTCTCTCTCTCTGAACCTTAAGTGCCCAGGGCACATGGGGCTTCCGCAAGGGTTTTCCACAAATGCCTGTCTTTCGCCTTTTTTTCTGCTCTTGCCCAGGTGAGCCCTCTATTGCTCAACATCCTTTCTGTTGTTCTTCTCCATGTCTCTTTTGGTCTACCCTTACTTCTGCTCCCCTGTGGTGTCCATCTTAGTGCTATTTTTGGTAGTGAGTTGTCAGTCATTCGGAGCACATGTCCCAACCATCGCCAGCGTCTTTCCTCAATAATTGTTGTCAGTGGTTTCATCTGCATTTCTGCCAATAAAATGTTATTTCTTATGGTGTTTGGCCAAAATATTTTTGTAATTCTACGTAAACATTTAATTTCTTAACATAGTCCCATTGTAAGTTTATGCACTTAGTCCAGCGATCCTGGAGCATACGGATCCCTTCTTTGTAAAAGTCAGCATCTTGTGCCAGTAGAAAGTGGTCTACATCATGAGTGATGTCATCATCTGAAGCAAATTTGCGACCACTGAGCTCCTTTTTGAGTTTGGTAAACAGGTAATAGCCCGAAGGGGCTAAATCTGGGGAATAAGGAGGATGTTCAAGAAGCTGGAAGCCGCATTCATGAATGCCAGCCATTACAACCGCCGACTTGTGAACTGGTGCATTGTCTTGATGAAAGATGACTCCTCTCGTCAATTTCCCTCGACGCTTTTCCTTCAATTTGACCCGCAGTTGCTTCACAAAATTAGCGTAATAGGCCCAGGTGACCGTTCTGAACTTTTGAAGATAGTCTACGAACAGCACACTTCTGAATCCCAAAAGATGGAAGCCATCACTTTGCCTGCAGACAGAACCACCCTTCCTTTCTTTGCAGGTGGGGATCCACGTTTCCACTGCTTTGACTGTTCTTTAGTTTCTGGTTGAAAATGATAAACCCATGTCTCATCCATAGTCACAAATTGCTGAAGAAACTTTTCAGGATCTGCAGAAAATGGCCAAGATTGTCTCTTGACATGTTGAGACTCTGCCATTTGTGATCAGCTTCAAGAAGTTTTGGGACCCATCGAGCAGAGACCTTTGTCATTTGAAGATTATTGTGAATAATGGCATGCACATGTTCCTGGGAGATGCCCAACTTAGTAGCAATGTACCGCTCAGTTAGTTGTCGATCCTCCATTATCATGTCATGAATTCTGCCGGTAGTTTTATCGGTGGTTACTGTTCTTGGTCTTCCTGGACGGGGATCATCTTCCAGACTCTCCCTTCCATGTTTGAACTAAGCTGCCCATTTCTTCACTGTGCTGTAAGAAGGGGCACTCTCCCCTAGAGTCTCTACCATATCATCATGGATCTCCATCGATGATAAGCTCTTGATGCAGAGGTAGCGAATGACTGCTCGATGAGAAATATTTTATCCATTTTCTCAATTTCTGCCACCCCTTACCACTTCAGTAGCCTGTAAAAAAATTAATGGCAGTTAATTTATTCAAACGTGGCGTTTAATCTTATATTAACCTGACTACAAATGCACTTAATATCAACTGTGTATTTCAAGTATTTGTACCTTATGCCGAGAACTTATCAATCACCCCTCGAAGGTGGGTTGTAACTGAAAGTGATGGGTAGGGAAACCGTGGAGGGGAGAGAACGTGATACAATGGTAGTCTAGCCGGGAGAAGGTGAAATATGTGGCTATAGTAAGGGTAGAGGGGTTGTAGTGTGATGCTGTGAAGAGGTTCTAAGTTATGTGTAGCAAGTGAGAAGGGAATGGGACTTAGTGGGGAGGGATTATGACTGTGGAAGAGGAGAATTTTAGGTGTAGCTGAATAACGAATTCAAACCATGTGGCTCCAGAGTCCCATATTCCTGAACATAGCGGTTGTCAAGACCTAGGCGATTTGTGTCATCTTTTGCATACAATAATATATATCACATTGCAGGACTCGCATTTGTATCCCTCATGGAGAGTGAGGGTAGTTTTGGGAAAGGTGATTGTTTTCGTTTCTCAGATTACAGGGCAGGTAACACAGCGAGGGCGGTTACATTTTCTGGTGTCAATATATTCAAGGTTCCGCTTTAAGTGACTATGGACGAGGATATCCTTAAGATTTGGTTCCCATTTGTATGCCAACAGGGGTAGATCAGAGAAAATGTCGCGAGTGTCGGGGTCGAGTTGGATTAGCGGCAGATGACGATAAAGAATTTTCTTAACCATCTGACCATGCGGGTGAAAATGAAGTACTAATTTAACTCTGTCAGATGGAGTGACAGGTAATGTTCCCTCTGAGGGTTTGCGGTCTATATGTTCAGCTCATGTGCAAAAAATATTGTGTGTGCAAATGTGCGTAGTAACAACATACAGTATATATATATAAGACCTGCTGAACTTTTCAGCAGTGGAAATTCATCTGCCCTTACATTTTAATGACCCTCTATTCTCTGTTTGTCCACTTGCCTCGTCCCGATTCTGTTAAAGTATTACCGAATGTACGCGATAAAACAGAACCAGGCATAAAAATTGGAGGATACAATATTAACAACCTTCGGTATGCTGATGACACAGTACTGATAGCTGAGAACCAACAAGACCTGCAAAATCTCTTGGATAAAGCGGCCAAAGAAAGTGAACAGAAAGGCCTTACTTTGAACATCAAAAAGACAGAGACTATGGTTATATCTAAGAAACAGAATCCACCAGCATGCAGTATAACATTAAACGGAACCATTCTAAAGCAGGTGCAGAAATTCAAATACCTTGGAGCAGTAATAACTTCAGATGGGAAATGCAAAACAGAAATTAGGAACAGAATAGGCCACGCAAAGACTGCATTTCAGAGAATGAGAAACATATTAGCTAACACATCTATATCAATGAATGTTAGAAAACGAGTCCTAAAATGCTATATTGAATCTATCTTGTTATATGGAAGTTAATCATGGGCAATAGGCAAGTCTGCACAAAAATCATTGGAAGCAGCAGAAATGTGGTTTATTAGAAGAATGTTGCGAATCCCCTGGACAGCAAAAATAACTAATGAAGAATGTATGAGAAGAGCTGGAGAGACAAAAAACCTTGTCAGAAAGATAAGAGAGAGACAATGTACTTTCATAGGACATGCAATGAGAAGAGGGGGCATTGAAAATATTATAACAACAGGAAAAATAGAAGGAAGAAGATCAAGAGGAAGACCAAGAGAAATGATACTGGACAGTCTGACGGGATGGTGTGAGAGGAGATCACCAACTGAACTGATGGCCTGCATGAAGGATCGGGTACTCTGGAGAAGCATAATAGCCAACGCCAGTCGGCACGGCACCTGATGATGATGATGATGACGCGATAAAAGACCAGTTGAAAAATATGATCCGAAAGTCATATCTGTACAAAAAATAAACAGTAAAGGGAAAACGTGTACCATTGTGGCAGTATTTTTAAATACTGCATTTGTTAAAGTTTTTATTATTAAAGGGACATAATTAAAGACAAATTTAGTTATTAGACTTAGGTTTTAAAACCCTTAGATGGGGTCAAGGTTAGTTTTGACACGTTATCTTCACAAGAATTATTCATATATTTGGTGTGTCTAGAGTAGCTAAATTTGGTAGCAGAAAATTTAGGCCTTGGAATGTTTTTTTTTTCACTCAAGGTTAGTTTTGATACTTTATTATCCAAGGTCAGTAGACAGACGACACTAAAATAATTTTGAGAAAGTTCAAAGTAAAATTGTATGGAATATTTAAGCTTGAGCAACGTTTGTTAGAGATCGGACTTTTGTGTAGAATGTTTCACTGAGTAGTCATTTTAATAGCTGAGTAGTTGCAAGTCGGTTTTAAAACGTTATAGTTTTAGCTTAGCGTATTGTCCTTTAGGACAATTTTCTTTTACCTTGTACTGATATGTAGATGTTATGAGTGTTGTCCTTGTCAGGACATATTTGTATGTTCTGAGATGTGTTGGAAGTCACTATACTGTAAGTAATTGTTTTTACTGGCTTATTGTTGTCAGGCTTTTCTTCCCCATGGCGCTGACTACGTGCCCTGGAAGCTCTTGTATTGTTTGTTAAATCATCCTGAAATGTTGGCAGTTCCTTCTTTTCTCCATCTTCCATCATTCATTTTTCCATTCAATAAATGTTGATGTGTATCTTGGAAGTTAGTCTATTTATTACCTTCATAGAGTCTCCTTGCTGTTAGTCTTGTTGAGTGAGTGGGAATCCTGTAAAAGTCTTCATATGTGACACTGTTGTTTTTGTTGTGGCACTTGCAAACCTGGCATTGTTGTTGTGTCACTCGGGGTATACCACAGTGAGAGGTTTGCCTTTTTGGTGAAGTAGTGTTACCAACTCTTACAGGCAACAACAACATGTAAGTCTTTCTATAAGTTAAAGTCCACAAAAACTCAATATCTCAGACTCTCTCTGTACTGCCACAGAGGCATACGCCTATAGTTGATGCCGTGTTGGCATAAATAGTAAATCTGTCATTCCAAGATAACCTATTGTATTATTACTTGTCACCGTAGCCATAATACGAGTATACCATCATTGTATTTTTCTTGATCGCGATTATAGCAAGGACTAATATGTGAAAACTAGAAAATAAAAGTAGCAGTATATTGCGCGGCTCCAAACATTTTGTAGGCCGCCGCGCAGGCGCGAAGCTTAGAGGGAACAGGTTTTCTTCCTCAACGTTTCTTTGCGGCTCACTAGTTGGATGCGGTTGAATGCTTTCCGAATGAACAATTCTAATAATTTGTTGGACTGATCTATAAAGTCCAAATTTTCCTGACATATGCGGCGAAGACGGAGGAGTTGGGAATAAGAGATGGAGTTCTTACAGGCTTCAGGATGAGAGGAGGTTAAAGTAAATAGGTGTGTTTGTCGGTGCGCTTGTAAAATACGGAGGTGACAAACTTGTCTGTGCCAATACATATTTTGATGTCGAAAAACTTGACAGACTTGTCAGAAATTTCGTAAATGAAGCGTTCAGGGAAAAGCCTGTCACCCCATCTGACAGAGTTAAATTAGTACTTCATTTTCACCCGCATGGTCAGATGGTTAAGAAAATTCTTTATCGTCATCTGCCGCTAATCCAACTCGACCCCGACACTCGCGACATTTTCTCTGATCCACCCCTGTTGGCATACAAATGGGAACCAAATCTTAAGGATATCCTCGTCCATAGTCACTTGAAGCAGAACCTTGAATATGTTGACACTAGAAAATGTAACCGCTCTCAGTATGTTACCTGCTTTCAATCTGAGAAACGACAACGATCACCTTTCCCAAAACTATCCTCACTCTCCATGAGGGATTCACATGCGAGTCCCGTAATATGATATATGTCATGGTATGCAAAAGATGCAGGATAACGTATACTGGTGAGACTGGCCTCAGATTAGGGCAAAAACATGGAAAAACATATGCATGACATCGCCTAGCTTGCTCTGAAAATAGTTCTGAATCATTTCAATGGCCCCAACCACAGAGGCAAATCTGACTTTCTGGTAACAGCCATCAAATATTATCACGCAGATGACACAATCCGCATAACGCTTGAGAACCATTACATTCAAGAGTATGGGACTCTGGAACAATATGGTTTGAACTTGTTATTCAACTACATCTAACATTCTCCTCTTGCACAATCATAATCCCTCCCCACTATGTTCCACTCCCTTCTCACTTGTTACACATAGCTCAGAACCTCTTCACAGCATCACATTACAACCCCTCTACCCCTACTACAATCACATATTTCACCTTCTCCCGGCTAGATTACCATTATCTCTCTCTCTCTCTCTCTCTCTCTCTCTCTCTCTCTCTCTCTCTCTCTCTCTCTTTTCCCTCTACAATTTCCCCACGCACCACCCTCAGTTATGACCCACCTATCACACATCCCAAGTCTCCATTTAAATACTCTCTACACTCCACCATGCACATTTCTGACACACAGAGTCGGACAAGCCACAGCTTCTTACATGTTAGAGCTAAGTGCTCTATTAATTTTATTTGATTTCTTTAACATAGCATTCATGTGAATTTATCTCCTCTCTGTATTTCTTTGTCCTGTGTGTTTTTGTATGATTAAAGTTCACACTGAAACATCACAACTGTGTACTCATTAAATAATAAAGTTGTTCCTACCTTTTTTTCGACTTTATACTTGTACATTTAGTTAAGTAATAAAGCTGTTCCTACTTTTTTCCTAGTTTGTACATTCTAACAGTTCTCAGTGTTTGTACTTCAGCATATTTGATTAATTGATCTGTGCTCTTTGCTGATTGCTTGATGTTAATGCACTTCTCTTGTTTTCTTTTCCTTTTATTTATTTTTCAATTTCTCTCTTTTTTTTCTCCTCTCATGAAAAAGTTTAATGAGAGCTTCATCTCCCCTGACTCCTCCCCACCCCCCCCCCCCCCCTCCACCACCCGCCCCACAAATCTTGTGTGCAGTCTGTGTGTACATTGTCCTCTCAAAATAATGAGTGCCATTTTCTTTCCAGTCCCATGATTATTCTCCATGTTTGATGAAACTTTCTTTCCAGTGCCATGATTATTCTGTGTTTGATGAAACTTTCCTTCCAGTGCCATGATTATTCTCCGTGTTTGATGAAACTTTCTTTCCAGTGCCATGATTATTCTCTGTGTTTGATGAAACTTTCCTTCCAGTGCCATGATTATTCTCCGTGTTTGATGAAACTTTCTTTCCAGTGCCATGATTATTCTCCGTGTTTGATGAAACTTTCTTTCCAGTGCCATGATTATTCTCTGTGTTTGATGAAACTTCCTTTCCAGTGCCATGATTATTCTCTGTGTTTGATGAAACTTTCCTTCCAATGCCATGATTATTCTCTGTGTTTGATGAAACTTTTTTTCCAGTGCCATGATTATTCTCTGTGTTTGATGAAACTTTCTTTCCAGTGCCATGATTATTCTCCGTGTTTGATGAAACTTTCTTTCCAGTGCCATGATTATTCTCTGTGTTTGATGAAACTTTCTTTCAAGTACTATGATTATTCTCCATGTTTGATGAAACTTTCTTTCAAGTACTATGATTATTCTCCATGTGTGATGAAACTTTCTTTCAAGTACTATGATTATTTTCCATGTTTGATGAAACTTTCTTTCCAGTACTATGATTATTTTCCATGTTTGATGAAACTTTCTTTCCAGTACTATGATTATTTTCTGTGTTTGATGAAACTTTCTTTCCAGTACTATGATTATTTTCTGTGTTTGATGAAACTTTCTTTCCAGTACTATGATTATTTTCTGTGTTTGATGAAACTTTCTTTCCAGTACTATGATTATTTTCTGTGTTTGATGCAACTTCCTTTCAAGTACCAACATTCTCTGACCTTGGTGAATCTTTTTCCCTGTTCTATCATTCTCTGACCTTGATGACTCTTTTTCCCCCATTTATTCATTCTCTGATCTTGACTTTTTTCCCCGTTCCATTTTTCTCTGGCCTTGATGACTCTTTTTCTCTGTTCTGTCATTCTCTGGGCTTGGTTACTCTTGCTTGTAGTTGATTTTTCTCCATTGTTACATGTTGTTATATCAATGTTGTATCAATGTTGTATCAATGTTGTATCAATGTTGTATCAATGTTGTATCAATGACTTCTGCTTGTAGCTGTTGACAGTTTGTTGTTGCATCAATGTTGTATCAGTGACTTCTGCTTGTAGCTGTTGACAGTTTGTTGTTGCATCAATGTTGTATCAGTGACTTCTGCTTATAGCTGTTGACAGTTTGTTGTTGCATCAATGTTGTATCAGTGACTTCTGCTTGTAGCTGTTGACAGTTTGTTGTTGCATCAATGTTGTATCAGTGACTTCTGCTTATAGCTGTTGACAGTTTGTTGTTGCATCAATGTTGTATCAGTGACTTCTGCTTATAGCTGTTGACAGTTTGTTGTTGCATCAATGTTGTATCAGTGACTTCTGCTTGTAGCTGTTGACAGTTTGTTGTTGCATCAATGTTGTATCAGTGACTTCTGCTTATAGCTGTTGACAGTTTGTTGTTGCATCAATGTTGTATCAGTGACTTCTGCTTGTAGCTGTTGACAGTTTGTTGTTGCATCAATGTTGTATCAGTGACTTCTGCTTATAGCTGTTGACAGTTTGTTGTTGCATCAATGTTGTATCAGTGACTTCTGCTTGTAGCTGTTGACAGTTTGTTGTTGCATCAATGTTGTTTGAGTGATTTCTGGATGTCAATGATTTCTGCCAGTGAATGTTGACAACATGTGGTGTGTGTCAATGATTTCTGCCAGTGAATATTGACAACATGTGGTGTGTGTCAATGATTTCTGCCAGTGAATGTTGACAACATGTGGTGTGTGTCAATGATTTCTGCCTGTGAATGTTGACAACATGTGGTGTGTGTCAATGATTTCTGCCAGTGAATGTTGACAACATGTGGTATGTGTCAATGATTTCTGGTCAGAGATGTTTGTTATTCGAGTATTTGTCGCATGTCACACTCCTGAGAACTGCTCAAAGTGCAGCAACTTACTTGAGGTGAACGTTCTTCTTTGCACTTTTCTCCTTCGGATTTATCTGTACGTACACCATAATGAAGTCTAAGGTTAAGGTGAAGAGGAGCAGAATGATGACACTTAAATGTACGTTCCGAGCACGAAAGAACATACCAACCCTGTTAGGTGAGGATAACAGAGAGGACAGATTAGTGTTGTCATTAAATTTGAGACTAATCAAAGATATTTATGTTGGGAACAGTTTAATAATTAGAATAAAAGATATTTATGTTGGGAACAGTTTAATAATTAGAATAAAAGATATTTATGTTGGGAACAGTTTAATAATTAGAATAAAAGATATTTATGTTGAGAACAGTTTAATAATTAGAATAAAAGATATTTATGTTGGGAACAGTTTAATAATTAGAATAAAAGATATTTATGTTGGGAACAGTTTAATAATTAGAATCAAAGATATTTATGTTGGGAACAGTTTAATAATTAGAATAAAAGATATTTATGTTGGGAACAGTTTAATAATTAGAATCAAAGATATTTATGTTGGTAACAGTTTAATAATTAGAGTCAGAGATATTTATGTTGGGAACAGTTTAATAATTAGAATAAAAGATATTTATGATGGGAACAGTTTAATAATTAGAATAAAAGATATTTATGTTGAGAACAGTTTAATAATTAGAATAAAAGATATTTATGATGGGAACAGTTTAATAATTAGAATAAAAGATATTTATGTTGAGAACAGTTTAATAATTAGAATAAAAGATATTTATGTTGAGAACAGTTTAATAATTAGAATAAAAGATATTTATGTTGAGAACGGTTTAATAATTAGAATAAAAGATATTTATGTTGAGAACATTTTAACAATTAGAATAAAAGATATTTATGTTGAGAACGGTTTAATAATTAGAATAAAAGATATTTATGTTGAGAACATTTTAACAATTAGAATAAAAGATATTTATGCTGAGAACAGTTTAATAATTAAAATCAGAGATATTTATGTTGAAAAAAGTTTAATAATTAGACTCAAAGGTATTTATGTTGAAAACAGTTTAATAATTAGAACCAAAGAGGAAGATGTTACTCAGACAATGTTTTGGATGAGTTACCTAACCAAATTTTAGAATAAACACTCAGTCATAAGTAAGTCAGTAAATCGAAGTTCAGATAATAATTTCAAGTTAAGTTAGTAAATTAAGGTTAAGATTGTAAACTGACAAAAAATTAGCACATTAAAGTTAAGATGGCAGATGCTTTTATGGGTTTTTTTTTCTAAATGGAAAATTTAGAGCTGAAAGTAAAATGATGAAAATGTAGAGAAACTTATAAACTGTCAACCAGACATGACAATCAAGCCATTCTTTAAACTATTTTAGACTATGCTTAGGGAGGCATATAGTCCATATCAAACAGATTGGGCATTCCAAAGGTGAGCAGCTGAGTAAGAGGAGCTTTTTTAAACATGTCAAGCCTTGATTTTAGGAGAATACAATTGCTTAAGCGTTGACCGTGTTTTTGGGTTAGATGAACAACGACCACAGATAGTGTGAAGTATTGTGCAATAGAATTTTATGAATTAACTTGGCCTTGTTGAAAAGAAAACTCTTCTTGAGGGGTAGAATATCAAGATGTTTGTCCTTATTTGTAATATGTGCTGCATGTTTGTCATCTATAAGCTTTACTGCTCAATTTTAAATTGAGTAAAGTCTTTTCATGTTTGACATGGAACAACCATCCCAGACAGTGGAGCAGTAGTCCAAGTGTGTTTGTATCTGTTATATGTATTATATTCATCTGGTGTCTATGTCAAGAAAATGTTTAATTTTAGTAAATTAGTAATCTTTTTGTGCAGTGAGTTTGGTTAGATTGTCTACATGATGATTCCAGCTGAGGTGGTGGTCAGTCATGAGAACTAGAGTTTTATGTTCACTAACATTCTCTATCTGTGAAGTTACAGTGTGGAGCTGTAGTGTTGTTGTTGGTGAATTTGTTAATTTCTGTCTTGTTGCAACGAGCATGGATTTTGTTTTGCTGGTGTTTATGAGCATTCTGTTGTTGTTGCTCCAGTTAATTAGACTGTTTATTTCAATTTGAAGAATTGACTCAAGGTTAATACAGTCATTGTCATTAGTGTAAACTGTGCAGCCATCAGCAAAGAGGTCACAAGATGATTTTTTGAGATGAAGTGGAAGATCATTGATGTAGATGGTAAACAGGAACGCTATAATCAACCACAGATGAACTTGAGTTGGAGTTTTTGAGGGAAACTACCTGTTGTCTGTTGGAAATAAAAGATGTAATAAATTCTGTCAAGTCAGGGTGTAATCTATAAGTCTCAAGCTTTCTAACTAGGATTTCATGATCAGTCATGTCAAATGTTTTTTCTAAAGTCAACAAAGACAGCACCACATAATTTATCATCGTTTATATCAGATAACCAACATTCTGTCATTTTTGTGAGAGCTGTGTGGCAGGAATGTTTCGGCCTAAAACCTGACTGACAGTCAACAATCGAATCATTTTCTTGCATGTGTTCTAAGGTTGTTTTCTGATGCGTTTTTATAGTGGTTTTGACAAAGTTGATAGAATTGATATTGGCCCAGAGCTTGAGAGATTTTTCTCCAAACCAGATTTTAAAAGGGGATATATTTTTTCAATTTTAAAAACCTGAGGAAAATGACAATGTACAATGCACTGATTGTAAATGTATGTTAGTGTATCTGTAATTACTGGGGCTAAGTAGCGTAATATCTTGTTGCTAATTTCATAAAGTCCTGCTGTGTTATTGTTCTTTAAAGATGAAAGATAATTGTAAACACCACTAACTGACATGGAAGGATTACTGGGCTGCTTTAGATTTGCAGATTTGCTACATATAAATTTATTAAATTCACTTAAGTCACAAGTAGGGGTCGGTAGTGAAGATTTTAAGATACTGACTTCTTATCTGAAGTGATTGCTGAACTCTTCATAAACAGGCACGTGATTATAACTCTGCAAGTCAGACTGTTTTCTCTTATTTGCTAGAATGTTAATTGCTTTCCAGACATACTTACTGTCTAATTTATTCTGAACTAGGTTCCTAAAGCAATTTCTCTTTTCTTGCCTAATTAAATACTAAACTCTATTTCTAGTATCAAATAATAAGTGATGAGATGAAAAGAATGGGGATACACATTTTGGGAATCTGCGAACATCAATGGAAAGGATCAGGACACTTTAAGAGCGAGAATGATATTATCTTTATATACTCTGGTGGAGAATTAGGAGGAAAGAATAGAATGGATTTTTACGTGGACAAATCAACATCAAAAGCATTACTAGGTTACAATCCAGTAAGTGATAGAATCCTCACTATCAGACTTAAGGGTACTCATAGAAATGTAACAGTCATCCAGATATATACACTTACATCAGCAGCAGAAGAAGAAGAAATAGAAGACATTTATAACACGCTGCAAACGACGATAGACCAGGTACGGAAAAATGATATTGTATTAATAATACTGGATTTTAATGCAAAAATTGGTACAGAAAGAACAGAAGATGAAGGACATGTTGTAGGGAAATTTAGCATAGGACATAGAAATGAGGCAGGTGACAATCTAATGGCTTTTTGCATGGAAAATGAGCTAATTATCGCTAACACACTTTTTAAACAACATCCAAGAAGACTTTACACATGGACATCACCTGATGGGAAAATCAAGAATCAAATAGATTATATTTTAGTGCAAAGAAGGTGGAGGTCAAGTATAACATCAGCAAAAACTTTACCAGGTGCTGATTGTGACACGGACCATGAGTTATTAATAGCAGACATGAAGATAAAGATAAAAAAGACAGTTATAGGATCAAGACCACTCCGCTTTGATCTTACAAAAATACCAGAACAATACAGTATAGAAGTGAATAAACATTTCAAAATCCTGATGGCTGTACAGGAGGAGATGACACCAGATGAATTTGCTATGCAGGCCAGAGATATCTTAATAACAGCAGCTAAAGACACAGTTCCAGTAAAGAAAACACACAAAAAATAAAAAGATTACAGAAGGCACACTAGAACTGATAAAACAACGTAGAGAAATGAAGACACAATGGAAAGTGACAAACAACAACAAAGAAGAATATAAATCTTTAACAAAAGAAGTACGAAGAAACATAAGAAAACACAAGAAACAATACATACAAGATCGTTGTGAAAGAATAGAAGAACATCAGAATTGTGGAAGAGATAGTGAAATGTTTAAAGAAATGAAGACATTGATGAGAAATGTCACACCTAAGCTAAATGTAATTTGTGACAAGATGGGGAATATCTTGACAGAGACAGAGGAAATTCTAGAAAGATGAAAGGAATATTTCAGAGGAATGTATGAAACAACCTACTGTGAAAGCAGAAATTAACAGTGTGAATTATTATTGGAGGAGAAAGAACCTGAACCGATAATAGAAGAAGTTTTATAGGCAATAAAGAATCTGAAAAATGGTAAATCACCAGAATGTGATGAGATAACAGCTGAATTTATTAAAGCAGGAGGAAAGGAATGTGCAACAATCTATCATGCAATATGTAAAAAGATATGGCATTCAGGTATTTGGCAAAAAGAATGGAAAAGAACTATATTCATACCACTGCCAAAAAAGGGTAACCTGAAATTATGCACAAACTACAGAACTGTTGCCCTGGTTAGTCGTGCCAGTAAAATTCTGTCAAAAATCATAATGGGTAGACTTCGAAAGAAAATAGAAGAAGTCAGTATGGTCCAAGCTGGTTTCAGGCAAGGAAGAGGATCAAGAGATCATATATTCAATGTAAGATTAATAATAGAGAAATGCAGAGAGTTTAACGTGAAGCTATATTAATCATTTGAAGCCACTGACAACAATTATTGAGGAAAGACGCTTGCGATGGTTGAGACATGTGCTCCAAATGACTGACAACTCACTACCAAAAATAGCACTAAGATGGACACCACAGGGGAACAGAAGTAAGGGTAGACCAAAAGAGACATGGAGAAGAACAACAGAAAGGATGTTGAGCAATAGAGGGCTCACCTGGGCAAGAGCAGAAAAAAAGACGAAGGACAGGCATTTGCGGAAAACCCTTGCGGAAGCCCCATGTGCCCTGGGCACTTAAGGTTCAGAGAGAGAGAGAGAGAGATATTAATCATTTATAGACTACTCAAAGGCATTTGATTGTGTACAACACCAGAAACTTTGGGAAATAATGGAAAAAATGGGATTTCCAATGCAATTGATACAATTAACATCACTGCTGTATCTAGACCAACGGGCAGCAGTAAGAATAAATGGTGAAACAACAACTTGGTTTGACATAATACAAGGGGTCCATCAGGGGTGCATATTGTTGCCTTACTTATTTAACTTGTATACTAAAAATATAATGAGGAATGTTAGAGAAGATGTAGACAAAGAATATTACGATGCCATAACAATTGGAGGTTATGAAATACCAGAGATTAGATATGGTGATGACACTGTATTGCTGTCCACAACAAAAAAAGGGTTGGAAAAACTAATTATGTCAGTCCATAAGAACAGTGAAGAGCAAAACTCTATGCAAAGAAAACTAAATTGATGACAACTGACAAAACAAACAAGGCAACTGAAATATGTATCAATGAGGAAAAACTGGAAAAGTGGAGAGTTTTGAATATCTTGGATCACTGCTAACTAATAATGGAGATACAATGAGGGAAATTAAAAGGAGGACATCTATCGCTCTCCAGAAAGTAAAACAAATAAAGAATCTGTGGAGAGGAGCAGACAGAACCACAAAAATAAGATTTTTAATGTCATGCATCTCCCATTGCAACATATGCCTGTGAGACCTGGACACTTAACAAAACAGATGAGAAACACATAAATGCCTTTGAATTTAAATGCTACAGAAGAGTTCTTCAAATGTCATGGACACAAAAAAAGAACAAATATATCCATACTACAAGAACTTAATATTGAAGAAGGCTGGCTAGTAAAGAAGATTAAAGAGAGAAAACTTAAGTATTTTAGACACATTAAACGTCATGATAATCTAGAGAAGACCGTCTTGGAAGGGTACATAATGGGAAAAAGAAAAAGAGGAAGACCAAGGCGAAGATGGTTGCAAGAAATCATTGATGATGTGCAAATGGATGCATCAGCAGCAGGCCATCTTTCTCACAACCGAGAGGCCTACAGGAGAGCTGTTAGGGAGGTAAAGTTCCACAAGGGGCATGTGAATGAATGAATGAATGAACTCTATTTGAAAGTAATCTGTAGCTAGTGAATTCCTTATTTTTGTAGGCCTGATCCCTTTCCCTCATGACTTGCAATATCTCAGGTGTTATCCAGGGGGACTTCACTTGATGTTTAACTCTCACCTCTTTAATAGGACCATGCTTATCAAATATATCCCTGAAGGTTTTTATCCAGTATTCCAGGGCCTTATCTGGGTCAGTTAGTTGGTACACATGATCTAGAGCTGCTGCTTGTAACTCTTTCAGAAATGATTCTAAGCAGAATTTGCTAAAACTTCTACATTTAATACTGGTATGTTTATTTTGGGGAATTTTCAAGCCATGTTGTGTCCATGTGCAACAGATCGGATAGTGATCACTCAGTGATGTGTGAGGGACTTTACATTCTATAATGTTTTCTGGATGAGCTACATACAGACAACCAAGCAGAGAGATATATACAGACAACCAGGCAGAGAGAGATATGGACAACCAGAGAGAGAGACACACAGATAACCAGACAGAGAGAGACACACAGAGAACCAGACAGGGAAAGACACACAGAGAACCAAACAGAGAAAGACACACAGAGAACCAGGCAGAGAGAGACACACACACAGACAGCCAGACAGAAGAGACACACAGACAATCAGACAGAAAGAAATACATAGAGAATCAGACAGAGAGAAATACATAGAGAATCAGACAGAGAGAAATACATAGAGAATCAGACAGAGAGAGACACACAGAGAACCAGACAGAGAGAGACTCACAGACAATCAGGCAGAATTACACATATAACCAGACAAAGACATACAGACAGCCAGACAGAGAGAGACACACACAGAGAACCAGACAGAGAGAGACACACAGAGAACCAGACAGAGAGAGACATACAGACAACAAGACAGAGAAAGACATCGGAGAACCAAAGAGACACTAACAACCAGACAGAGAGACATACAAACAACCAGACAGTGAGGCACACTAACAACAAGACAGAGAGACACACAAACAACAAGACAGAGAGACACACAAATAACAAGACAGAGAGACACACTAACAACCACACAGTGAGACACACTAACAACCAGACAGAGAGACACACAAACAACCAGACAGTGAGGTACACTAACAACAAGACAGAGGGGCACACAAACAACCAGACAGAGAAACAACAAACCAGACAGAGAGACACACAAACAACCAGACAGTGAGGCACACTAACAACCAGACAGAGAGACACACAAACAACCAGACAGTGAGGCACACTAA
Organism: Achatina immaculata; assembly: GCA_009760885.1. NCBI lineage: Eukaryota > Metazoa > Mollusca > Gastropoda > Stylommatophora > Achatinidae > Lissachatina > Lissachatina immaculata. Next base: position 19,343,733 of record CM019706.1, on the reverse strand, counting down.
CAACATAACAAGCAGACAGTGAGACACACTAACAACCAGACAGAGATGCACACTAAAAACCAGATTGAGAGGCACAAGAACAACCAGAGAGAGAGACACACAAACAACCAAACAATGAGACACACTAACAACTAGACAGGGAGACACACAAACAACCAGACAGAGAGACACACAAAACCAGACAGAGAGACACACAAACAACCAGACAGTGAGGCACACTAACAACCAGACAGAGAGACACACAAACAACCAGACAGTGAGGTACACTAACAACAAGACAGAGGGGCACACAAACAACCAGACAGTGAGGCACACTAACAACCAGACAGTGAGGCACACAAACAACCAGACAGAGAGACACACAAACAACTAGAAAGAGAGACACACAAACAAACAGACAGAGAGGCACACTAAAAATAGGATAGTGAGGCACACTAACAACCAGACATTGAGGCACACTAACAACCAGACAGTGAGGCACACAAACAATCAGACAGAGAGACACACTAACAACCAGATAGAGAGACACACTAACACCCAAATAATGATGCACACTAATAACCAGACAGAGAGGCACACACAAACAGGACAGAGAGGCACACAAACAACCAGACAGTGACGCACACTAAAAAACAGACAGTGCGTCAGACAAACAACCAGACAGAGAAGCACACAATCAACCAGACAGAGAGACACACTAACAATCAGACAGTGAGTCAGACAAGCAACCAGACAGAGAAGCACACAAAGAACCAGACAGTGAGGCACACAAACAACCAGACAGTGAGGCACACTAGCAACCAGACAGAGAAGCACACTAACAACTAGATAGTGAGTCAGACAAGCAACCAGAGAGAGAGGCACACAAACAACCAGACAGTGAGTCAGACAAGCAAACAGACAGAGATGCACACTAACAACCAGATAGAGAGGCACACTAACAACCGGACAGTGAGTCAGACAAGAAACCAGACAGAGAAGCACACAAACAACCAAACAGAGAGACACACAAACAACCAGACAGAGAGTCAGACAAGCAACCAGACAGAGAGGCACACAAAGAACCAGACAGTGAATCAGACAAGCAACCAGACAGAGAGGCACACAAACAACCAGACAGTGAGGCACACAAACATCCAGACAGTGAGGCACACTAACAACCAGACAGAGAGGCACACTAACAACCAGATAGTGAGGCACACTAACAACCAGACACAGAGGAACACTAACAACCAGACAGAGAGCCACACAAACAACCAGACAGAGAGGCACACTAACAACCAGAAAGAGAGACACACAAACAAACAGAAAGAGAGACACACAAACAACCAGACAGAGAGACACACAAACAACCAGACAGAGAGACATACTAACAACCAGACAGTGTGGCACACAAAACAACCAGACAGTTAGACACACAAACAACCAGACAGTTAGTCAGACAAGTAACCAGACAGTGAGGCACACAAACAATCAGAAAGTGAGTCAGACAAGCAACCAGACAGAGAGACCACTAACAACCAGACAGAGAGACATACAAACAACCAGACAGAGAGACACACAAACAACCAGACAGAGACACACAAACAAACAGACAGAGAGGCACACTAACAACCAGACAAAGAGACACAAACAACCAGACAGAGAGACACACTAACAACCAGAAAGAGAGACACACTAACAACCAGATAATGATGCACACTAATAAGTAAACAGTCAGGCACACAAAAAACCAGACAGAGAGGCACACAAACAACCAGACAGTAAGGCACACTAACAACCAGACAGTGGGTCAGACAAACAACCAGACAGAGTGACACACTAAAAGCCAGACAGCGAGTTAGACAAGCAACCAGACAGAGAGGCACACAAACAACCAGACAGTGATTCAAACAATCAACCAGACAGAGAGGCACACAAACAACCAGACAGTGAGTCACACAAACAACCAGACATTGAGGCACACTAACAACCAGACAGAGAGTCACACAAACAATCAGACAGAGAGAAACACAAACAACCAGAAAGAGAGACACACAAACAACCAGACAGTGAGTCACACAAACAACCAGACATTGAGGCACACTAACAACCAAACAGAAAGGCACACTAACAACCAGACACTGAGGCACACTAACATCCAGACACAGAGTCACACTAACAATCACACAGGGAGACACACAAATAACTAGACAGAGAGGCACACTAATAACCAGAAAGAGAGACACACAAACAACCAGACAGAGAGACACACAAACAACCAGAAAGAGAGACACACTAACAACGAGACAGAGAGAAACAAAAACAACCAGAGAGAGAGAGACACACTAACAACCAGCCAGCGAGGCACTCAAACAACCAGACAGTGACACACACAAACAATCAAACTGTGAGACACACAAACTACCAGACGGAGAGACACACTAACAAAGAGACAGTGAGACACACAACAACCAGACAGTGAGGCACAAACAACCAGACAGGGAGACATACAAACAACCAAACAGTGGGACACACAAGCACCCAGACAGAGAGACACACTAACAACAATAAAAAGAGACACACTAACAACCAGACAGTGAGACACACAAAAAACCAGACAGAGAGACGCACTAACAACTAAAAGGTGAGACACATAACAACCAGACAGTGAGACATACAAACAACCAGACAGTGAGACACACAAACAACCAAACAGTGAGACACACAAACAACCAGACAGTGAGACACACAAACAAGCAGACAAAGAGACACACTAACAACCAGACAGAGTGACACACTTACAACCAAACAGTGAAGCACACTAGCAACCAGACAGTGAGGCACACTAACAGCCAGACAGAGAGGCACACTAACAACCAGACAGATAGACACACTAAAACCCAGACAGAGAGACAAACTAACAACCTGACAGTGAGGCTCAGTAACAACCAGATAGAGAGACACACAAAGAAACAGACAGAGAGACACAGTAACAACCAGACAGTGAGGCACACTAACAACCAGACAGTGAGGCACACTAACAATCAGACAGAGAGGCACAGTAACGACCAGACAGAGAGACACACTAACAACCAGACAGCGAAACACACAAACAACCAGACAGTGAGGCACACAAACAACCAGACAGTGAGACACACAAACAACCAAACAGAGAGACACACTAACAACCAGATAGTGAGGCACACAAACAACCAGACACAGAGACACACAAACAACCAGACAGAGAGACACACTAACAACCAGACAAAGAGAGACACAGACAACCAGATAGAGAGAGACACAGAAAACCAGATAGAGAGTGACACAGACAACCAGATAGAGAGTGACATAGACAACCAGATAGAGAGAGACACAGACAACCAGATAGAGAGAGACACAAACAACCAGATAGAGAGAGGCACAGACAACCAAACGGAGAGAGACACAGACAACCAGACAGAGAGAAACACAGACAACCAAACAGAGAGAGACACAGACAACCAGACAGAGAGAAACACAGACAACCAAACAGAGAGAGACACATAGGCAACTAGACAGAGACAGACACAGACAACCAAAGAGACACATATGCAGCCAGACAGAATGAGACACAGACAACCAGATAGAGAGAGACACAGACAACCAAACAGAGGGAGACACAGAAACCAGTCAGAGAGAAACACAGACAACCAAACAGAGAGAGACACATAGACAGCCAGACAGAAAGAGACACAGACAACCAGATAGAGAGAGAAGCACCGACAACCAAACAGAGAGAGACACACAGAAAACCAGACAGAGAGAGAAACAGACAACCAAACAGAGAGAGAAACAGACAACCAAACAGAGTAAGAAAAGAGAAACAGACAACCAAACAGAGAAAGAAACAGACAACCAAACAGAGAGAGAAACACAGACAACTAGACGCAGAGAGACACACAGAAAACCGGACAGAGAGAGACACATAGACCACCAGACAGAAAGATAACACAGACAACCAAACAGAGAGAGATACAGACAGCCAGAGAGAGAAAGAGAGAACACAGACAGCCAGACAGAGAGAGATACATACAGCCAGAGAGAGAGAGAGAAACAGACAAACAATCAGAGAGGGATACAGAGAGAGAGAGAGAGAGAAACACAGACAACCAAACAGAGAGAGACACACAGAAAATCGGACACAGAGAGACACACAGGCAACCAGACAGAGATAGACACATATACCACCAGACAGAGAGAGACACGTAGACCACCAGACAGAGAGAGACACATAGACCACCAGACAGAGAGAGACACATAGACCACCAGACAGAGAGAGACACGTAGACCACCAGACAGAGAGAGACACATATACCACCAGACAGAGAGAGATACGTAGACCACCAGACAGAGAGAGACACATAGACCACCAGACAGAGAGAGACACATAGACCACCAGACAGAGAGAGACACATAGACCACCAGACAGAGAGAGACGCACAGGCAACCAGACAGAGAGAGACACCTAGACCACAGGACAGAGAGAGAACAGAGATAACCAAACAGAAAGAGACACACAAAAACCAAACAGAGAGAGACACACACAGAAAACCAGACAGAGAGAGACACACACAGACAACTAGACAGAGAGAAACACACACACAGACAACCAGGCAGAGAGAGAGATACAGACAGCCAGACACAGAGAGAAACACAGACAACCAAACAGAGAGAGACACAGACAAACAGACAGAGAGACACACACAGACACAAGACACAGAGAGAGACATATATAGTCAGACAGAGAGTCACACAAACACAGACACAAGACACAGAGAGAGACATATATAGTCAGACAGAGAGTCACACAAACACACAAACAGAAACACTGATATATGCTAGACAGAGAGACACACAGACAACCAAACAGAGAGACAAACAGACAGAGAGATACGCAGAATGAATGAATGAATAATCTTTATTTTTAAAGGGTAAAGAATTGGCCACGCAGGCCCGTCTTACATTCTGCCCTTCATCACTCCATCTTTCATTCTTCCCACACACTTGATTTAGTACAAAAATACAAATTAAATTAGTAAAAACATATCAAAAGAGAGTAAGATTTAACTACTAAATTCAAGGTAAAAGAGAAGAAGTAATTAACCTAATAAAATAGCACTCACGCACACATACACACGCAGACATATACATAAATAAAAATACATTGGAAATACAGATCTTCTAACATGTTTTTTTAACAAACATTAAAATAATTTCTAACAATATCTAACAAGTTGCTTTTCTAACTATGTCATTTTAGTACTTGATGGTTGGCGAGTGACGTGTTGAGAGAGTGCTGGTTATTTTATGGAGGCATATAATTACAAGCAAGTAAGTAATGAAACAGGTTTGAGTTAAAGGATGAAGTATTACCAATGGATTTTAAATTGTAAGGGAGGGTGTTCCAGAGCTGTACTGCAGAGTATGCAAGGTCAAACAGTCAGAGATGCTGACAAACAGTCAGAGAGACAAACAGACAGAGAGAGACACAGACAAACAGTCAGAGAGACAAACAGATAGAGAGAGACACACAGACAAACAGTCAGAGAGACAAACAGAGACAAACAGACAAAGAGAGACACACAGACAAACAGTCAGAGAGACAAACAGACAGAGAGAGACACAGACAAACAGTCAGAGAGACAAACAGATAGAGAGAGACACAAACAAACAGTCAGAGAGACAAACAGATAGAGAGAGACACACAGACAAACAGTCAGAGAGACAACAGAGACAAACAGACAGAGAGAGACACACAGACAAACAGTCAGAGAGACAAACAGACAGAGAGAGACACAGACAAACAGTCAGAGAGACAGACAGACAGAGAGAGACACAGACAAACAGTCAGAGAGACTAACAGACAGAGAGAGACACAGACAAACAGTCAGAGAAACAAACAGACAGAGAGAGACACACAGACAAACAGTCAGAGAGACAAACAGACAGAGAGAGACACACAGACACAAGACACAGAGAGAGACATATATAGCCAGACAGAGAGTCACACAAACAAACAAACAGAAACACTGACTGTATGCTAGACAGAGAGACACACAGACAAATGGACAGAAAGAGACACTGACTCTAAGCTAGAGAGATAGAGGGAGACACAGACAAAGACAGTGAATTTAAGGTAGACAGACAGAAACATGAGAAGATAAAGATGGAGAGAGAGAGAGAGAGAGATTATGTAGACAGACAGACAGACAGACAGAGACATTGACTATAAGCTAGTGAATAGAGACACAGACAGACAAAAACACTGACAGTCAAAGAAAGAGAGAAACTGAGAGGGAGAGAGAGAAATCAAGCAGACAGACAGAAGAGACGCTGACACTCAACTACAAAGAACTGACAGACGGAGACATAGACAGAGACATAGACGGAGACATAGACATAGACAGACATAGACAGAGACATAGACGGAGACATAGACAGAGACATAGACAGAGACATAGACAGAGACATAGACAGACATAGACAGAGACATGGACAGAGACATGGACAGAGACATAGACAGAGACATAGACAGACATAGACAGACATAGACAGAGACATAGACAGAGACATAGACAGACATAGACAGAGACATAGACAGACATAGACAGAGGCAACGACAGTCAGCTATAGAGAGATATAACGACAGACATTAAAATCAGATAGACACAAGGAAAGACTAACAGACATTCAGATCAGATAAAGACTAACAGACATTCAGATCAGATAAAGACTAACAGACATTCAGATCAGATAAAGACTAACAGACATTCAACTGGAGTGACAAAGAGACTGACAGACAGGCAAAGAGGCAGAGAAAGAGGCTAGAAAACAGCCAAAGAGACAGAAAGATAGACTAATAGACAATCAAAAAGACAGAGAAATAGACTAACATACAGTCAAAGAAACAGAGAGAGGCTAAAAAACAGTCAAAAAGACAGGGAAAGAGGCTAAAGAACAGTCAAAGAGTCAGAGAGAGACTAAAAACAGTCAAAGAGAGAGACTAATAGACAGTAAAAAATATAGAGAGAGACTAACAGACAGTCAAAGAGATAGAGAGAGACTAATAAACAGTCAAAGAGATAGAGAGAGACTAATAGACAGTAAAAGATATAGAGAGAGACTAACAGACAGTCAAAGAGATAGAGAGAGACTAATAGACAGTAAAAGATATAGAGAGAGACTAACAGACAGTCAAAGAGATATAGTGAGAGATAATCAAAGAGACACAGTGAGAGATAGACTAACAGACAGTCGAAAAGATAGAGAGAGACTAATAGAAATTCAAAGAGACAGAGACTGACAGTCAAAGAGACAGAGAGAGTCTTCAAAGAGACAGAGAGAGAGAGAGAGACTAACACACAGTCAAAGATGTAAAGAGAGAGACAACAGAAAGAGACCGAAAGTGAGAGAGACTAACAGACAGTCAAAGAGTTAGAGACAGAGAAAGAGATTAACACACAGTCAAAGAGACTCATACAGACAGACTAGCAGACAGTCAAAGAGCTAGAGACAGAGAAAGAGATTAACACACAGTCACAGAGACTCATACAGACAGACTATCAGACAGTCATAGACAAGCATATAGAGCGAAACTAAGGGACAGTCACCAGCAAGCAGATAGAGAGAAACTAAGGGACTGTCATAGACACGCAGATAGAGAGAAACTAAGAGACAGTCATAGACACGCAGATAGAAAGAAACTAAGAGACAGTTATAGACACGCAGATAGAAAGAAACTAAAGGACAGTCATAGACACGCAGACAGAGAGAAACTAAGGGACAGTCATAGAGACACGCAGATAAAGACTAAGAGACAGTCATAGATACGTAGACAGAAAGAAACTAAGGGACAGTCATAGAGACACGCAGATAAAGACTAAGAGACAGTCATATAGACATGCAGATAGAAAGAAACTAAGGGACAGTCATAGAGACACGCAGATAAAGACTAAGAGACAGACATAGATACACAGACAGAAAGAAACTAAGGGACAGTCATAGAGACACGCAGATAAAGACTAAGAGACAGTCATATAGACATGCAGATAGAAAGAAACTAAGGGACAGTCATAGAGACATGCAGATAAAGACTAAGAGACAGTCATAGAGACACGCAGATAGAAAGAGACTAATAGACAGTCAACCAGACAAAGTGACAGATTAACTGATAGTCAGCCTGAATGACAGACTAACAAAAGATCAGACAGACAGACAGGCAGGGTATTACCTGTTTGGACTACGTACATAACACCACCTGGCTGCAGTGATAACCACCAGTAACCAGTTACAAGTTGTTACAGAACTGATAGTCAGCCACAAGTGAATGCTGGACGGATAAAAATAAACTTTCATTCCAGACCTTTCTGGCAAATTATTTATACTTGTATGATGCATGTCTAGTGTTTATGTCTGATGTTTAGTGTTTATACATGGTGTTTAGTGTTTACATATGATTCTAGTGTTTATGTACAAGGCTTAGTTTTATGTAAGATGTCTAGTGTTTATTAAGATGTCTAGTGTTTATACATGGAGTTTACTGTTTACATATGATGTCTAGCGTTTATATACAAGGTCTAGTGTTTATGTAAAATGTTTAGTGTTTATATATGGTGTTTAGTGTTTATACATGGTGTTTAGTGTTTATCTCTCTCTCTCTCTCTCTCTCTCTCTCTCTCTCTCTCTCTCTCTCTCTCTCTCAATCTTAAGTGCCCAGGGCACATGGGGCTTCCACAAGGGTTTTCCACAACTGCCTGTCCTTCGCCTTTTTTTCTGCTCTTGCCCAGGTGAGCCCTCTATTGCTCAACATCCTTTCTGTTGTTCTTCTCCATGTCTCTTTTGGTCTACCCTTACTTCTGCTCCCCTGTGGTGTCCATTTTAGTGCTATTTTTGGTAGTGAGTTGTCAGTCATTCGGAGCACACGTCCCAACCATCGCCAGCGTCTTTCCTCAATAATTGTTGTCAGTGGCTTCATCTGCATTTCTGCCAGTAAGATGTTATTTCTTATGGTGTTTGGCCAAAATATTTTTCTAATTCTTCGTAAACATTTAGTCTGGAAAGAATTCAACTTGTTTTCTACGGTTTTGGTGATTTTCCAGCATTCACTTCCATAGAGTAGTACACTTAGAACATTACTCTTAAATATCCTGATTTTCATATTTATGCTTAGTTTTTTTTTATTTCCATATATTCTGCAGCATTGCAAAAGCCTGGTTTGCTCTAGTAAGTCTGCTGTTGATGTCCTCTGTGCTGTCTCCATTTTCTACTACTCTGCTGCCAAGGTATACAAATTCGTTGACCTCCTCCACTAACTTGTTATCTACTCTGAGTACATTTCTGTTGTTCACATTTTGCTTCATTAACTTTGTCTTTCCTACGTTGATCTTTAGTCCTATGTTGTTTGCATTCTGAGTTAGCTTGTTTATTTTATCTTGCATATCTTTGTGACTGCTTGATAATAGACAAATATCGTCCGCAAAGTCAAGGTCCTCCAGCACTGTGTCAAGGGTCCATTGTAATCCTCTGCGTTTGTCTGATGTTGCCTCCTTCATTAACCAGTCTACTGCCAAGATAAATAATGTTGGTGATAGTACACATCCCTGTTTCACTCCTGTTTGTACCCTAAAGCTGCTGGAGGTATGTTCTCCACAGATAACTTTGCACTGAAAACCCTCGTATAGGGCTTTGATTACATTAACTATTTTATGGGGGAGGCCATGCCATCTTAGGATTTTCCACAGTGCATCTCTGTTGACACTGTCAGAGGCTTTCTCAAAATCTATGAATAATGCATATGTTGTGCTATGCCACTCATTTGCCTGTTCTAATATTTGTCTAAGTACAAATATGTGGTCTATGCATGATCTTCCTTTCCTAAATCCTGCCTGCTCTTTCCGAAGTTTTTCTTCAAGTGTTGGTACAATTCTGTTGATGATTATTCTGCAAAATACTTTACTTGTGAGTGGCAGTAGGGTAATGCCTCTCCAGTTCCCGCAATCTCTGAGGTCACCCTTCTTTGGTAGTTTTACTATAAGCCCAGTTTTCCACTCCTCTGGGGCTTTTTCTAAATCCCAAATTTGTTGTAATATCCGGCAAAGTTGTTTTGGTGTTTCTGTTTCTTCTGCTTCCAACATCTCCGCAGTCACTTCATCTTCACCTGGTGCCCTGTCTGATTTTAACTTCTTTATCGCCTCCTTTACTTCATTTATTGTTATTGGTCCTGTATTGATGTTTAGTTCCGTTTTTGCTTCAGGTATGTCTATTGTTTGTGCTGCTTGTGTTCTGTTTAGTAGGGTGTTAAAGTGTTCCCTCCATCTTTCAATTTTTTCTCTTTCTCCACTGACCAGCTGTCCATTTTGTGTTCTTACTGCACTTTCACATCTTGTGTTGAAGTTACCTGTCATCTGCTTTGTGATTTTGTATATGGTTTTCATGTCATTTGTGTATGCTGTTTTCTCTGCTGTTTCTGCTAAGTTGTCACAGTATTGACGTTTATCTTGACGGCATGATTCCTTCACTTCTGTCTTTTTGTGCATAATTACTTAAAACTCGTTCTTTAAGCCGTTGTGATTTGGTGTTCAGTAATTTTTCCTTGATTTCTTTTCTTTGCTCTATCTTTTCCCATGTGGTCTCGCTTATCTATTCCTCTTTTCTCTTTTTCCGATATCCTAGCACCTCTTTTGCTGTTTCCTGTAGTGTTTTATTGAACTCTAGTATGGACATTTCTGCTTCGTCTTGTAGGACACTGAAGCGGTTCTTAAGTACTATTGAGAATTCATTTCTTGTTTGCTGGTCTATCAGTTTTCTTGTATCAAAATGTATCTTTCTGTGTTCTCCGATTTTGGCTTTCCTTAATTTTAGTTTTATTTTTGCTACCAGAAGGTTGTGATCACTTCCTACATCTGCTCCTTTCCTTGCTCGCACATCTTGTAGTGACCGTTTCCACTTGTTGTTTATTAGTATGTGATCAATTTGGTTTTCTGTGGTTTTATCTGGTGACCTCCAAGTCACCTTATGGATGTTTTTGTGTTGGAAAATTGTCCCTCCGATGGTCATCATGTTTAGTGTTTAGACATGAAGTTTATTGTTTACATAGGATGTCTAACTTTTATGAACAAGGTCTAGTGTTTATGTAAAATGTCTAGTATTTATGTACGATATTTAGTATTTATGAAATATGTTTAGTGTTTATACGTGGAGTTCAATGTTTTCATATGTCTAGCTTTTATGTACAAGGTTTAGTGTTTATGTAAAATGTTTAATGTTTATGCATGGTGTTTATTGTTTACTTACGATGTTTAGTGTTTATGTACAAGTTCTAGTGTTTATGTAAGATGTTTAGGGTTTATACGTGGACTTTAGTGTTTACATATATGTCCAGTGTTTATGAAAATGTCTAGTGTTTGTGTAAGATGTCTAGTGTTTATGTAAGATGTCTAATGTTTGTATATGATATTTAATATTTATGCATGATGTATAATGTTTTTAATGTCATCTAGTGTCCATATATTATGTCTAATATGTATGCATAATGTCTAGTATTTATGTATTATGTGTGGTGATTAATGTCTGGTATTCATGGATTATGCCTGATGTTTATGTACAATGTTTAATGCTTATATACGCGTATGATGTCTAGTTTTATGTTTGATGCTTAGTGTTTATGTGTGATGTCTTTGTGTGTGATGTCTAGTATTTATGTAAGATGTCTAGTGTTTTAGTATGATATCTAATGTTTATCTAAGATGATTGGTGTTTATGTGTTGAGTCTACTGTTTATGTATCACATCTAATGTTTATGTATGATGATGTCCAATATTTATCTAAGTTGTCCAGTGTTCTGTCTAGGTTTACGCAGGTAATGAAATGTTAGAATAATTCAGTCTTTGTATATACTGGCTAATATTTATATAGCTAAGTTTTATACAGGTAATGAAACGTTTGAATAGTTTACTACCTAGTGTTTATATACGAGATTATGTAGTGTTCATAAGAGATGGCTGGTGTTTTATAGTGAGACATATTGGTTCTAGTAATGAAAACAGATGGAAGTGTATGGGACAGTTTGACAAAAAAGATAGAAAGAGTGAGGAAAGTGAGCACAAACAAGAATGGCAGAAAGCAAGATGAGCACACATAAATGAAGGATGCACAAAAATCCAATATTTTGACAAAACCTTTTTTCAAGGATCACATACAAAAACAACACACTGATAAAAACACACAAAAATGTACGAAAATATACAGACGTAGCCTTTTTGGCCTCCTCCTTGTAGGAAAGTCTGTCACAAAATGACAAATGTATTTATAGTCTAGCGTTTATGTAGTCTAGTGTTTATGTAGTCTAGTGTTTATGTAGTCTAGCGTTTATGTAGTCTAGCGTTTATGTAGTCTAGGGTTTACGTAGTCTAGTGTTTATGTAGTCTAGCGTTTATGTAGTCTAGTGTTTATGTAGTCTAGTATTTATGTAGTCTAGTGTTTATGTAGTCTAGTGTTTATGTAGTCTAGTGTTTATGTAGTCTAGTGTTTATGTAGTCTAGTGTTATGTAGTCTAGTGTTTATGTAGTCTAATGTTTATGTAGTCTAGTGTTTATGTAGTCTAGTGTTATGTAGTCTAGCGTTTATGTAGTCTAATGTTTATGTAGTCTAGTGTTTATGTAGTCTGGCGTTTATGTAGTCTAGTGTTTATGTAGTCTAGTGTTTATGTAGTCTAGTGTTTATGTAGTCTAGTGTTATGTAGTCTAGCGTTTATGTAGTCTAATGTTTATGTAGTCTAGCGTTTATGTAGTCTACAGTTTATGTAGTTTATTGTTTATGTAGTCTAGTTTTTATGTAATCTCCTGCTTTTGTAGCAACTGACTGGATCATGAAAACTACCATAAAAAGTAAAAGAAATGGGATACAATTGACTTTGTGGAACCAATTGGAAAACCTTGACTTAACAGATGATGTGGCACTTCTGGCACACAGGCACACACAAATGCAAGAGAAACTTCGGATCTTAACTGGGACTATATATTAACAGACAAAAAACAAAGATAATGAAAAGTAATAGTGCAAACATAGTGCCTCATGGTAATTGAGGGAGTGCCAATTGAGGAAGTAGAGTATTTCACATATTTAGGCAGCATAGTGGATAAATATGGGGGAACGGAAAAAGATGTTAAAGCTAGAATAACCAAGGCCAGGACAGCATTTATCCAACTTAATAAAATATGGTCATCTAAGAACATCAAAACAAGAACCAAACTTAGGCTTTTCAATACAAACGTAAAGACTGCCCTACTATATGGTTCAGAGACTTGGGTTATGACCAAGACAATACAACAGAGGATACAAACATTCATGAACTACTGCTTGAGGAGGATTTTAAACATTAAATGGCGGGACAAGATCAGGAATGAGGAGGTCTGGAAAAGGGCAGGACAAGAACCTATGAACATACAAATCATATCTAGAAAGTGGAGGAGGATTGGACACACTCTGAGGAAACCCGATGCCAATATAGCAAGACAGGCACTGACATGGAATCCTCAAGGAAATAGAAAACGAGGAAGACCTAGACTTAATTGGAGAAAAGAAAGTGCTCAGAGACAAGGGATACATATGGAAGGAAGCAGAGAATAATTCCAAGAACAGGGATGACTGGAGAGCCTTTATCCGTGGCCTATGCTCTCAAGGGAGTGAAAGGCGATGATGATGACTGTTTATGTAGTCTAGTTTTTATGTAGTCTAGTGTTTATGTAGTCTAGTTTTTATGTAGTCTAGTGTTTATGTAGTCTAGTTTTTATGTAGTCTAGTGTTTATGTAGTCTAGTGTTTATAAAGGCCATTTAGATTTTATACATGTTGTCCAGTGTTTATACAGTTCATATGCAGGTCATCCTGTGTTTTTACAAGTCATCTTGTTTTTATACAGGTCGACCAGTGTTTATACAGGTCGATCAGTGTTTATACAGGTCGGCTAGTGTTTATGCATTTCGGCTAGTGTTTATACAGGTCGGCTAGTGTTTATACAGGTCGGCTAGTATTTATACAGGTAGGCTAGTGTTTATACAGTTAGGCTAGTGTTTATACAGTTAGGCTAGTGTTTATACAGGTAGGCTAGTGTTTATACAGGTAGGCTAGTGTTTATGCAGGTAGATTACAGTTTATGCAGGTAGGCTAGAGTTTATACAGGTAGACTACTGTTTATACAGGTAGGCTAATGTTTATACAGGTAGACTACTGTTTATACAGGTAAACTAGTGTTTATATATGTAGACCGCTATTTATACAGATAGGCAGTGTCTACACAGATAGGCTAGAGTTTATACAGGTAGGCTAGAGTTTATACAGGTAGACTACTGTTTATACAGGTAAGCTAGTGTTTATACAGGTAGACCACTATTTATACAGATAGGCTAGTGTCTACACAGGTAGGCTAGTGTTTATTTATATCATGTAGTGTTTATACATATCGTTTACTGCTTATACATAATGTCTGTGTTTATATATAATTTCTAGTGCTTGCTTATAATGTTCTCTAGTGTATTTAATTAATTGCTGCTGTCTGAGGAGAACCTATAATAATGTGAAGACAAGAAATATCACGTTATAACTTGGACAAGACAGCAGGCTATTTGTAATGATATTAATGAAACAATGTGACAACATAATCCAGGATTATGAAAGTAATATGCTAAATAAAGACAATATGTTAAAAAGTTAACTTCAAATATTTCAATAGTTTCAGATGGAAAAACTGTAACATAAAACATTTAAACTGTTTAGAGTTTCCACTTTCTGATACTTCGTCAATCTGGATCTACTTCTTCTATCTGGCTCTACTTCTTCTATCTGGATCTACTTCTTCTATCTGGTTCTACTTCGTCTATCAGGATCTACTTCTTCTATCTGGATCTACTTCTTCTATTTGAATTTACTTCTTCTATCTGGCTCCACTTCTTCTATCAGGATCTACTTTTCTATCTGGATCTACTTCTTCTATATGGCTATACTTCATCTACCTGGCTCTGCTTTTTCTATATGGCTCTACTTCTTCTACCTGGCTCTAATTCTTCTATCTGGATCTACTTCTTCCATATGGCTCTATTTCTTCTATCTGGATTTACTTCTTCTATCTGGCTCTACTTCTTCTATCAGGATTTACTTCTTCTATCTGGCTTTACTTCTTCTATCAGGATCTACTTCTTCTATCTGGATCTACTTCTTCGATCTGGATCTACTTTGTCTATATGGTTATGTTTCATGTATTTGGGAGCATTTCATGCCAGACGTTCTTACGAAGAGGAGGCCAAAAATCTAAGTCTGTTTATTTTTCATACATTATTCATGTTTTTATCTGTTGTGTTGTTTTTTTTTTTTTGTATGTGATCTTTGAAAAAGGCTTTTGCCGAAATATTAGACTGTTGCATATTCTTCATTTATGTGTGCTCATCCTACTTTCTGTCATTCCTGTTTCTGCCCACTTTTCTCACTCTTTCTATCTTTTTGTAAAACTGTCCCATACACCTTCCTATTTTCATTTATATTATATATTATCATTTTCTGAAATGTAGGTTTTCAACTGTTTAGAATCTCCACTTTCAGAGACAAAACATTTAAACTGTTTAGATCTTCCACTTTCTGACACAAAACATTTAAACTGTTTAGATCCTGCACTTTCAGAGACAAAACATTTAAACTATTTAGATCTTGCACTTTCAGAGACAAAACATTTAAACTGTTTAGATCTTCCACTTTCAGAGACAAAACATTTAAACTATTTAGATCCTGCACTTTCAGAGACAAAACATTTAAACTGTTTAGATCTTCCACTGTTTGACACAAAACATTTAAACTGTTTAGATCTTCCACTTTCAGAGACAAAACATTTAAACTGTTCAAGGATTCCAATTTTGACATAAAACATTTAAAATGCTTTTAGCTTTCACTTTTTGACACAAAACATTTAAACTGTTTAGATCTTCACCGTTTTGATACACAACAGTTAAACAATTTAGAGCTTAAACTTTACTAAACATTCAAACTGTTTTGACCTTCTACTTTTTGACACAAAGTATTTAAACTGAGACTTCCACTTTATGACACAAAAAATTTTTAACTCTTTAGACCTTCTCTTTTTGACACAAAATATTAAAAATTTTTAGGACTTCAACTTTCCAATACACAACATTTAAACTGTTAAGATCTTCCCCTTTTTGACAGAAAACATTATTACTGTTTAGTATCTCCACATTCTGACACAAAATCTTTAAACTTTTTAGAGATCTTCCACTTTCCGGCACATCTATGATGAAGATAAAAATGTATAGTGATTCCACATTTTGATAGAAAAGATCTGAACTGTTTAGATCTTCCACTTTTTGACAGGGAATTAGAGCTTCCACAATTTATATTATGAGATCCGCCGGTGACTTTCTTCCTAGCCACACTGACAACTTATCAAGTAACTTCTCTCTCTGTCCACCTCTGTCTCTTCTTCCCTCAATTTTTCCAGTTGCTATGATGTGTTCCAATGTTCCTCTTCTCAGAAAATGTCCTACAAATCTCGCTTGTCTGCCTCTGATCTTTGCTATAATTTGCCTTTTAACTCCAGCCTCTCTTAAGACTCCTTCAGTGGTTTTCTTAGCTGTCCATGGTACCTTCAACGTCCTTCTTATGAACCACATTTCCATGGCCTCCATTTCTTACTGTACTCTCTTATTCATGGACCATGCTTCACGTACATAAAACAAAACTGGCTCGATGTAACATTTAAGTACTCGGAATCCTGTTTCCGTTGATATGGATCTGTTGCACAAGATGTTTCTCATTGTCTAGAATGCTGACTTGGCCTGAGCACGTCTGATTTTTATTTCGTTGAGACATTTCCCATCAGCTGTTATAATTGTTCCTAAGTACTTGAATCTATGAACTTGTTTCAGTTCTGTGCCATTGATGGTAATGCTACATTGTGGTGGTATTCTTTTCTTTGAGATGATCATCACTTCAGTCTTCTTTTTATTCAAGCTGAGACCTTTACTTTTACTTTTACTTTCACGAGCCACGATGTTCAGACGAGCCCGTAGCTCCCCTTCATTTTTAGCAATCAGAATTGCGTCGTCTACATATCTTAAATTGTTAAGGTTGTACCCGCCAACTGATATTCCTGGCAAGCTCTCTATATTCCTCATTATGTTTTAGCTGTACAAGGAGAATAGGTCAGGAGATAAAACACATCCTTGTTTCACTCCCAATTTTATGTCTTGGAATGCTCCTACTTGGTCCTCAACTTTCATTGCTGCTGATTGCTAGCAGTATATGTTTTTGATGAGTTTTAGATCTTTCCCACATATTTTGATGTCTTTCAGCATTCTTGTAATTTCTGTGTGTCTCATTTTATCGAATGCTCTACAGTAGTCTGTGAAGCATAAGCATAGGTCAGTCTTTACTTCTATTGATCTTTCCATCAATGTTTTATATATATATATAGTAAGTGTGCAGTGGTGTCAAGCTTATCAATCACGTTGTCATGAGTGACATGAAATCAGATTTGGCACGAAGTTTTGTCTGAGTGTTGTCCACTTCTCCGTGCTGCACAAAGTTGATCGCACTATTCATGGGGAGATAACCACTGCTCCAGTGAAATCACGTGCGTTATCCATGATTGGTTACTGACCATGGATAAAATGAGGGTAAGTGTGTAATTCTGTTTTCAGAGATCTCTTCACGTAATCGTTGAAGAAAGAAGTAGTGGAATTCCAACATAAACATCTTTTTTTCATCATGCCAAGATTGAATGAACATAAGCGAGAAATAGCTATTGGGATGTTAATTGCTGGATCAGCAGTAGCACCAGTATCTCAATATTTTAATGTTCACAGAAACACAATATCACGCCTTCAAAGTCGTTTTAACCAAAATGGTTCCGTTGCTGACCGCCATAGAAGCGGTAAACCACGAGTTACCACCCTTGCACAAGACTGCTACATCCACCTCATGCACCTTCGTAACAGGTTTCTCCAGGCAACATGGACTGCCTGCAACATTCCAGGTGTAAGACATGTGTCGGGCAGGACAGTGAGGAACAGACTCAGAGAGGTAAATCTCTTACCTCATAGGCCTGCAGATAGACCAGTACTGACAGTTCGCCACAGACAAACCCGCTTGAACTGGGCCAGGCACCATGTGGCATGGCCTTATCATCAATGGAGACGGATCCTATTCACTGATGAGTCCAGATTATGTCTGCAAGGCCATGATGGGCATGCTTTAGTGTACAGGCGAAGAGGAGAACGCTTTGCGAATAACTGTGTGCTAGAGGTGGGTAGGAGGAGAAGAGGCAGTGTAATGGTTTTGGGAGGAATTTCCTATGCTGGCCAAACAAACCTAGTCTTCCTCAATGGCAACCTTACAGGTTTACGATATAGGGACGAAATCATAACACGCCACGTAATGCCTTTTCTGGATGCTAATGGACAATACCTGATACTGCAGCAGGTTAACGCTCGTCCACATGTCGCACGTGTGGTCAGGGACCACTTTCAGCAGCACCAGATTACTGTCTTGTCATGGCCAGCAGATTCACCGGATCTGTCACCTATCGAGCACATTTGGGATGAACTGGACCGCAGGTTGCGAAGACGACACAATCGTCCTGGAAACCGCCAAAGAATTAGCCCAAGCGTTGCAAGAAGAATGGAATAACATGCCTCAACAACTGATACAACGTGTCATTGGTTCGATGAGAAGGCGGTGTCAAACAGTGATAATCACCTGAGCACGTTCATTGTGCTTTTTAAAGCATTGCACACTTACTTTTTTCCGTGAGTATATATATATATATATATATATATATATGGCATTACTTGTGCTTTTCCTACGACGAAGCCACACTGTTCTTCAGCGATTTCTGGTTTTATTTTGCCCCTGACTCTACACATGACAATACGAAGCAGGATTTCGGTAACATGGCTCATAAGACTAATAGTTCGATGGTCTTCACATTCAACTGCACTTTGTTTCTTTGGTAGGGCAATGAAACTGATTGCAAAAGGTCTGATGGGACATAGTTACGGTTATAGATGTCAGTCAGCAATCTGGTAATTATTTCTATGACAAGCTCTCCTAATACTTCCAATTCTTCCTTGATGATTTTATCTGGTCCTGATGCTTTGTTGTTCTTCATGTGTTTGATGGCTTCTTCCACTTCTGCTTTTATTATCATTTTATTCTTTTCTGCCCACTCAATCAACATCTCTCCTCTTGTATTTCTGATACATAGTCTATACTTGCTTGTAGCTTCATTGTCTTGTTCAGTCCCTACTTTCACGTTTAAATCACCCAGCACAAAGTTTACTTCCCATGGTTTGCACTGTTTCATTGCCATGTCCAGATTGTTGTAAAATTCTTTTATCTCATCATCAGAGCTTTCTGAAGTTGGTGCGTATACTTGGATGAGATTTGTGTCTATTGGGTGGCCCTGTAATTTAACCATTAACACTCTGTCTGATATGCACCAGAAACCTTTCACGGTTCTTGCTGTCTTCTTATCCAGTACTATGCCAACTCCATTTCTAAGCTGGTTTCCCCCGGAATATATTATTTTGAGGTCTTTATGATCTCTGTTTCCTGCTCCAGTCCATCTCATTTCACATAAATCAAGGATGTTAATTTCATTCTTTTCATTTCTTGTTCGATGTTTTCCAGGCTTCCAAGTTCTGTTAATGTTCTAATGTTCCATGTTGCAATTACTGTGGTGTTGCTTGTGTTTTCTTTGCATACAGTAGTTGGTTGACAATCTGGTATCACCTGTCGCATGTGATGGTAGCTATGGGACGAGGTGGTTCCACTGGAACCCCCATTAACGTCGTTTTGATTCAAAGAATTGTTGGTTGTCATGATTGTTCTTGGGAATGTACAGTGTTGGTTTCCCCTTGCCTTCCACCGGTTTGTTTATGGTTTACTCCACTAGCCTTTGACTCTGGCCAGAGCCTACCCTACAAGGCAGCGGGGGGGGGGGGGGGGGTGAAATCAGAGTTTTCCTTCTCCTAGATGAGCTACCAACCAAGACTAACCAGTCTCATCTACCCGAAGCGTTTGGTTTTCAAGCCCCAGATACTCGCCTTTCACCCCTTCTCCTGTCAGTTTAAACAGTTCCGCCACGAGAAGGCCAGGAGCTGGACGTGGACTGTCAGAGGCTGTTTGAGACGCACGCCTTGGAGACATTTAATTGGAGTGGAGAGTTTATCCTTCACCTCACCTCCGGCTATTACAGTCCTTAGAACCACTTTTTGAAACAAAACATTTAAATTGTTTTGATCTTTCAATTTCCGATGAAAATTCTACCACAAAATTTAAGTTTTCATCTAGATTTGTTGAAACGACATCTCACGCTAGGACAGGAGAATGTATAAACATGTCACTATATGGTAGGTAGATATGAACAAGGCACGCTGTGGTAGGTAGATGTAAACAAGGCATGCTATGGTAGGTATTTATAAACAAGGCACCCTATAGTATGTAGATATACAACTTAATCTAGACTACTTTAGTGAAAGAGTGTATGGTACCTTTACTTAAAAGTTAAGGTTTGTCTACCTGAAATCAGAATGAGAAATTTATCTGAAATCAAGGTGTGAGATCTACCTGAAATCAAATTATGAGATGTACCTGAAATCAAAGAGTGAGATGTACCTGCAATCAATGTGCAATAGTAAAGTAGGCAGAATTAGCCTAGAAAAACTGTTGAAAAAGTTTCCAGACTGTACACATCTATCATACTGTTACTTTTTGCTGTACACAGAGAGTAGCCTATGATACTCACACACACAAAAATTAGTCTGTGATACTCACATACACAAAAAAATTAATCTATGATACACACACACAAAATTAATATATGAAACTCACATACACAAAACGTAGCCTGTGATACCCACATACACAAAAAGTAACCTATGATACTCACATACACAAAAAGTAACCTATGATACTCACATACACAAAAAAGTAGTCCATGATACTCACACGCCCACAAAGTTATTTTGTGATATACACAAACAAAAAAAAGTAGCCTATGATAGTTCTCTCTCTCACTCTCTCACTCTCTCTCTCTCTCTCACACACACACACACACACTCTTTCTGAACCTTAAATGCCCAAGATACATAGGCCTCCCATAAGAGTTTTCCACAAAGCCTGTCCTTTGTTTTTTTGTCCGCTCTTGCCGAGTTGAGCTGAAGTAGCTCAGTATCCTCTCTGTTGCTCTTCCGCATGTCTCCTTTGGTCTATCCTTACTTCTGGTCCCCTGTGGTGTCCATCTCAGTGTTATTTTTCGTAGTGTGTCATTGGTCATCTGGACCACGTGTTCCAACCATCGCCAGCGTCTTTCCTCAATGATTGCTGTCAGAAAGCTTCATCCGCATACCTGCCAAAAAGATGTTATTTCTTTTGGTGTTCGGCCAGAAGACTTTCTAATCCTCTGTGAGCATTTAGTCCGGGAAGAATTCAGCTTTTTGAAAATATAGTTCCGGTGATTTTCCAGCATTCACTATAATATAATAGTACACTTAGAACATTACTCTTAAATTTCCTGATTTTCGTTTTCTTGCTTAGCTTTTTAGATTTTCATACAGCCTGTACTCATATACATCTTACATCTTACATCGTTTCCGCGCCGTCACATGGGGCTCACACGCTAGTCCGCCGGGTTTTCCTGTTCTCATCAAGGGATGTTAGGCTCACGGAACCGGCCTCTCTTAACAATGTCCTCTTTAGAGTTTCACGTGGTCAAACTCTTTTTCTTTGGCATGTTGTGTTCAACTTAATAGCTTGTTTTGGGATTCTCTGTTTCTTCTCATCACATGGCTTACATATGCCCATATTCTTTTTCTGATCACCCATGAGACAGGTTGTTGTTTGCTAATCTGTCTTATTTCTGCGTTGTTCTTGAATTCGTCCCACTTTATACAGAGTATTTTGCTTAGGCATTTGTTTTCAAATGAGTCTAATTTCATGTCTATTTCTTTAGTTGTTTTCCAGCTTTCGCATGCATAAGTGAGGGTGGATATTACATTTGAATTGAATAGTCTTAACTTGGTTTTCGTGCTTATAACTTTTGAGTACCATATGTTCTAAAGATTATTGAAAATCAGTGCTGCTCTTACAATTCTAATTCTAACTTCCTTTCTGGTGTCATCATCCTGGTCTATTTAGCTGCCAATGTATGCAAACTGGTTTACTTCTTCAACAGCTGTTCCTTCTACGTATGTTTTTCCTCCTTGATTAATGAGAAGTTTCATTATTTTTGTTTTGTCTTTGTTAATTTCAAGACCTATTTTGCTAGCCAAGGAAGACAAGGAATCTGTTTTTTTCCTGCATCGATTTCACATTGTCATCGATAAGAGTTATGTCGTCTGCAAATTCAAGATCTTCAAGTCAATGCCAGTTTTACCTGTACAGCATCTTTTCATTATGAAGTCTATGGAAATTCCAAAAAGCAAGGGAGACAGCATACATCCTTGTTTCACACCTGTTTCTGTCTGGAACCAGTCACTCATCCCTTCTTCTGTGTTGACTGCACAAACATATCCATTTTAGAAGTCCTTAATGATGTTGACAATTTTAGATGGTATTCCATACAGACTTAAAATTCTCCATAATGCTTGTCTGTGTATGCTATAAAAACCCTTTTTAAAGTCAGTGAAGTTCAGTATTAATGGTTTTTTTGCTTTTCAATATGTTCTTCAAGTATTATTCTTATAGTAAAGATCTGGTCGAGACAGCTTCTCCTTTTTCGAAATCCTGCTTGTTCTTCTCTCTTTGCAGCATCCACTATATCTTTAATTCTATTCAGAATAACTTTGTAAAATACAATTGATTTCTTATGTGATATGATACAAGTGAGGAAATAACCAAACGAACAAGCACTGAGAACATTACTAAAGATGTCAGAAGACGAAGATAGAACTCACTGAGTCACGTACTACAAATGGAAAGAACAAGACACCCTGTAGACAACCTTGACTTGGACACCCCAAGAGAAAAGAAAGAGGGGCAGGCCAGTGGGGACATGTAGACGCACAGTATAGGAAGAGACTAAAAAAAGCAGGAAAGACATGGTTTGAGGTATAACCACTTGCTCAAGACAGGATTGGCTGGGGAAATTTGATGATGCCTTATCTCCACTGGGAGTACAAAGGACGGATGATGATAGTCAGTACACACATACACAGAAAGTTAACTTTGATATTCACTTACACAGAAAATAAACTATGATATTCACACACACACAGAAAGTTAACTATTATATTCACGTACACAGAAAGTTAACTATGATATTCACACAAACTTACACCGAAAATAAACTATGATATTCACAAACACAGAAAGTAAACGATGATATTCACATACACAAAAAGTAAACTATGATATTCACATACACAAAAAGTAAACTATGATATATACATATAAATAAATTAAACTATGATATTCACATACACAAAAAGTAAATTATTATATTCATTTACACAAAAAGTAAACTATGATATTCACATACACACAAAAATAAACTATGATATTCACAAACACAAAAAGGTAAACTAATATTCACATACATAAAAAGTAAACAATGACATTCGCATACCAAAAATGTAAATTATTATATTCAGTAAAAGTAAACTATGATATTCAAGCACACAAAAAGTAAACTATGATATTCACATGCACAAACTCTGATTTTCTCCCACACACAAAGTAAACTATGATGTTATTCACATACACAAAATGTAAACTATAATATTCACATGCACAAAATGTAGCCAGTGATATTCACATACACAAAAAGTAGAGTACGATATGTATATACACACAAAAATAGCCAATGATACTCACAAACACAACTATGTTACGAAAAAGTAGCCAGTGATACTCACATACATAAAGAGTAGCCTACGGTACTGACATACATAACAGTAGCCTATGGTACTCATATACATAACAGTAGCCTATGGTACTCACATACATAACAGTAGGCTATGGTACTCACATACATAACAGTAGCCTACGGTACTAACATACATACTGCAGAGTTGAATTCTCTGTAATCAAAGTCCAGAAGTCCTAGACAAATTTGGCGACTCAACTCAACAATCAGACAGAATATGTTCAAGTGTGCCAACCACTGCAGGTACAGAGACAGAAAATTGTCTCGAAGAGCTCTAGACCGAAGTACAATGACTGTCAGGATGTTTCCTGCAAGATGAAAGTCACTGCTATACTCAGCATGAAAGTCACTGCTATACTCAGCATGAAAGTCACTGCTATACTCACCATGAAAGTCACAGCAAACAACACTGTTAGATCCTTGATAAACAGCAATGTCACGCATGCCGGTACCAAGAACCGTCCCAGTCAATCTTGCCGGTACCAAGAACTGTCCCAGCCAAGCTAGCCGGTAAAAAAGAACCGTCCCAACCACGCTTGCCGGTATCAAGAACCGTCCCAGCCATACTATCCAGTACCAAGAACTAATCCAGCCAAGCTTGCCGGTACCAAAGAACCGTCCCAGCCATGCTAGCCGGTACTAAGAACTATCCCAGCCAAACTTGCCGGTACTAAGAACCGTCCCAGCCATGCTTGCCGGTACTAAGAACCGTCCCAGCCATGCTAACCGGTACTAAAAACTGTCCCAGCCATGCTTGCCGGTATTAAGAACCGTCCCAGTCATGCTTGCCGGTACTAAGAACCGTCCCAGCCATGCTTGCCGGTACTAAGAACCGTCCCACCCATGCCTGCCGGTACTAAGAACCGTCCCACCCATGCTTGCCGGTACTAAGAACCGTCCCAGCCATGCCTGCCGGTACTAAGAACCGTCCCAGCCATGCCTGCCGGTACTAAGAACCGTCCCAGCCATGCTTGTAGGTACTAAGAACCGTCCCAGCCATGCTTGTAGGTACTAAGAACCGTCCCAGCCATGCTTGCCGGTACTAAGAACCGTCCCAGCCATGCTTGTAGGTACTAAGAACCGTCCCAGCCATGCTTGTAGGTACTAAGAACCGTCCCAGCCATGCTTGCCGGTACTAAGAACCGTCCCAGCCATGCTTGTAGGTACTAAGAACCGTCCCAGCCATGCTTGTAGGTACTAAGAACCGTCCCAGCCATGCTTGTAGGTACTAAGAACCGTCCCAGCCATGCTTGCATCAGCAGCAAAAATAAAATATTTTCAAATCGGGCGGCGCCAAGCTTAACAGAAAACAAAAAGATGGACTGGAATTGATGCATGGAAACAATTTAAAGAAAAGAAAAATATACTTCTTTCAGTATAATGTTGGCTAATTCTGTACTTGTAGCAGATCATCATTATCATCATCATCATCATCATCATCATCATCAGGTGCCGTGCCAACTGGCGTTGGCTATTATGTTTCTCCAGAGATTAGAGTTGGTTAATTCTGTACTTATAGCAGATTAGAGAGTTTGTTTAAACAGAACTGTTCTAAAGTAGGTGCAGAAATTCAAATACCTTGGAGCAGTAATAACTTCAGATGAGAAATGCAGAACAGAAATTGGGAACAGAATAGGCCAAGCAAAGACTGCATTTCCGAGAATGAGAAACATATTAACCAACACATCCTTATCAATGAGTGTTAGAAAACGAGTCCTAAAATGTTATATTGAACCTATCTTGTTATATGGAAGTGAATCTTGGACGATAGGCAAGTCTGCACAAAAATCATTGGAAGCAGCAGAAATATGGTTTATTAGAAGAATGTTGCGAATCCCTTGGACAGCAAAAATAACTAATGAAGAATGTATGAGAAGAGCTGGAGAGACAAAAAAACCTTGTCAAAAAATTAAGAGAGAGACAATGCACTTTCATAGGACATGCAATGAGAAGAGGGGGCATTGAAAATATTATAACAACAGGAAAAATAGAAGGAAGAAGATCAAGAGAAAGACCAAGAGAAATGATACTGGACAGTCTGACGGGATGGTGTGAGAGGAGATCACCAACTGAGCTAATGGCCTGCATGAAGGATCAGGTACTCTGGAGAAGCATAATAGCCAACGCCAGTCGGCACCTGATGATGATGATGATGATGATGATGATGATGATGATGATGATGATGATGATGATGATGATGATGATGATGATGATGATGAGCAGATTAGAGTTGGCTAATTCTGTACTTGTAGCAGATAAGAGTTGGCTAATTCTGTACTTGTAGCAGATAAGAGTTGGCTAATTCTGTACTTGTAGCAGATAACACTTGGCTGATTCTGAACACCGACCATCAGTAAACTTACCTGGTACACCGACCATCAGTAAACTTACCTGGTACACCGACCATCAGTAAACTTACCTGGTACACCAACCATCAGTAAACTTACCTGGTACACCGACCATCAGTAAACTTACCTGGTACACCGACCATCAGTAAACTTACCTGGTACACCAACCATCAGTAAACTTACCTGGTACACCGACCATCAGTAAACTTACCTGGTACACCAATTAACAGTAAACTTACCTGGTACACCGACCATCAGAAAACTTACCTGGTACACCGACCATCAGTAAACTTACCTGGTACACCAACCATCAGTAAACTTACCTGGTACACCGACCATCAGTAAACTTACCTGGTACACCGACCATCAGTAAACTTACCTGGTACACCAACCATCAGTAAACTTACCTGGTACACCGACCATCAGTAAACTTACCTGGTACACCAATTAACAGTAAACTTACCTGGTACACCGACCATCAGAAAACTTACCTGGTACACCGACCATCAGAAAACTTACCTGGTACACCGACCATCAGTAAACTTACCTGGTACACCGACCATCAGTAAACTTACCTGGTACACCAATTAACAGTAAACTTACCTGGTACACCGACCATCAGTAAACTTACCTGGTACACCGACCATCAGTAAACTTACCTGGTACACCAATTAACAGTAAACTTACCTGGTACGCTGACCATCAGAAAACTTACCTGGTACACCGACCATCAGTAAACTTACCTGGTACATTGACAATAACACCATGCCAACTCCTAGACTCACACATAGAAATACAACATGCCCACTCCTAGACTCACACATACAACAACACCATGCACACTCCTAGCCTCACACATACAACAACATCACGCCCATTCCTAGACTCACACATACAACAACATCACGCCCATTCCTAGACTCACACATACAACAACACCATGCACACTCCTAGACTCACACTGACAACAGCACCACGCCCACACCTATACTCACACATACAACAACACTATGCCCACTCCTACACTCTTACATACAACAACATTATGCACACTCCTAGACTCACACATACAACAACATCACGCCCATTACTAGACTCACACAGACAACAGCATCACTCCCACTTCTAGACTCACACAGACAACAGCACCACGCCCACTCTTAGACTCACACAGACAACAGCACCACGCCCACTCTTAGACTCACACAGACAACAGCACCACGCCCACTAATAGACTCACACAGACAACACCATCATGCCCACTCCTAGATTCAAACTAACAATAGCACCACGCCCATTCCTGGGCTCACACTGACAAAAGCACCACGCTAACACCTCTGCTCACACTGACAACAGCACCACGCTAACACCTCTGCTCACACTGACAACAGCAAAACGCGTATTCATGGGCTCACAATAACAACAACACCACTCCCATTCCTTGGCTCCCCATGACAGTAGCACTACTCTTATTCTGGGCTCATACTGACAACAGCACCACGCCCTTTCTGTAATCACACATACAACAACACCACGCCCACTCCTAGACTCATAGACACAACAACACCATTCACACTCCTATATTCACACATACAACAACATCACGCCCATTCCTAGACTCACACTGACAACAGCACCACGCCCACTTCTAGACTCACACAGAAAACAGCATCACGCCCACTCCTAGACTCACACAGACAACACCATCATGAGCACTCCTAGACTCACACAGACAACACCATCATGAGCACTCCTAGACTCACACAGAAAACAACATCACGCCCATTCCTAGACTCACACTGACAACAGCACCACGCCCACTTCTAGACTCACACTGACAACAGCACCACGCCCACTTCTAGACTCACACAGACAACACCATCATGAGCACTCCTAGACTCACACATACACTTGCACCAGGCACACTCATAGACCCATACATACATATATACAACAGCACCACGCCCACTCCTAGATTCACACATACAACAAACCATGCACACTCCTAGACTCACACATACAACAAACCATGCACACTCCTAGACTCACACATACAACAAACCATGCACACTCCTAGACTCACACATACAACAATACCATGCACACTCCTAGACTCACACATACAACAAACCATGCACACTCCTAGACTCACACATACAACAAACCATGCACACTCCTAGACTCACACATACAACAAACCATGCACACTCCTAGACTCACACATACAACAAACCATGCACACTCCTAGACTCACACATACAACAAACCATGCACACTCCTAGACTCACACATACAACAAACCATGCACACTCCTAGACTCACACATACAACAATACCATGCCCACTCCTAGACTCATACATACAACAATACCATGCACACTCCTAGACTCATACATACAACAACACCATGCACACTCCTAGACTCATACATACAACAAACCATGCACACTCCTAGACTCACACATACAACAAACCATGCACACTCCTAGACTCATACATACAACAATACCATGCACACTCCTAGACTCATACATACAACAACACCATGCACACTCCTAGACTCATACATACAACAATACCATGCCCACTCCTAGACTCATACATACAACAGCACCACGCCCACTTCTAGACTCACACAGACAACAGCACCAAACCTCTTCTAGACTCACACTGACAACAGCACCACTCCCATTCCTGGGCTCACACTGACAACAGCACCACTCCCATTCCTGGGCTCACACTAACAACAGCACCACGCGCACTCCTAGACTCACACTAACAACAGCACCATGCGCACTCCTAGACTCACACTAACAACAGCACCACGCGCACTCCTAGACTCATACAGACAACAGCACCACGCGCACTCCTAGACTCACACTAACAACAGCACCACGCGCACTCCTAGACTCACACAGACAACAGCACCACGCCCACTCCTAGACTCACACTAACAACAGCACTACGCCCACTCCTAGACTCACACTAACAACAGCACTACGCCCACTCCTAGACTCACACTAACAACAGCACTACGCCCACTCCTAGACTCACACTAACAACAGCACCACGCGCACTCCTAGACTCACACTAACAACAGCACTACGCCCACTCCTAGACTCACACAGACAACAGCACCACGCCCACTCCTAGACTCACACTAACAACAGCACTACGCCCACTCCTAGACTCACACTAACAACAGCACCACGCGCACTCCTAGACTCACACTAACAACACCACCACGCCCACTCCTAGACTCACACTAACAACAGCACCACGCGCACTCCTAGACTCACACTAACAACAGCACCACGCGCACTCCTAGACTCACACTAACAACACCACCACGCGCACTCCTAGACTCACACTAACAACAGCACCACGCGCACTCCTAGACTCACACTAACAACAGCACCACGCGCACTCCTAGACTCACACTAACAACAGCACCACGCGCACTCCTAGACTCACACTAACAACACCACCACGCGCACTCCTAGACTCACACTAACAACAGCACCACGCGCACTTTTAGACTCACACTAACAACACCACCACGCGCACTTTTAGACTCACACTAACAACACCACCACGCGCACTCCTAGACTCACACTAACAACACCACCACGCGCACTTTTAGACTCACACTAACAACACCACCACGCGCACTCCTAGACTCACACTAACAACACCACCACGCGCACTCCTAGACTCACACTAACAACACCACCACGCGCACTTTTAGACTCACACTAACAACAGCACCACGCGCACTCCTAGACTCACACTAACAACACCACCACGCGCACTTTTAGACTCACACTAACAACACCACCACGCGCACTTTTAGACTCACACTAACAACACCACCACGCGCACTCCTGGAAGCAGCTTCTTACAAATCACAGCTGAGTGCTCCTTTTTCTACTTTTTCTCTCTCATTCCTGTTTGTTGTGTATCATTTATGTGAATTCATATTTGATCTTCTCTCCCTATTTGTTCGTCCTGTATGTTTCTGTATGATTATGACGTACATCGAAACGTTAGAACTTTGTGCTCATTCATTTATTCCTACTTTTGCTTTAAACAGCTTTGACATTTTTGTCACATCTTTACTGCACTGCCCTTGTGTATATTTCTATATTTAGTTTTCTATATACTTTTACCCAGATTACTTTTCATTTATGATGTGGTCTCCTCTTCTCACATTTAGTATTCTCCTCTAACATCTTATTTCTGGTGTGGTCTCCTCTTCTCACATTTAGTATTCTCCTCTAACATCTTATTTCTGCCGTGATAATTCTCCCTTTATTTTTGGCTGTTAGTGTCCTTGTTAACTTAACAAAACAGCTGAGAAACAGATAAAAGCCTTTGAATGTAAATGCTACAGAAGAGTTCTTCAAATATCATGGACACAGAAAAGAACAAATATATCCATACTACAAGAACTTAATATTGAAGAAGGCTGGCTAGTAAGGAAGATTAAAGAGAGAAAACTTAAATATTTTGGACACATTAAACGTCATGATAATCTAGAGAAAACCGTCTTGGAAGGGTACATAATGGGAAAAAAGAAAGAGAGGAAGACCAAGGCAAAGATGGTTACAAGACATCGTTGATGATCTGCAAATGGATGCATCAGCAACAGGGCATCTTGCTCACAACCGAGAGGCCTAAAGGAGTGCTGTTAGGGAGGTAAAGTTCAGCAAGGGACATGCAAATGGCTGGCTGACTGAGTGTCCATATCTGACATTGACAGCATAGACTTGGGAGGAAAATTGTGCTGTACCGTGCTCTTTTTGTTTAAGTTGTGGCGTATTTTGTTTTTAAGTAGTGTGTTAGTCGGCCATTCAATCATCATTCAGTCGTTAGCCACTCAGTCAGTCAAAACTTAATCAATCAGTCAGTTATTCAGTTAATTAGTTAAAAAGTCTGTTATTCAGTCAGTCAGTAAATTGTTTAGTCAGTGAGTCAGTGTGTTGTTTAGTAGACAGGTAGAAAGCATCAGTACAACAAATCTTCTGGGATGTCACCCTTCAGACACTGTTGTAGTCTTCAGTACATAGTGCTTCCATATCTGTACATGAGAGTTGTTCATAGTGTTCAGTACATAGTGCTTCCATATCTGTACATGAGAGATGTTCATAGTGTTCAGTACATAGTGCTTCCATGTCTGTACATGAGAGTTGTTCATAGTCTTCAGTACATAGTGCTTCCATATCTGTACATGAGAGTTGTTCATAGTGTTCAGTACATAGTGCTTCCATATCTGTACATGAGAGATGTTCATAGTGTTCAGTACATAGTGCTTCCATGTCTGTACATGAGAGTTGTTCATAGTGTTCAGTACATAGTGCTTCCATGTCTGTACATGAGAGTTGTTCATAGTGTTCAGTACATAGTGCTTCCATATCTGTACATGAGAGATGTTCATAGTGTTCAGTACATAGTGCTTCCATATCTGTACATGAGAGATGTTCAATGTCTTTATACGTGGAAGCTTGAGGCAGACTTTTTATACGTGCGTGCTTGAGGCAGACTTTTTATACATGGGTGCTTGAGGCAGACTTTTTATGCATGGGTGCTTGGGGCAGACTTTTTATACGTGGGTGCTTGAGACAGACTTTTTATACGTGGCAGACTTTTATTTGTGGGGGATTGTGGCACACTTTTTATTTGTGGGAGATTGTGGCACACTTTTTATTTGTGGGGGATTGTGGCAGACTTTTTATTTGTGGGGGATTGTGGTAGACTTTTTATTTGTGCGGCCCTGGGACAGACTTTTTATTTGTGGGGGCCTGAGGCAGACTTTTTATTTGTGGGGGCCTGAGGCAGACTTTTCTTTGTGAGGACCTTGTGAATTTTTTTATTTGTTGGGGCTTGGGGTAGACTTTTTATTTGTGGGGGATTGTGGCAGACTTTTTATTTGTGCGGCCCTGGGACAGACTTTTTATATCTGGGTATCTGGGGAGATTTTTTATATGTTGGAGTATGGGATAGACCTTTTAAAATGTGTGAGTCGGGGAAGACGTTCTATTTGTGAGAGTTTTGTGGAGACTTTTTATATGACGGCTGGTAAACTCGCCTGGCACACTGACGGCTGGTAAACTCGCCTGGCACACTGACGGCTGGTAAACTCGCCTGGCACACTGACGGCTGGTAAACTCGCCTGGCACACTGACGGCTGGTAAACTCGCCTGGCACACTGACGGCTGGTAAACTCGCCTGGCACACTGACGGCTGATAAACTCGCCTGGCACACTGACGGCTGGTAAACTCGCCTGGCACACTGACGGCTGGTAAACTCGCCTGGCACACTGACGGCTGGTAAACTCGCCTGGCACACTGACGGCTGCTAAACTCGCCTGGCACACTGACGGCTGCTAAACTCGCCTGGCACACTGACGGCTGGTAAACTCGCCTGGCACACTGACGGCTGCTAAACTCAACTGGCACACTGACGGCTGGTAAACTCAACTGGCACACTGACGGCTGGTAAACTCAACTGGCACACTGACGGCTGGTAAACTCAACTGGCACACTGACGGCTGGTAAACTCGCCTGGCACACTGACGGCTGGTAAACTCAACTGGCACACCAACGGCTGGTAAACTCAACTGGCACACTGACGGCTGGTAAACTCAACTGGCACACTGACAGCTGGTAAACTCAACTGGCACACTGACAGCTGGTAAACTCAACTGGCAAACTGACGGCTGGTAAACTCACCTGGCACACCGATCAACAACAATACTAAAGAATAAAACAAAGAAATGGTTCTGGTGACGAAGGTGAGAACGTGGATAACGTCCTGCTCCCTGATGCTAGAAGAGGTGTAGGTTAGGGAG
Source organism: Achatina immaculata (assembly GCA_009760885.1). NCBI lineage: Eukaryota > Metazoa > Mollusca > Gastropoda > Stylommatophora > Achatinidae > Lissachatina > Lissachatina immaculata. The sequence continues at coordinate 19,310,585 of CM019706.1, read as the reverse complement.
CTGGCCACTTTCACCGATATGTTCATTTTGACACTGTTAGGCTCCACCACTCATCTGTGACAGCAGTTTTGCTGAATGCAGGGATACACAATGAGAAAACCAATTGCTTCAGGTTATCATAGCAGAAAAACATAACATAACTTGATAGCAAAAACAACATGGCACCATGATAGCATAACAACATGATAGCACGGCAACATGACAAAATGATAACATGACAACTTAATAACATAACAACATGACAACAAGATAACATAACATGAAAACATTACAAAATAACAACATGACAACATGATAACATAACAACATGAAAACATGATGGCATGAGAACATGATAGAAAAACAACACAATACCATGATAACATAACAACAATGCAACATGATAGCATAGAAGCGTGACAACATGATAAAATAACAACATGAGAACATGATAACATAAAAACATGATAACATGATAACAGAGCATGACAACAAGATAAAATAACAACATAACACCATGATAGCATAACAACATGACAATATGTTAACATAACAATATGACAACATGGTAAAATAACATGAAAACATGTTAACATAATATGACAACATAACAACACGATAACATAACAACATGACAACTGGACTACATAACAACGTAATAACATAACAACATAACATAACATCATGATGACAAAACAAAATGATAACATAACAATATGATAATATAACAACATGAAAACGTGATCGCATAATAATATAACAACATGACAACATAACAGCATAACAATATAATAAATGACGATATAAATACATAGCATGACAGCATAAAAACATAACACTACAACAGCATAATAACATAACAATATGACAATATAACAACATGACAATATGATAGCACGACAGCAGGGCAATATGACAAAACTATAACATTACATCAAGAGAACATGAGAACACGACGGAATGGCGACATTATGCTGTCACAACAAGGCAACATAAAAGAACGACACCAGCTAGTAACACCATGACAACATTGCGCCATGACAGAATGGTAACATGACAACATGATAGCATAACAGCATAATAGCATCACAGCATGAGAATATAACAGCATGATAACACGATAGAATGAGAACATGACAGCATGATAGCATAAAATGACAGACTTAGGGATATCCATCATATAAAATGTATTACATCATGTCACACGTAGCACCTTACTCTAGCTTTCATCTCATCATGTAACAATAACACCTTACTCTAGCTTTCATCTCATCATGTCACAATAACACCTCATTCTAGCTTTCATCTCATCATGTCACAATAACACCTCATTCTAGCTTTCATTTCATCATGTCACAATAACACCTTACTCTAGCTTTCATCTCATCATGTCACAGTAACATCTTATTCTAGCTTTCATCTCATCATGTCACAACAACACCTTACTCTAGTTTTCATCTCATCATGTCACAGTAACACCTTACACTAGTTTTCATTTCATCATGTCACAGTAACACCTTATTATAGCTTTCATCTCATCATGTTACAATAACAACTTATTCTAGCTTTCATTTCATCATGTCACAATAACAACTCATTCTAGCTTTCATCTCATCATGTCAAAGCAACACATTATTTTATCTTACATCTCATCATGTCACAATAACACCTTACTCTAGCTTTCATCTCATCATGTCACAGTAACATCTTACTCTACCTTACATCTCATCATGCCACAGCAACACATTATTCTACCTTACATCTCATCATGTCACAATAACACCTTCGTCTAGCTTTCATCTCATCATGTCACAGTAACATCTTACTCTAGCTTTCATCTCATCATGTCACAGTAACATCTTACTCCAGCTTTCATATCATCATGCCACAGCAACATCTTACTCTACTTTACATCTCATCATGTCACAGTAACATCTTACTCTAGCTTTCATCTCATCATGTCACAGTAACATCTTACTCTACCTAACATCTCATCATGTCACAGTAACATCTTACTCTAGCTTTCATATCATCATGCCACAGCAACATCTTACTCTACTTTACATCTCATCATGTCACAGTAACATGTTACTCTACCTTACATCTCATCATGTCACAGTAACATCTTACTCTACCTTACATCTCATTATGCCACAGCAACAAATTATTCTACCTTACATCTCATCATGTCACAGTAACATCTTACTCTACCTTACATCTCATCATGCCACAGCAACACATTATTCTACCTTACATCTCATCTGTCACAGTAACACATTACTCTAGCTCTCACTATGTCACAGTAACACCTTACTATAGCTTTCCTCTCACTATGTCACAGTAACACCTTAGTCTAGCTTTCCTCTCACTATGTCACAGTAACACATTACTCTGGCTCTCACTATGTCACAGTAACACCTTACTATAGCTTTCATCTCACTATGTCACAGTGACACCTTATGTTTACAAATGTGTATGTATATGTGCTCACCACATAATGCTTTTTATTTAATGACAAAGAGAGTACACCCACAAAAATGGCAGAAATTTTGGAGTAGCACCCACAAATTTCTCGCATCACTGAAATCAGCTCACGCTAGTTTCTTAAACCTCAACTAATGTTTATGTAAACCTTCTTTCTTACGATAAACATTAGTTCTTCTCTTGTCCACCCCTTCAACTTTGGTCAACACAGATGTGACAGATTTGGACGTGAGTATTTCATTGTATTCTTCATGCGCTGACATCGTGAGTCTGGCTGTCACCAGGTAGAAGGCAGTCTCTTTTCAGACAATTATTCTGTGACGGTACTAACTGCTGGGTGGACTTGACCTACCACTGTACTAACTGCTGGCTGGACTTGATCTACGACTGTACTAACTGCTGGCTGGACTTGACCTACCACTGTACTAACTGCTGGCTGGACTTGACCTACCACTGTACTAACTGCTGGCTGGACTTGACCTACCACTGTACTAACTGCTGGGTGGACTTGACCTACCACTGTACTAACTGCTGGGTGGACTTGACCTACCACTGTACTAACTGCTGGCTGGACTTGATCTACGACTGTACTAACTGCTGGCTGGACTTGACCTACCACTGTACTAACTGCTGGCTGGACTTGACCTACCACTGTACTAACTGCTGGCTGGACTTGATCTACGACTGTACTAACTGCTGGCTGGACTTGACCTACCACTGTACTAACTGCTGGCTGGAATTGACCTACCACTGTACTAACTGCTGGCTGGACTTGACCTACCACTGTACTAACTGCTGGCTGGACTTGACCTACCACTGTACTAACTGCTGGCTGGACTTGACCTACCACTGTACTAACTGCTGGGTGGACTTGACCTACGACTGTACTAACTGCTGGGTGGACTTGACCTACGACTGTACTATCTGCTGGCTGGACTTGACCTACGACTGTACTAACTGCTGGCTGGACTTGATCTACGACTGTACTAACTGCTGGCTGGACTTGACCTACGATTGTATTAACTGCTGGGTGGACTTGACCTACGATTGTATTAACTGCTGGCTGGTGCCGCTAATGGACTCAACTGACCAACTGTTAAACAAACTATAAAATATTTTTTATCACAAACTATACGTATATTCAACGTCCATTTCAGTTTAAATAGGTTCCTCCCGCAGTCCTCTAAGTACATGTTTGAAGAAGCACTCAATATTTACCCCAGAGAGAGAGAGAGAGAGAGGAGAGAGAGAGAGAGAGAGAGAGAGAAGAGACAGAAAGAGAGAGTGAAAGAAAGAGAGAAAGAGAAAGAAATAGAGTGAGAGAAAAGAGAGAGAAAGAGAGAGAAAAAAGAGAGAGAAACAGAGAGAGAGAAATAGAGAGAAAGAGAGAGTGAAAGAGAGAGAGTGAAAGAGAGAGACAAAAAGAGAGAGGGAGAGAGAAGAGACAGAGAAAGAGAGAGGGAGAGAGAAGAGACAGAGAGAGAAACAGAGAGAGAGAAATAGAGAGAAAGAGAGAGTGAAATAGAGAGAGTGAAAGAGAGAGAAAGAGAGAGAGAGGGAGAAAAAAAGAGAAAGAGAGAGAGAGAGAAAGAAAGAGAATGAAAGAGAGAGAGAAAGAGAGAGTGAAAGAGAGAGAGTGAAAGAGACAGAGAAAAAGAGAGAGAGGGAGAAAAAGAGAGAATGAAAGAGAGAGAGAGAAAGAGAGAGAGTGAAAGAGAGAGAGAAAAAGAGAGAGAGAGAGGGAAAAAAAGAGAGAATGAAAGAGAGAAAGAGAGAGTGAAAGAGAGGGAGTGAAAGAGAGAGCGAAAAAGAGAGGGAGGGAGAAAGAGAGAGAGAGAGAAAGAAAGAGAATGAAAGAGACAGAGAGAAAGAGAGAGAGAGAAAGAGAATGAAAGAGAGAAAGAGAGAGAGAAAGAAAGAGAATGAAAGAGAGAGAGAGAAAGAGAGAGAGAGAAAGAGAGAGAGAGAAAGAGAGAGAGGGAAAGAGAGAGAGACAAAGAGAGAGATGGAGAAAGAGAGAGAGAGAGAAAGAAAGAGAATGAAAGAGATAGAGAGAACGAGAAAGAGGGAAAAAGAGAATGAAAGAGAGAGAATGAAAGAGAAAGAGATTGAAAGAGAGAGAGTGAAAGATAGAGAGAGTGAAAGAGAGAGAGAGAAAGAGAGAGGGAGAAAGAGAATGGAAGAGAGAGAAAGAAAGAGAGAGAGGGAGAAAGAGAATGAAAGAGAGAGAGGGAGATAGAGAATTAAAGAGAGAGAGAAAGAGAGAGAGGGAGAAAAAGAGAGAATGAAAAAGAGAGAGAGAAAGAGAGAGAGAAAGAAAGAGAATGAAAGAGAGAGAGAGAGAGAGAGAGGGAGAAAGAGAGAAAGAAAGATAGAGAGTGAAAGAGAGAGAGAAAAAGAGAGAGAGAGATAGAAAGAAAAAGAATGTAAGAGAGAGAAAGAAAGAGAGAGAGGGAGAAGGAGAATGAAGAGAGAAAAGGAGAAAGAGAGAGAGTGAAAGAGAGATAGGGAGAAAGAGAATTAAAGAGAGAGAGTGAAAGAGAGAGAGAGAAAGTGAGAGAGTGAGAAAGAGAGAGAATGAAAGAGAGAGAAAGAGAGAGAGAGAAAGAGAATGAAAGAGAGAGAGTGAAAGAGAGAGAGAAAGAGAGAGAGAGAAAGAAAGAAAATGAAAGAGATAGAGAGAAAGAGAGAGAGCGAGAAAGAGAGAGAGAGTGAAAGAGGGAGAGAAAAAGAGAGAGAGGGAGAAAGAGAGAAAGGAAGAGAATAAAAGAGAGAGAGAGAGAAAGAAGGGGAATAAAAGAGAGAGAGAAAGATAGAGAGGGAGAAAGAGAGAGAATGAAAGAGAGAGAGAAAGAAAGAGAATGAAAAAGAGAGAGAGAGATAGTGAAAGAAAGAGAATAAAAGAGAAAGAGAGAGAGAAAGAAAGAGAATGAAAGAGATAGAGAGAGAAAGAGAGAGAGTGAAAGAGAGAGAGAGAAAGAAATAGAGAGAGAGAGTGAAAGAGAGAGAGAGAGAGATAGAAATAGAGAAAGAGTGAAAGAGAGAGAAAGAAAGAAACAGAGAGAGTGAAAGAGAGAGAGAGTGAAAGAGAGAGAGTGAAAGAGAGAGAGAGAGTGAAAGAGAGAGAGAGAGAGAGATCAGGCACGTACCGCCATGAATGCAATAGTTGGGGAGGCTTCATGAGAACCTGGATGATGTGGCTAGATCTGGTCTGCGGAGAATCTTTCTGTACAACATAAACAATTTATGTACATCAGCACTATTTAATAGACCTACATATAACCATAGGTGTACAAGACGAGATGAGGGTACATATAACCATATGTGTACAAGACGAGATACGTGAAAAAATTACAAATATGTATGAGTAATATGGAAGATGGGAAGGGAGATAATAAAGACATGCTCGGGGGTAGATAGTTTAAAAGTAATGAGGGGGGGGGGTGGGGAGAGAATAAACGTACGAGGACACAACAAGTCCTTCATCAACAGGTCCAAATCTTCATCATAAAGATCTAAATATTCATCACGCAGCTTTAAATCTTCATCATACAGGTAAAAATCTTAATCAAAAAGGTCTAAATTTTCATCACATAGGTCTAAATCTTCATCCAAAAGGTCTAAATATTCATCACAAATGTCTAAATTTTCATCACAAAGATCAAAATATTCATCACACAGGCCTTACTCTTCATCACACGGATTTCACTCTTCATTACAAAGATCTAACTCTTCATCGTTCAGGTTTTACTCTTCATAACACAGATCTAACTCTTCATAAAACAGATCTAACTCTTCATAACACAGATCTAACTCTTTATAACACAGATCTAACTCTTCATAAAACAGATCTAACTCTTCATAACACAGATCTAACTCTTTATAACACAGATCTAACTCTTCATAAAACAGATCTAACTCTTCATAACACAGATCTAACTCTTTATAACACAGATCTAACTCTTCATAAAACAGATCTAACTCTTCATAATACAGATCTAACTCTTCATAACACAGATCTAACTCTTTATAACACAGATCTAACTCTTCATAAAACAGATCTTACTCTTCATAACACAGATTTACTTCTTCATAACACAGATCTAACTCTTTATAACACAGATCTAACTCTTCATCACACAGATATAAATCTTCATCACACAGTTTTTACTCTTCATCACACAGTTTTTAACTCTTCATCACACAGATCTAACTCTTCATCAGAAAGATCTAACTCTTCATCACACAGACCTAAATCTTCATCAGACAGGTCTAATTCTTTATCACACAAACCTAAATCTTCATCAGACAGATCTAACTCTTATTCACACAAACCTAAATCTTCATCAGACAGGTCTAACTCTTCATCGCACAAACCTAAATCTTCATCAGACAGGTCTAACTCTTCACCACACAGACCTAAATCTTCATCAGACAGGTCTAATTCTTTATCACACAGACATAAATCTTCATCAGACGGGTCTAACTCTTCATCACACAAACCTAAATCTTCATCAGACAAGTCTAATTCTTTATCACACAGGTCTCACTCTTTTTCTTTTCACATGGCTGGGCTGAAGATCATATCTGGTTGTGACAACCAAAAGAGCGCAACACCAGTAATAAAACAAAATAGAAAAATAAAAACATTTATAAAAATAAATATAGAAAACAACAATAACAACAGGTGTGATAATAAATATAACAACAAAACCCACAATAACAATACTTTTAAGAATAAATATAACAACAAAAACAAAACCAACAATAACAACAAATTCTAATAATAAATATAACATCTGAACCAACATCAAGAGTTATAAGAATAAATATCACGACATGTTGATTACAACAATAGCATTTATAAGAATATATAAATAAAAAAAACAAGAATAAATGCAGTTATAAAAAATAAATATAACAACAAAACCACCAGTAACAACAATTACAATATATATATATATATATATATATATATATATATATATATATATAAACAGTTACAAAAATAAATATAACAACAATAACAACAGTGATAAACCCTGCTACGATTTTCTGTTGCCAGGATACACTGCTTTTTCATGTTCGGATTCACCATCTTCGACGCCCTGTGGACCATCGACTTGTGGACCGCGCGACCTGTTTGCTGGGTGATCTGTCCACCAGGTGACTTGTGTACGGGACGACCTGTTTGCTGGGTGATCTGTCCACCAGGTGACTTGTGTGCGGGGCGAGGTATGTAATGTGTGACCTGTGGACCAGGCGACCTGTGCAATGTGTGACCTGTGGACCAGGCGACCTGTGTAATGTGTGACCTGTGGACCAGGCGACCTGTGTAATGTGTGACCTGTGGACCAGTCGACCTGTGTAATGTGTGACCTGTGGACCAGGCGACCTCTGATCCAGGTGACCTGTAGTCTGGGGGTGACCCGTGGGCCGGACGAACATATATGTCTAGCGACAAAATCTTTGGGAACAACAAACACTAGGGATTGTTATATTTACATGGACAAATAGATAAGAAGTTAACGATTTACTAGGACAGGAGGTTGTTTCGAGCACGTATGTCTTTAGTAGCGCATGGAAAGTTTTGGGTATAAGTATACACACAATTAAGTAAATACGTGGGTCATACCGAAAGTCGTGAGCAATTATTTTTAAAAATCAGAATTTATAGATAAGAAAATATAAGTGTATCACCTTAAACAGCATCCTTTGCACTTCATTTAGAGGTCACAAGACGTCATCATCATGTATCATGTGGCACAAAATGGCGGGTGCTGAAGTTTCGTTTCGTCAACGTGCTGTTATTGAGTTTCTCCCTAAAGAGGAAATCCCCGCTGCTGAAATTCACCAAAGACTTCAATTTGCTTATGGAGATGTGTGTATGGGTGCTAGTAGTGTTAGGAGGTGGGTGAAACATTTCAAAGATGGAAACACGACCATCCAAGATATGCCTCGCGGCGGTCGCCCTCGAACTGCCTCCACTAAATGCAACGTGGAAAGGGTTGACGACATCAATGAAGAATGACGTGTCACAGTTTCTGAAACCGCTGTAAATCTTGGAATAGGACACAATGCAGTAGAGGAAATTATTGAAATCCTGGGCTATAGAAAAGTTTGTGCCCGCTGGGTCGCACAGGAGAGAACGTCCAGAAAGCAGTGCGTCTGTGCCGTCGGTCAGCTGGAATGGAATTCTACCGGGAGGGTATTTTTAAACTTGCAGAGCGATGGGGAAAATGTGTGCAGAGAAGTGAAGATTATGTTGACAATTAAAGAAAAGGATGCAGGTTAAGATAATATTGTTATATTTTCTCTATCTATAACTTTTGATTTTAAAAACATTTTTGCTCACGACTTTCGGCATGACCCTCGTAAATCTACACAAAGCCTGTGCAGTAAAGCTGCGATAAGCAAATACTAAAACGATAAGCAAATACTAAAACTAAAAGAAAAGTAGGAACAGCTTTATTAACTTACGAGTACACAGTTGTGATGTTTCAACATAACCGTACAGTGATCATACATATGGGTCGAAGAGACAGTGAAAGAGAAAATATTATGAATGCCGAAACGTTACGTCAGTGCTGACTGTATAAAGTATAGTGTCAGTGCTGACTGTATAAAGTATTGTGTCAGTGCTGACTGTATAAAGTATAGTGTCAGTGCTGACTGTATAAAGTATTGTGTCAGTGCTGACTGTATAAAGTATAGTGTCAGTGCTGACTGTATAAAGTATTGTGTCAGTGCTGACTGTATAAAGTATTGTGTCAGTGCTGACTGTATAAAGTATAGTGTCAGTGCTGACTGTATAAAGTATTGTGTCAGTGCTGACTGTATAAAGTATAGTGTCAGTGCTATCTGTATAAAGTATATTGTCAGTGCTGACTGTATAACGTATATTGTCAGTGCTGATTGTATAAAGTATATTGTCAGTGCTGATTGTATAAAGTATATTGTCAGTGCTGACTGTATAAAGTATATTGTCAGTGCTGACTGTATAAAGTATATTGTCAGTGCTGACTGTGTACTGTGTCAGTGCTGAATGTATAAAATACTGTGTCAGTGCTGAATGTATAAAATATAGTGTCAGTGCTGAATGTATAAAGTATAGTGTCGATTTCCTGATTCGACTTCCTGCGTACTTTGGCTTATGTTTCCTGCAATTCTTCGAGTAAATGTCTTCTGTGGTATACTGTCTAGTGGTAGTCGTCTAATATGGACAAACCATTTGACTTGTTATTTCTGTAGTATAATGTCTGGTGGTAGTCGAGTAATGTGGACAAACCATTTGACTTGTTATTTCTGTGGTATAATGTCTGGTGGTAGTCGAGTAATGTGGATAAACCATTTGACTTGTTATTTCTGTGGTATAATGTCTGGTGGTAGTCGAGTAATGTGGATGAACCATTTGACTTGTTATTTCTGTGGTATAATGTCTGGTGGTAGTCGAGTAATGTGAATAAATCATTTGACTTGTTATTTCTGTGGTATAATGTCTGGTGGTAGTCGAGTAATGTGGACAAACCATTTGACTTGTTATTTCTGTGGTATAATGTCTGGTGGCAGTTGTGTAATGTGGATAAATTATTTGGCTTGTGTCTAGAATTAACGTACCATTGATGTTACTCTAACCTTTGCCCTAATGGTGCTATTTCGTATTTGGTCTATTCTTGTTGCATGTAATATTTTCCTTTAACGTCTCACTTCTGCCGTGATGAACTGCGGGCCTAGCTGTAAGCAGAACTGTGGGCCTAGCTGTAAGCAGAACTGCGGGCCTAGCCGTAAGCAGAACTGCGGGCCTAGCTGTAAGCAGAACTGCGGGCCTAGCTGTAAGCAGAACTGTGGGCCTAGCCGTAAGCAGAACTGTGGGCCTAGTCGTAAGCAGAACTGTGGGCCTAACCGTAAGCAGAACTGTGGACCTAACCGTAAGCAGAACTGTGGACCCAGCCGTAATCAAAACTGTGCGCCTAGTTCTAAGCAGAATTGTGGGCCTAACTGTAATCAGAATTATATGTTGAGCTGTGGACCTAGCCGTGAGCAGATCTGTAGCGGTGGACTGAGCATGACTTCAGTTAGGGACAGAAGAGAAAAAGAAACTCTCAACAAACAAACTTGAGATTATCCAACACGACAACCGAAGCAGAGGATACATCACTTTAGTTTCAACTTGAACTAAACCAGCACAAACACAGACACACACAGACACACACACACAAACAGAAGCAGGGGATACATCACTTTAGTTTCAACTTGAACTAAACCAGCACAAACACAGGCACACACAGAGAACAACGAAGTTAGTGAGAAACCACATTCGTTTAAACTGAACTTACATCTTACATCCTTCCCGTGCCATTAAACGTCACATAGGGCCCGCATGGTAGTTGGCCAAGATGTCCTGTCTTCAGCAAGTTTTTCAATCTCATCAGGGGATGTTACGCCCACTGAACTGGCTTCTCTTTACAGTGCCCTCTTAGAGTTTCACGTGAACCAACTAAACTAATTAAACTGAACTAACCCAGCACACACACAAAAACCAAACTTGATGATAAAGCACTTTGGAATAGATTGAAGTACTCACACTGAGAACTTTCACTCATCAAACTCTTCCAGGACAAAGCACTCATCTTCACTTCTGCACTTCTGTAATGTCTGAGCACGGTGTCTTGTTCTTCTGCCAGCACTGTCATCATACATAAGCTGTGTAGTAGCTGTGCGCACCTTCTTCCGTTCATCCCCAGCTGCGCTTGGTGCAGCAGTCATTGGGTGTCTTGGTTTTCTCTCGTTTGTCCGCACCAAATCTCTGATGACTGTCTTCACTTCTTTCTGGCCCTGGGCGATGCTCACCACATCCTTCGTCGTGTGCCAGCCAGGTCAAGAACAATGTGGACACAAACACGATATCCTGTAGGTGGCTCTAAAATATGAGAGGTGAACTTCTTCTGTAGGTGGCTCTAAAATATGAGAGGTGAACTTCTTCTGGTCAAAACTTCTCATCAAATCCATGTCTACAAATATCCAGAGGTCCATGTGTCAGGAAAACCAAATGTTAAACTCTCTTTACATAACAAATGTTAGACTCTCTGTCCATAACAAATTGTTAAACTCTCTGTCCATAACAAATTGTTAAACTCTCTGTTTATACCAGTCCTTAAACACTATTCAGTCAGACATTTGCATGTCCCTTGCGGAACTTTGCCTCCCTAACAGCTCTCCTGTGGGCCTCTCGGTTGTGAGCAAGATGGCCTGCTGCTGATGCATCCATTTGCAAATTATCAACGATGTCTTTCAGCCATCTTCGCCTTGGTCTTCCTCTCTTTCTTTTTCCTATTATGTACCCTTCCAATACGGTCTTCTCAAGATTATCATGGCGTTTAATGTATCCAAAATAGTTAAGTTTTCTCTATTTAATCCTCTTTACTAGCCAGCTTTCTTCAGTATTAAGTTCTTGTAGTTAAACTCTATATTTACAATAAATGTTTAACTCTATGTTTATACCAATCGATAAACTCTAGATTTGTACAAACCTTCCTCTGCTGAAGGTCCACTGTTTCTATAGTTCGGTAATGGCAAAGAAAGAACAACATCATCATCGTCATCAGGTGCCGTGCCGACTGGCGTTGGCTATTATGCTTCTCCAGAGTATCCGATCCTTCATGCAGGCCATCAGTTCAGTTGGTGATCTCCTCTCACACCATCCCGTCAGACTGTCCAGTATCAACACAGGATAGATAATGTAGATGAGATATCCATGATAAACAATTCTTAGTTTGAATGTTATCTGTGATGTTCTGTCCAGCAGTTGTCTTATACCATTTGAAAATAGTCAAGAAAAAAATCAAGAGACGGAGGAAAGAAATAAGAGAAAAGAAAGAAACAAAAAGAAAGAAGAAACAAGAGGTAAAAAATAAACAGAATAAAAAAAGAGAGAGAAAAGATTCAGCCAGGAGGAAGAAATAGAAGTAAAGAAACAGATAGAAGAAAGAAACAAGAGAAAAGAGAGCGCCAGATATAAAGAAGAAATACAAGGAAAGAAACATACAGAACAAAAATAAAAACAAAACAAAAGAAACAGATAGAATCAAGAAACAAGAAAAATAGAACAAAGAAATAAGAGAAACAAATAAACAACCGAAACTAACATAAATAGACAGAACAAAGAAACAAGAGAAAAGAAAGAAACAGGCAGAAAGAAGAGGAAAAGAAATCAGCAGATAAACAAATAAAGCTGAGATATACGAAATAATGCTTAACATAAGGTTAGCACATAAATATATCTTAGACAGAATAAAACTTAACATAAGGTTAGCACATAAATACATCTTAGACAGAATAAAGCTTAACATAAGGCTAGCACATAAATATATCTTAGACAGAATAAAACTTAACATAAGGTTAGCACATAAATATATCTTAGACAGAATAAAGCTTAACATAAGGTTAGCACATAAATACATCTTAGACAGAATAAAACTTAACATAAGGTTAGCACATAAATACATCTTAGACAGAATAAAGCTTAACATAAGGCTAGCACATAAATATATCTTAGACAGAATAAAACTTAACATAAGGTTAGCACATAAATATATCTTAGACAGAATAAAGCTTAACATAAGGCTAGCACATAAATATATCTTACACGGAATAAAGCTTAACATAAGGTTAGCACATAAATATATCTTAGACAGAATAAAGCTTAACATAAGGCTAGCACATAAATATATCTTACACGGAATAAAGCTTAACATAAGGTTAGCACATAAATACATCTTAGACAGAATAAAGCTTAACATAAGGCTAGCACATAAATATATCTTACACGGAATAAAGCTTAACATAAGGTTAGCACATAAATATATCTTAGACAGAATAAAGCTTAACATAAGGCTAGCACATAAATATATCTTACACGGAATAAAGCTTAACATAAGGTTAGCACATAAATACATCTTAGACAGAATAAAGCTTAACATAAGGCTAGCACATAAATATATCTTAGTCAGAATAAAGCTTAACATAAGGTTAGCACATAAATATATCTTAGACAGAATAAAGCTTAACATAAGGCTAGCACATAAATATATCTTAGTCAGAATAAAGCTTAACATAAGGTTAGCACATAAATATATCTTAGACAGAATAAAGCTTAACATAAGGCTAGCACATAAATATATCTTAGTCAGAATAAAGCTTAACATAAGGTTAGCACATAAATATATCTTAGACAGAATAAGACTTAATATAAGGTTAGCACATAAATATATCTTGACCTGTCTTAGCCGGGAATCCACCAACCTCTCCCTGTCACCTCAGCGCAGCAGATGAGCTCAGAGGACCACACAGTTATCCCCCTTTTTGACCTCGCTGAAACTGGAGAACTGATCTGAGATTTTCCATAATACCTGGAGTCATGTCACACTTTAGTATCTCCGTGAAATACCACGTGACACAGTCACAACGGCCTCCCTCACCGTGACAGAGAGGGTTGTGACATGTGACAGCGAAAGCTGAGCGCTGTTTTGACACATAAAGTCAGCTTAACGTCGCTTACAGCCTGCTCCAAACTGTGGGGAGATTTGTCTGTTGTGTTCGCTCTCGTCAGCTTCTGTCACTTCTCTGAGTTATGTTGCTCATATACCTGCCACATGGGCCAGTGTATAGAGTGGCCGTGAGTGGAGACAACCAGGGCAGAGAGGAGGAGTGTATGTACAGAGTGGGCGTGAGTAAAGACAACCAGGGCAGAGAGGAGGAGTGGATGTACATAGTGGGCGTGAGTAGAGAAAACCATGGCAGAGAGGAGAAGTGGATGTACAGAGTGGCCATGAGTGGAGACAACCAGAGCAGAGAGGATGAGTGGATTTACAGAGTGGCCGTGAGTGGAGGAAACCAGAGCAGAGAGGAGGAGTGGATGTACAGAGTGGCCGTGAGTGGAGACAACCAGCGCAGAGAGGAGGAATGGATGTACAGAATGGCCATGAGTGGAGACAGCCAGAGCAGAGAGGAGGAGTGGATGTACAGAGTGGCCGTGAGTGGAGACAACCAGAGCAGAGAGGAGTGGATGTACATAGTGGGCGTGAGTAGAGAAAACCATGGCAGAGAGGAGAAGTGGATGTACAGAGTGGCCATGAGTGGAGACAACCAGAGCAGAGAGGATGAGTGGATTTACAGAGTGGCCGTGAGTGGAGGAAACCAGAGCAGAGAGGAGGAGTGGATGTACAGAGTGGCCGTGAGTGGAGACAACCAGCGCAGAGAGGAGGAATGGATGTACAGAATGGCCATGAGTGGAGACAGCCAGAGCAGAGAGGAGGAGTGGATGTACAGAGTGGCCGTGAGTGGAGACAACCAGAGCAGAGAGGAGGAGTGGATGGAGGTACGAAGAAACATATACGTGATAATTGCCTTCAATGCGTGTGTGGCAGTCTGCCGTACATGTACACAGTATAGCTTTCTTGTACATTTACACCCAACAGCTTTTTTCTACATTTACACACTACAGCTTTGTTGTACATTTACATAGCACAGCTTTCTTGTACGTGTACACACCACAGCTTTCTTGTACGTGTACACACCACAGCTTTCTTGTACGTGTACACACCACAGCTTTCTTGTACATGTACACACCACAGCTTTCTTTTACGTGTACACACCACAGCTTTCTTGTACATGTACACACCACAGCTTTCTTTTACGTGTACACGGCACAGGTTTATTGTACGTGTACACAGTAAGCTTTCTTGTACATTTACACAGTACAGCCTTCTTGTACATTTACACAGCACAGCTTTCTTGTACGTGTACACACCACAGCTTTCTTGTACGTGTACACACCACAGCTTTCTTGTACGTGTACACACCACAGCTTTCTTGTATGTGTACACAGCACAGCTTTATTGTACGTGTACACAGTACAGTGTTCTTGTACATTTACACAGCACAACTTTCTTATACATATACACAGCACAGCTTTCTTGTCCGTGTACACACCACAGCTTTCTTGTACGTGTACACACCACAGCTTTCTTGTACGTGTACACAGTATAGCATTCTTGTACATTTACACAGCACTGCTTTCTTGTACGTGTACACACCACAGCTTTCTTGTACGTATACACACCACAGCTTTCTTGTACGTGTACACATCACAGCTTTATTGTACGTGTACACACCACAACTTTTTTGTACACACCACAGCTTTCTTGTACGTGTATACAGCACAGCTTTCTTGTACGTGTACATATAACAGTTTCTTTGGTTCTAGGCCGTAGCACACGTTGTTTTATAGTACAGCTTTACAACGTCCATATTTATTTTACCAATCACAACAATTATTGTATGTTGCTGAACAATATTATTTATGTTGCTCAACATCACCAAATGTTGTATATTTTCTCAACAGTCATAAAAATGAAGTAAGAGAGGGTGACATATATGTCATATTTGATACATTAAGTGACATATATGTCATATCTGCTGCAATAAGTGACAACTATGGCATATTTGCTATATTAAGTGACATACACGCCTCATATCTGCTATATTAAGTGACATACACGCCTCATATCTGCTATAATAAGTGGCATATATATATATATATATATATATATATATATATATATACATACATACATACATGCCTCATAACTGCTGTATTAAGTGACATGTATAAGTCTCATATCTGCTGCATTAAGTGACATGTATGTATCATATCTGCTATATTAAATGACATGTATGTATCATATCTGCTATATTAAGCGACATGTATCTATCATATCTGCTATATTAAGTGACATGTATGTATCATATCTGCTATATTAAGTGACATGTATGTATCATATCTGCTATATTAAGTGACATGTATGTATCATATCTGCTATATTAAGCGACATGTATGTATCATATCTGCTATATTAAGTGACATGTATGTATCATATCTGCTATATTAAGTGACATTCTGATGTTTATCTGACAAGACATATTCTGATGGTTATCTGACAAGACATATTCTGATGTTTATCTGACAAGACATATTCTGATGTTTATCTGACAAGACACATTCTGATGTTTATGGGACAAGACACATTCTGATGTTTATGGGACAAGACATGTTCTGATGTTGATGGGACAAGACATGTTCTGATGTTGATGGGACAAGACATATTTTGATGTTTATGGGACAAGACACATTTTGATGTTTATCTGACAAGACATTCTGATGTTTCTGGGACAAGACATATTCTGGAATGTATAAACTAAGAAAAAAGTAGGAACAGCTTTATTACTTAACGATTACAAAGTTGTGACGTTTCGGCGTGAGCCTTAATCATACAAAAACATACAGGACGAAGAAACAGAGAGAGGAGTTAAAGTATAGATTCACATGAATACTATTACAAAGAAGTAAAAAAAAAATTTAAATAGAGTACTTAGCTGTAAATTGTAAGGTGTGACTTGTCCGACGGTGTGTGTCAGGAGTTATATTTCTGTGATTATCTGACGTGCTGTAGAGTTTTATTTCTGTGATTATCTGACGTGCTGTAGAGTTTTATTTCTGTGATTATCTGACGTGCTGTAGAGTTATATTTCTGTGATTATCTGACGTGCTGTAGAGTTTTATTTCTGTGATTATCTGACGTGCTGTAGAGCTATATTTCTGTGATGATCTGACGTGCTGTAGAGTTTTATTTCTGTGATGATCTGATGTAATGTAGAGTTATATTTCTGTGATGATCTGATGTAATGTAGAGTTATATTTCTGTGATGATCTGATGTACTGTAGAGTTATATTTCTGTGATGATCTGATGTAATGTAGAGTTATATTTCTGTGATGATTTGATGTACTGTAGAGTTATATTTCTGTGATGATCTGATGTACTGTAGAGTTATATTTCTTTGATGATCTCATGTGCTGTAGAGTTTTATTTCTGTGATGATCTCATGTGCTGTAGAGTAGTTTCGCCCTGTCTACACAGAGCTTCCTGCCTGTCCAAACTTGAAGAAATGATAACAAAATCTAGACTAAGAACCCGTCAGGTGCTGTTCTCAATATTCTCTCACTAGACTAAGAACCCGTCAAGTGCTAGAATGTATAAAATTGGAAAAAAGTAGGAGCAGCTTTATTACTTAACGATTACAAAGTTGTGACGTTTCGGCGTGAGCCTTAATCATACAAAAACATACAGGACGAAGAAATAGGGAGAGGAGATAAAGTATAGATTTACATGAATACTGTTTTAAAAAAAAGGTTTTTTAAAGGAGTACTTAGCTGTAAATTGCAAGGTGTGGCTTGTCTGGCGGTGTGTGTCAGGAATGGATCTGGTAGGACGTGGAAATTGTTTAAATAGAGACCTGTGACATGTGGTCGGTGGGTTGTAACTGGGGGTGGTGGATGGAGAACCGGGGAGGGGAGAGAGTGACGCACTACTGGCCTAGCTAGGAGAATTTGAAACAGGTGATTGGGGAAGAGGGGTTGCAGAGAAGACGGGTTGCAGAGAAAATAGCGGGGTTGCAGAGTGATGCTGTGAGGAAGTTTGAAAAGTAAGAAGGGGTGGATTTAGTGGAGAGGTACTATAATGATTGAAGAAGATGATGTTACGTGTAACTAAACAGCGAGTTTAACCCATGTGGTTCCAGCATCCGTCAAGTGCTGTTCTGAATATTCTCTCACCAGACTAAGTACCCGTCAAGTGCTGCTTCCAATATTCTCTCACTAGACTAAGTACCCTTCACGTGCTGCTTCCAATATTCTCTCACTAGACCAAGTACCTGCCATGCGCTCTTTTCAATATTCTCTCACTATACTAAGTATCTGTCAGGTGTTGTGTTCAATATTTTCTCACTGGACGAAATATCTATCAAATGCGGTTTTCAATATTCTCTCACTAAAGTAGGTACCCGTCACGTGCTGTTTCCAATATCCCATAACTCTAATCTTGCCTACTAACATCCTGGCTGATACAGCCTTTTCAGAGAGACAGGCGCGGAACTCTGAGATCGCACGGCGGGCCCTTACATTTGCCGTGCGGCGAGGTCTGGCTTGCCGGCGCTAGAGTATGATCTGTCTGTTTCCGCAACCAGCTTCCCATCTCTCACATGCTAGCGTGTGGGTTGACGAACAGTAGCTGAACAGACCCTATCCCATCTCTCACATGCTAGCGTGTGGGTTGGCGAACATTAGCTGACCAAGACCCTGTCCCATCTCTGACATGCTAGCGTGTGGGTTGCCGAACATTAGCTGACCAAGACCCTATCCCATCTCTGATATGTTAGCGTGTGGGTTGGCGAACAATAGCTGACCAAGACCCTGTCCCATCTCTCCGCTAGTACACCCAGTAACTACCCTAGCCTGGCTAACGGGGCAGGGATAGCCTTGGTCCCCTTGATGGTGTAGTCTGCTAAAGACATATCCCACTCTCTTGCTTTGTAGCTACACTCAGGCCGAAACAATAGCTGAGATGATCTACTCCAAATCCGACACGACGCTGGGCCTCAATATCATCATCGCATCAGCTGCAAAAGACACCATTTCGCTGTTTGAAGGAATAGAAGAAAATATGTTTGTTCTGATATATTTGACTAGTGTGTATGTGCAAATGTGTTTGTCCGTGTGTATATCCTGATATGTTTCTCCATGTATTTTTCCTGATATATTTGTTTGTGCGTTTCTCCTGATTCGTGTGTTTGTTTTGGTATATTTATTCGTGTGTGTGTCCTGATATATTTATTCGTGTGTTTGTCCTGATATATTTATTCGTGTGTTTGTCCTGTTATATTTATTCGTGTGTTTGTCTTGATATGTCTGTTCGTGTGCTTGTCCTGATATATTTGTCCGTGTGTTTGTCCCGATATATTTGTTCTTGTGTTTGTCCTGATATATTTGTCCCCATATATTTGTTCTTGTTTTTTCTCTGATATATTTGTCCCGATATATATTTGTTCTTGTGTTTGTCCTGATATATTTGTCCCGATATATTTGTTCTTGTGTTTGTCCTGATATATTTGTCCCGATATATTTGTTCTTTTGTTTGTCCTGATATATTTGTCCCGATATATATTTGTTCTTGTGTTTGTCCTGATATATTTGTCCCGATATATTTGTTCTTGTGTTTGTCCCGATATATTTGTTCTTGTGTTTGTCCTGTTTAGTGTCTCTGCTTGTATGACGTCATTGCTTGACAAAACAGCGCTTGGTAACTTCGACAATAACCAGCATTTGTCTACTTCTAATCCGGCTTCTAAGACGAGATGTGTCATTCAACTTCCCTCAGACGGACACATCAAACTCTTCACGGCAGCAGCAGTTGCCAGCCTGGACAAGGACGTGTCAGACATCTCCAAGACAGCCCAAAATTTGCTTCCTTCTCTCAGACTGGCCCGTGCTGTTAGAACAGTGACCATTCTATCAAGTCTTTCTTCTTTCCCCTACAAACACAAACACAAACAAATGAAGCGAGACGCCACGCACTGTCAGGTTTGACCTCCAAGACGCCTGTCAGGGCGGGATATGAACTTGCCAGAACTTTCTTTTTCTGAACATAACCCGGAGCAAGAGCGACAGAGAGGCCGGTATAAGAAGGAACAAGTAAGGTTATAAAGCGAGTGTGTACGGTTATAAAGCGAGTGTGTACGGTTATAAAGCGAGTGTATAAGATTATATAGCGAGTATGTAAGGTTATAAAGCAAGTGTGTAAGGTTATAAAGCGAGTCTGTAAGGTTATAAAGCGAGTGTGTAAGGTTATATAGCGAGTGTGTAAGGTTATAAAGCGAGTGTGTAAGATTATAAAGCGAGTGTGTAAGGTTATATAGCGAGTATGTAAGGTTATAAAGCGAGTGTGTAAGGTTATATAGCGAGTGTGTAAGGTTATATAGCGAGTGTGTACGGTTATATAGCGAGTGTGTACGGTTATATAGAGAGTGTGTAAGGTTATATAGCGAGTGTGTACGGTTATATAGCGAGTGTGTAAGGTTATATAGCGAGTGTGTACGGTTATATAGAGAGTGTGTAAGGTTATATAGCGAGTGTGTACGGTTATATAGCGAGTGTGTAAGGTTATATAGCGAGTGTGTAAGATTATATACCGAGTGTGTACAGTTATATAGCGAGTGTGTAAGGTTATAAAGCGAGTGTGTAAGGTTAGAAAGCGAGTGTGTAAAGTCATATAGCGAGTGTGTAAGATTAGAAAGCGAGTGTGTACGGTTATATAGCGAGTGTGTAAGGTTAGAAAGTGAGTGTATAAGGTTATAAAGCGAGTGTGTAAGGTTAGAAAGTGAGTGTGTAAGGTTAGAAAGCGAGTGTGTAAGATTAGAAAGCGAATGTGTAAGGTTATAAAGCGAATGTGTAAGGTTATATAGCGAGTGTGTAAGATTAGAAAGCGAATGTTTAAGGTTAGAAAGCGAATGTGTAAGGTTATAAAGTGAATGTGTAAGGTTATATAGCGAGTGTGTAAGATTAGAAAGCGAGTGTGTAAGATTATAAAGCGAATGTGTAAGGTTAGATAGCGAATGTGTAAGGTTAGATAGCGAATGTGTAAGGTTATATAGCGAGTGTGTAAGATTAGAAAGCGAGTGTGTACGGTTATATAGCGAGTGTGTAAGATTATAAAACGAATGTGTAAGGTTAGAAAGTGAGTGTATAAGGTTATAAAGCGAGTGTGTAAGGTTAGAAAGTGAGTGTGTAAGGTTAGAAAGCGAGTGTGTAAGGTCAGAAAGCGAGTGTGTAAGGTCAGAAAGCGAGTGTGTAAGGTTAGAAAGTGAGTGTGTAAGGTTAGAAAGCGAGTGTGTAAAGTTAGAAAGCGAGTGTGTAAGGTTTGAAAGCGAGTGTGTAAGGTTAGAAAGCGAGTTTGTAAGCTCAGAAAGCGAGTGTGTAAGGTTAGAAAGCGAGTGTGTAAGGTTGTAAAGCGAATGAGGAAAGTTATAAAGCTAACGGCTAGTGCTATACAGCAATAGAAATGAAATAGATGAGGACTGCGGTGAAACTGATTCTATTCTACCTACCTTATACAAAAATAGAAAAGTGTGTTCTATGGGCAATAGAAAGAGCTATAACGACCTTTGCTATAGGCAATAGAAAGAGCTATAACGACCTATGCTATAGGCAATAGAAAGAGCTATAACGACTAATGCTATAGGCAATAGAAAGAGCTATAACGACCTTTGCTATAGGCAATAGAAAGGACTATAACGACTAATGCTATAGGCAATAGAAAGGACTATAACGACTAATGCTATAGGCAATACAAAGAACTTTGTATAAAATAACATTGCTGAAATACGAGGAACTGACAGATGAGATATAAGATGAGATATAAGATGAAACATAAGATGGGATATAAGATGAATATATAAGATGAGATATAAGATGAAATATAAGATGAGATATAATATGAAATATAAGAAGAGTTATAAGATGGGATATAAGATGAAATATAAAATATAAGATGAGAGATAAGATTAAATATAAGATGAGATATAAGATGAAATATCAGATGAAATATAAGATGAAATATAAGTGTTTGTGATAGGGAAACAGAAAAATAAACGATAGAGTGAAAGGAGGAAGAAAGGCATACAGATATAAGCAAAGAGACAGGCAGAGACAGGCAGTAGTTATAGACAGACAAAAGGCAAAGAAAGACAGGAGGTATAGAGAGACACGAAGCAGGCAGACAAGGAAAAAGAGAGCAGATACAAACATACAGGAACAGACAAACAGAATAAGACAAGAGATAGAACAGACAGACAGAAGAAGACAGAAGATAGAACAGACAGACAGAAGAAGACAGGAAATAGAACAGACAGACAGAAGAAGACAGGAAATAGAACAGACAGACAGAAGAAGACAGAAGGTAGAACAGATAGACATAAAAAGACATGAGATAGAATAGACAAAGAGATAGACAGTAGATACAAACTGACAGAAGAGACAGACAGAACAAACGGACCGGAGACAGATAAATAGACAGGATGCAGACAGACAGGCAGGCATGCAGAAGACACAGAAGAGACAGGCAGAGAAAAGACACACAGACAGATTCCTGACAGACAAGACCCAGACGACAGACAGATAGGAGACATTCAGATATAGAGACAAGCAGACAGACAGAGAGGCTGATGGTTTCAGATAGATAGATAGATAGATAGATAGATAGATAGATATATAGATAGATAGATAGATAGATAGATAGATTCCGTCACATCCTAAGATAAAACTCAGCCAAATCAAACTTGTTTAAGTTTGGCCTGCACAGCTGCCCGTGATAAAAGAAAGGCCTTCACTTGATCCTGTGGGCCAGGTCCGACCTGGATTTGTTTGTTTAAACTGTGCCTAATTGGCTTGATTTGGTCTGAGATTTGGCTTGGGCGCTCAGCAGTAATCCTGGCTTTGTTGTGCCGAGGCGCGAGTGACGGCCCCTGGCAGTTGTAGGAGGACGGCCTGTGAGATGATGGATGTGGATAGCAGAGAGGGGAGGAGAGGTAGAGAAGAGAGGAGAACCTTGTAGCTGGCGCGAAGGGGAAGTCGTTCAAACAATTAAACGTTTGGAAAACATTGACTGCCTCTTGTCTCCTTCCTCATATACCTTTCAATATTAGGAAGACAAATAGACAAACATTGACTGCTTCTTGTCTCCTTCCTTATATACCTTTCAATATTAGGAAGACAAATAGACAAACATTGACTGCCTCTTGTCTTGTCTTGTCTCCTTCCTTATATACCTTTCAATATTAGGAAGACAAATAGACAAACATTGACTGCCTCTTGTCTTGTTTTGTCTCCTTCCTTATATACCTTTCAATATTAGGAAGACAATAGACAAACATTGACTGCCTTTTGTCTTGTCTTTTCGTCATCATATAACTTTTCAATATTAGAAATACAAACAGACAAACATTTACTACTGGAAGACAAATAGACAAACATTGACGGCCTCTAATCTTGACTTGTCTCCTTCCTCATTTACCTTACAGTGTTGCAGAGACATATAGACAAACATTGACTGTGTCGGAAAAGAAAATTGGAAGAGAGACAATCTAAAAACAGGGATATATTTAGAGAGACTGTCTAATCAGAGAGAGAGAGAGAGAGAGAGAGGGGGGGAGGGAGGGAGAGTCAGAGGATGAGAGAAAAGGAAAGTGCGAAACAATGAGAGAGAGAGAGAGAGAGAGTGATAGACAAAAAATGAGAAACAGAGACAGAAGGTGAGAGAGACAGATTGAGAGAGCCATAGACAAGAGACAAAGTGAGAGAGATACAGGCAGACGGAGAGACAGAGAGTGAGGGAATAGATACAGACAGACGGAGATACAGAGAGTGAGGGAAGAGATACAGACAGACGGAGAGACAGAGAATGAGGGAAGAGATACAGACAGACGGAGAGACAGAGAGTGAGGGAATAGATACAGACAGACGGAGAGACAGAGAATGAGGGAATAGATACAGACAGACGGAGAGACAGAGATTGAGGGAAGAGATACAGACAGACGGAGAGACAGAGAATGAGGGAATAGATACAGGCAGACAGAGAGACAGAGAATGAGGGAATAGATACGGGCAGACGGAGAGACGGAGAATGAGGGAATAGACACAGACAGACGGAGAGACAGAGAGTGAGGGAATAGATACAGGCAGACGGAGAGACAGAGAGTGAGGGAAGAGATACAGACAGACGGAGAGACAGAGAGTGAGGAAAAGACACAGACAGGGAGTGAGAGAGACACAGAGAGAGGCAGCGAGGAGTAAGAAAGAAAGAGTGAGAAAGTGAGAGAACGAAAGAGAGAGACATAGAAACAAGCAGAGAGAGAGAGAGAGGGAGGGAGGGAGAGAGATGTACTTCTGATGAGAATGAGAAAAGATGGCGATAATGAAGATGTCCATCTCTGTGGCAGACTTTGACTAACTTCTACTAAAAACCTTACAGAGAGAAGTCAAGACGTACTTCTGCTGACGCTAGATGCTAGCTGCTGCATGTTATATGCTAATTACTAAACCCTAGACACTAGTTGCTGCATGTTATATGCTAGTTGCTAAACCCTAGACAGTAGTTGCTGCATGTTATATGCTAGTTGCTAAACCCTAGACAGTAGTTGCTGCATGTTATATGCTAGTTACTAAACCCTAGACAGTAGTTGCTGCATGTTATATGCTAGTTACTAAACCCTAGACACTAGTTGCTGCATGTTATATGCTAGTTACTAAACCCTAGACAGTAGTTGCTGCATGTTATATGCTAGTTGCTAAACCCTAGACAGTAGTTGCTGCATGTTATATGCTAGTTACTAAACCCTAGACAGTAGTTGCTGCATGTTATATGCTAGTTACTAAACCCTAGACAGTAGTTGCTGCATGTTATATGCTAGTTACTAAACCCTAGACAGTAGTTGCTGCATGTATATGCTAGTTACTAAACCCTAGACAGTAGTTGCTGCATGTTATATGCTAGTTACTAAACCCTAGACAGTAGTTGCTGCATGTTATATGCTAGTTACTAAACCCTAGACAGTAGTTGCTGCATGTTATATGCTAGTTACTAAACCCTAGACACTAGTTGCTGCATGTTATATGCTAGTTACTAAACCCTAGACACTAGTTGATGCATGCTAGTTGTGAGACGCTAAATGCTTGTTGCTAGGCGTTAGTTGCTAAACGTTAGATGCTAGTTGCAAGAAATTAGACGGTAGTTCCTAGCTGCTAGTTGCTAGAAATTAAGTGGTAGTTGCTAGATGCTTGTTCCTGGCTGTCTGTTGCTATATGCCATATGCTAGTTGCTAGACGTTAGATGATAATTGCTGGCTGCTAGACGCTAAATGCTAGTTTGCTGGTTGCTAGACGCTAAAATTCTTGCTTCTGGCTGCTAATTGCTATAAGCTGGATACTAGTTGCTAGACACTAGCTGCTGGCTGCTAATTGCTGGACGCTAGTTCCTGGCTAATAGTTGCTAAATGCTAGTTGCTAATTGCTGCCTGCTAATTTCGACACCCTGGATGCTGATTGCTTGTTCCTGGCTGCTAGTTGCTAGACACTGACTGGTAGTTCATAGTCGCTAGTTCTGGCTGCTAAACGTTAGATACTAGTTCCTGAGTGTTAGTTGCTATATGCTAGATGGTAGTTACTAAAGGCTAGTTGCTAGACGCTAGATGGTGGTTGCTAGATGCTAGATACTAGTTGCTAGACGCTAGTTTCTCATAGTAAGGAATCAGATACTAAGACCACAAGTCCATGCTTGATTGATTCACTGAGAAAAAAACTTGTGCTCTGATTTTCTGCTCTCATTTTTTTTAAATAGGAAGATGTAGCAATATTCTATTCTATTCTCTAATCTTACTGTTCCCCCCCCCCTCTATCCCCTCCAACGGCCTCCCCCCACCCCACCCCCACCTCTCACACAAAACACCTATGTCGTTCATCAAGTAAATGTCTAGGGCACTATTAGAAAGGTTTGCAAAGTTCATTTCCCATGTATTATCTAGTTACTATAGCAACCCCAAGCTTTGTTGAAGTAGGGACACTTGGGGTAACTTTGTTTCAGCGGAGACTGGCCATTGATGTTCCAGAAAACTGATGTTCTAGAAAACTGATGTTCTAGAAAATTATGTTCCAGAAAACTGATGTTCTAGAAAATTGATGTTCCAGAAAACTGATGTTCTAGAAAATTGATGTTCCAGAAAACTGATGTTCTAGAAAATTGATGTTCCAGAAAACTGATGTTCCAGAAAACTTTTTTTTATCTGAGATGGTAACTTCCAAGAACACTTCGTGGCACTGAATCTAGAGCACAAAGAACTTTCTGTTGGGAAAATATCTTTGACAAAGGCACAAAAGCACACCAGTTTTATTTGTTCATTTTTTGCCTTTACATTTTTGGCAACAATTTTCTGATTCGTCTGTTTACTTCATACTTGACTGTGATTCATCTGTTTACTTCATATTTGTTTGTGCTTCATATGTTTACTTGATACTTGTTTGTGCTTCATCTGTTTACTTCATATGTGTCTGTGCATCATTAGTTTACTTCAAATGTGTCTGTGATTCATCTGTTTACTTGATACTTGTTCGTGCTTCATCTGTTTACCTCATACTTATTTATGCTTCATCGGTTTACTTCACACCTGTCTGTGCTTCATCTGTTTACTTCATATTTGTCTGTGCATCATTAGTTTACTTCAAATATGTCTGTGATTCATCTGTTTACTTGATACTTGTTCGTGCTTCATCTGTTTACCTCATACTTATTTATGCTTTATCGGTTTACTTCACACCAGTCTGTGCTTCATCTGTTTACTTCATATTTGTCTGTGATTCGTCTGTTTACTTCATATTTGTCTGTGCTTCATCTGTTTACTTCATATTTGTCTGTGATTCATCTGTTTACTTCATATTTGTCTGTGATTCATCTGTTTACTTCATATTTGTCTGTGCTTCATCTGTTTACTTCATATTTGTCTGTGCATCATCAGTTTACTTCATATTTGTCTGTGAATCATCTGTTTACATGATACTTGTTTGTGCTTTATCTGTTTACTTCATATTTGTCTGTTCTTAATCTGCTTACTTGATACTTGTTTGTGCTTTATTTGTTTACTTCATACTTGTCTGAGCTTCATCTATTTACTTGATACTTGTTTATGATTCATCTGCTTACTTCATATTTGTCTGTGTTTTATCTGTTTACTTGATACTCGTCTGAGCTTAATCTGTTTACTTCATATTTGTCTTTGTTTTATCTGTTTACTTGATACTTGTTTTAAAGCTCCTGCAGTCTGTTTAATGCCGTTGCTGTTACATCACCCTTACTGAATCACTAGTCCGGCACAGCCGATGAACCGAGTCTGCCGGAAAATCGGTTTTAAACATGTAACAGTACAATCATGACATGGAAGAAACTGACAAGCAAAGCTGAAGAAATCTCTTAATGACAGACATAAGATGGGGATATCACTACACAAAGTGGAACATGATGATGATTACATTGCTTAAAGTTATGTTACAAAACTTTGCTGCTAAAATCTAAATATACTGCGCCTCACCAAAGATACACTGAGCCTCACCAAAGATATACTGCCTCACCAAAGATGTACTGAACTTCACCAAAGATATACTGAACCTCACTAAAGATGTACTGAGCCTCACCAGACATACTGAACCTCACCAAAGATGTACTGAACTTCACCAAAGATATACTGAACCTCACTAAAGATGTACTGAGCCTCACCAAAGATATGCTGCATCACCAAAGATGTACTGAGCCTCACCAAAAATATACTGCCTCACCAAAGATATACTGCCTCACCAAAGATATACTGCCTCACCAAAGATATACTGCCTCACCAAAGATATACTGCCTCACCAAAGATGTACAGAGCCTCATCAAAGATATACTGCCTCACCAAAGATGTACAGAGCCTCATCAAAGATATACTGCCTCACCAAAGATGTACAGAGCCTCACCAAAGATATACTGCCTCACCAAAGATGTACAGAGCCTCACCAAAGATATACTGCCTCACCAAAGATGTACAGAGCCTCACCAAAGATATACTGCCTCACCAAAGATGTACAGAGCCTCACCAAAGATATACTGCCTCACCAAAGATGTACAGAGCCTCACCAAAGATATACTGCCTCACCAAAGATGTACAGAGCCTCACCAAAGATATACTGCCTCACCAAAGATGTACAGAGCCTCATCAAAGATATACTGAGGACAGGCAGGCTAAGACAGCTAATATGTGCTAGAAGTACCACACGACAGTCTACTCCACGTTTTTCTCTGCATATTTCCCTGTCATAAACATACAAAAGAAAATGTTGCCCGGTTTAGTTTGTTCCCATTTGAGAGAGTTCTGACCTCTAACGTGTACACTATTTGTCTGAGAGTACAGCTGTACACAGCATGAGCCCGCCTCCAGGTATAAGTGTACACAACATGAGCCCGCCCACAGGTACAAGTGTACACAGCATGAGCCCGCCCCCAGGTAAAGCTGTACACAGCATGAGCCCAACCCCAGGTACAAGTGTACGCAGCATGAGCCCGCCCCCAGGTAAAGCTGTACACAGCATGAGCCCGCCCCCAGGTACAAGTGTACACAGCATGAGCCCGCCCCTAGGTAAAGCTGTACACAGCATGAGCCCGCCCCCAGGTACAGCTGTACACAGCATGAGCCCGACCCTAGGTAAAGTGTACACAGCATGAGCCCGTACAAGACAAGCCTGATCTTAGGTCTGGTGACACTGACAATCAACATGGCCGCCTGTCTCGTACTCATGCTTGTCACGTGACATACTGTTTCTGTTAACCGACTTGATCTTGATCTGTAACACGTGTTTAAGGTGTAACCGACACGGGAGTGCTGATGTTTGCCTGTCAGGTCTTTCAGTAACCATGGCAACCACAAACTGGAGCCTGGGATGAGAACACCAGCTGATCACACGGTGACAACGTCTCCACCATTTCCCAACTGTCAGAGATTCCTAGCTCCATTTTTCACAGAATCTGTGCGGGGACACTCGCAGACAGTTCATGTCAGTGTTCCTGGAAGTCATGGTGTGTATCTCTAACTATGACACTTATCATGTCAGTGTTCCTGGAAGTCATGGTGTGTATCTCTAACTATGACACTTATCATGTCAGTGTTCCTGGAAGTCATGGTGTGTATCTCTAACTATGACACTTATCATGTCAGTGTTCCTGGAAGTCATGGTGTGTATCTCTAACTATGACACTTATCATGTCAGTGTTCCTGAGAGTCATCGTGTGTATCTCTAACTATGAAACTTATCATGTCAGTGTTCCTGGAAGTCATGGTGTGTATCTCTAACTATGACACTTATCATATCAGTGTTCCTGAGAGTCATCGTGTGTATCTCTACCTATGACACTTATCATATCGGTGTTCCTGACAGTCATGGTGTGTATCTCTAACTATGACACTTATCATGTCAGTGTTCCTGAAAGTCATGGTGTGTATCTCTAACTATGACGCTTATAATGTTAGTTTTCCTGGAAGTCATGGTGTGTATCTCTAACTATGACACTTATCATGTCAGTGTTCCTGAAAGTCATGGTGTGTATCTCTAACTATGACGCTTATAATGTCAGTGTTCCTGAAAGTCATGGTGTGTATCTCTAACTATGACACTTATCATGACACTGGTCATGGCACTTATCTTGGATTTCGAGGTCATACGTGCACGAGACGGCCACTGGTCAACATAACTTGTCAACATAACTTGTCAACATAACTTGAGTATGTTTTTTTTGTGTGTCACCAACACTTTTTGTCAGGTCACGTGGATACAGAGTTGTCCTTGACCCACTTCATCCTAAGATCTTGACCTTGATGTCAGTATAATATTTCCAGTGAACTATTTCTTCTCCTCTTCTTCATACTACGCGAACTTAACACATAAAAACCAGACTCAATGTACTTGCTGTCAGAAGATATGGCACATGATGATAGAATCTTTCATGCTATCACAGGATATTTCACATTGTGAGTGTATATTTCACACTGTGACTGCATATTTCACATTAAGACTAGACATTTCACATTGTGACTGCGTATTTCACATCATCATCATCATCATCGCCTTTCACTCCCTTGACAGCATAGGCCACGGATAAAGGCTCTCCAGTCATCCCTGTTCTTGGAATTATTCTCTGCTTACTTCCATGTGTATCCTTGTCTCTGAGCACTGTCATAATTTCTCTTCTCCAAGTAAGTCTAGGTCTTCCTCGTTTTCTATTTCCTTGAGGATTCCATGTCAGTGCCTGTCTTGCTATGTTGGTGTCAAGTTTCCTCAGAGTGTGGCCAATCCACCTCCACTTCCTAGACATGATTTGTAGGTTCATAGGTTCTTGTCCTGCCCTTTTTCAGATCTCCTCATTCCTGATCTTGTCCTGCCATTTAATGTTTAAAATCCTCCTCAAGCAGTAGTTCATGAATGTTTGTATCCTCTGTTGTATTGTCTTGGTCATAACCCAAGTCTCTGAACCATATAGTAGGGCAGTCTTTACGTTTGTATTGAAAATCCTAAGTTTGGTTCTTGTTTTGATGTTCTTAGATGATCATATTTTGTTAAGTTGGATAAATGCTGTCCTAGCCTTGGTTATTCTAGCTTTAACATCCTTTTCTTTTCTCTCATATTTATCCTCTATGCTGCCTAAATATGTGAAATACTCTACCTCCTAAATTGGCACTCCCTCAGTTACTATGAAGCTATTGCTTGCATTTTTACTTTTCGTCATCTTAATTTTTTTGTCTGATAATATATAGTCATAGATTAGCTGAATTCTTGCTTTCACACTGTGAGCCTAGACATTTCACATGAGTACAGGAAGTGGTCCCACGTGACAGTGAGAAAAGATGATGATGATAATGATGGAGGACGAGAGCGTGTACAACGTCCTGGCTGTTGTGAGAGACAGAGAGAGGGGGAAATTATCTTGTAATTCAACCACTCCCCCAGCATTTCAATCTCCCACATCCTCCAAGCTTTCTACATCCTCTCACCTAACTTGGCACGACCACTCCCTGCCCTCACTCCCCTCCACTCCCTCTTACTCCTCCCTCCCTCGAACATGAAATCAGGAACGGTAAATGCTGAGAAAATTTGTGACCCTAGCTTCGACCACACCCCTCTTTCTCTTGAAGTCAACTCCATCAACTTTACATATCTCCCCTCTATCTATCTCCCTCTCTATCTCTCTCCCTCTCTTGCTAATCTCACAGCCTCACAGCGGAGTAAATTCTCTAAGTTTACGAGAGCAGACTTCTCTAACATGAAAGCCTTCCACGCCAGGTGACCCTGCGCCAGGATAGAAGACCAGGACCTAGGAGATGTGATAAAAGTCAAGGGTGAAAGTGAACAAATAAATGAGAACAAATTTTGTTCAGTCTTGCCGGCCTTACATCTTACATAATATCTCTTATCAGTTATTTACATCTCTCTCTCTTTCTCTCTCTCTCTCTGTGTCTCTTTCCCCCTCTCTGTCTCTCTCTGTCTCTTTCCCCCTCTCTTTCTCTCTGCCTCTCTGTCTCTCTTTATCTCTTTCCTCTCTCTTTCTTTCTCTCTCTGTCTCTCTCTGTCTCTTTCCCCTCTCTGTCTCTCTCTGTCTCTTTCCCACTCTCTCCCTCTGTCTCTTTCCCCTCTCTCTTTCTCTATGCCTCTCTGTCTCTCTTTATCTCTTTCCCCTCTCTCTCTTTCTCTCTCTGTCTCGCTCTGTCTCTCGCTGTCTCTTTTCCCTCTCTCTCTCTGTCTCCGTCTCTCTCTATCTCTTTCCCCTCTCTCTCTCTGACTCTGTCTCTCTCTGTCTCTTTCCCACTCTCTCTCTCTCTGTCTCTTTCCCCCTCTTTTTCACTGTCCCTCTCTCTTTCTCACGCTCGCTGTCTTTCTTTCTCTCACACTCACTGTGTCTCTCCTTTCTCTCTCTATCTCTCCTTCTTTCTCTTCTCTCATTGTCTCTCTCAATCTCTCTCTTATTGTCTCTCTCATTCTCTCTCCTTTCTCTGTCTCTCTCTCCTCTCTGT
This sequence comes from Achatina immaculata, assembly GCA_009760885.1. Lineage (NCBI taxonomy): Eukaryota > Metazoa > Mollusca > Gastropoda > Stylommatophora > Achatinidae > Lissachatina > Lissachatina immaculata. The sequence goes on along the minus strand of CM019706.1, from coordinate 19,278,595 downwards.
TTCTCTCAAACTCTCTCACTGTCAGTCTGTTAATCTCTCTCGTCTCTCCCTCTCTCACGTTCTCTATTACTTTCTCTCTGTTTCTCTATCTCTCCTCTCTCTCTCTCTCTCTTGTCAGTCTCTCCCTCCCTGTCTCTTATCATGCTCAGTATTCCAAGAAGGAATAAGGGAAAAAAAAGGAAAGGAAAGAGAAAGTTTGTGAAGAAAACTTGTACAGACAGAGACAGACAAACAGACAGACAGACGACCTAAATTAGCCCAGGTTAGAACAAGTTTACCAGACCAGGTAGAAGAAGTCAAACCTGCAGGAGGTTCTAAAATCTGCAAGGAACATTTCTAATCTTCACATCTAATCTTCCCAGGTTTTGATACAAGAGAGAAAAAAAAAGCCATCAAATTTCTGGTGAACGTGTCAAGTTTTGATATAGAACCCTCTGAAATGTCAAGTTTTGATATATTAACCTCTGAAATGTCAGGTTTGTGTGTCTATGTTCATGTTCTAGGTCGGCAAAAGCTGACAAAGAGAACTTTTGTTTGGAACTTTTTCTTCCTTTCTTTCTGTTTCTTTTAGTTCACGTTAGAACTAGTCTATTACTTTGTTTGCGTGACTATCACCAACAAACATCACATTGTAGTGGTGGATTCTCTTGCATGTATTACAACTACAAAATTTGCCTTCCGTTGTAAAAGATCTTTATTATTGTTTAGTAGTGTAGTGAAGTGCTTCGTTAGCTGCCTTCTCGCGTCGATGGCATCACCGACCACATAAACCTCTAATATGATGGTAGGTAAAGAAATATATGGCCACTAGCATCATGTTACTTTTATGTCTAAACATGTTCTTTATATATCTAAATATCATGCTCCTTATACGGCTGAATATCATGAAACATACACAAGTATGGGCAGTAAAATCATGCCCCTTCGAATATCTGTATAGATGTTTGTACCATATGGTTGTTACGCTTCAGTGTATTATTATTATTTTGGTGTCTGCCTTGTTAATACTTCTATATTGACTTTTGCTGCAAAAGGTCTGTTATCTGACTCTTGTATTAAATTCAGGTCAATGACTCCTGTAATAAATTCAGTTCAGTGACTCTTGTAATAAATTCAGTTCAGTGACTCTTGTAATAAACTCTGTTCAGTGACTCTTTTAATAAACTCTGTTCAGTGAGTCTTGTAATAATTGTCTAATTAAGTTTGTAGCTGCGTTCTGTGTGACACGGATGTTGTCTCTAATGACTTGTAGTAGTCATCATCATCAGGTGCCGTGCCGACTGGTTTTGGCTATTATGCTTCTCCAGAGTACACGATCTTTCAATCAGGCCATTAGCTCAGTTGGTGATTGTGGTAGTGTTCTATCTAATAATACTTATAATAATAGTGTAATGATACTTGTGGTGGCACTGTATCTAATGATACTTGTAGTAATAGTGTTCTGTCTAATGGTACTTGTAGTAATAGTACTCTATCTAATGATACTTGTAGTAACAGTACTCTATCTAATAATATTTGTACTAATACTACTCTATATAACGGTACTTGTAGTAATAGTACTCTAGCTAATGATATTTGCAGTAGTACTCTATCTAATGATACTTGTAATTAGTACTCTATCTAATGATACTTGCAATAATGGTGCTCTGTCTAACGGTACTTGTGGTAATAGTACTCTATCTAGTGATACTTGTGGTAATAGCACTCTTTCTAACGGTACTTGTAGTAATAGTACTCTATCTAGTGATACTTGTGATAACAGCACTCTTTCTAACGGTACTTGTAGTAATAGTACTCTATCTAATGATACTTGTGGTAATAGCACTCTTTCTAACAGTACTTGTAGTAATAGTACTCTATCTAGTGATACTTGTGGTAATAGCACTCTTTCTAACGGTACTTGTAGTAATAGTACTCTATCTAGTGATACTTGTGGTAATAGCACTCTTTCTAACGGTACTTGTAGTAATAGTACTCTATCTAGTGATACTTGTGGTAATAGCACTCTTTCTAACAGTACTTGTATTAATAGTACTCTATCTAGTGATACTTGTGGTAATAGCACTCTTTCTAACGGTACTTGTAGTAATAGTACTCTATCTAGTGATACTTGTGGTAATAGCACTCTTTCTAACAGTACTTGTAGTAACAGTACTCTATCTAGTGATACTTGTGGTAATAGCACTCTTTCTAACAGTACTTGTAGTAATAGTACTCTATCTAGTGATACTTGTGGTAACAGCACTCTTTCTAACAGTACTTGTAGTAGTTATCTAATGATACTTGTGATAGGAGCATATGCTACATTAATTGCGGATATACTCTGTTACAAACGTTCCTGTCACGCTCTAGTCTTGTCTGCAATACTACATTATTAAATGTAGCACACTACTAGATCTGTATTCATCTTCTTGCAGCTACCATTCAATTACTACATCTGATATGTGGGGTTGGGGGGGGAGGAGGTGTAGCAGGCCAGGTGCCTTATTTAGATTAGATGTGTGTGCCGGGGAAGACTGGGAGAAAGCTGGAGACTCTACACAAAGATGCCCCGGGGGAGAAACCAGATTAAAGCAGATCTCTTAAACTGATAGTCCTCGTTATTGGTTGGGGGCAATTTTGGCGGGAAGCAACAGGAAACTGGTAAACTTTACCAGGTCAGCCAGGGCGCTGTGTCAACATCTGACGTTGACTTGTCAAAAGTTAGTTTTCCAAACAAAATTTCTCCTTCACATTAAAAAAAACTGGCACTGATAGCAGATATAACAGTGATAAGAGTGAAAACAGAGATAACAGAGATAACAGTGAAAACAGAGATAACAGAGATAACAGTGAAAACAGAGATAACAGAGATAACAGAGATAACAGTGAAAACAGAGATAACAGAGATAACAGAGATAACAGTGAAAACAGAGATAACAGAGATAACAGTGAAAACAGAGATAACAGAGATAACAGTGAAAACAGAGATAACAGAGATAACAGTGATAACAGAGATAACAGTGAAAACAGAGATAACAGAGATAACAGAGATAACAGTGAAAACAGAGATAACAGAGATAACAGTGAAAACAGAGATAACAGAGATAACAGTGATAAAAGTGATAACAGAGATAACAGTGATAAAAGTGATAACAGAGATAACAGTGATAACTGTGATAACAACACACTGAGAGGAACTGATTAAAAAGTTTCTTTTTCTTAACTTTTTTTTTTTGAGTGATGTGATCAAGGGGGAACGCGTAAACTTGTAACTTGTTTAGACAGAGGTGAGCTAGGAGGAAAGTGAAGTGTAAACTTGTAGCTTGTTTAGATAGAGGTGAGCTAGGAGGAAAGTGAAGTGTAAACTTGTAGCTTGTTTAGATAGAGGTGAGGTAGGAGGAAAGTGAAGTGTAAACTTGTAGCTTGTTTAGATAGAGGTGAGGTAGGAGGAAAGTGAAATGTAAACTTGTAGCTTGTTTAGATAGAGGTGAGGTAGGAGGAAAGTGAAGTGTAAACTTGTAGCTTGTTTAGATAGAGGTGAGGTAGGAGGAAAGTGAAGTGTAAACTTGTAGCTTGTTTAGATAGAGGTGAGGTAGGAGAAAAGTGAAGTGTAAACTTGTAGCTTGTTTAGATAGAGGTGAGCTAGGAGGAAAGTGAAATGTAAACTTGTAGCTTGTTTAGACAGAGGTGAGGTAGGAGAAAAGTGAAGTGTAAACTTGTAGCTTGTTTAGAGAGAAGTTACCTAGTAGGATAGTGAAGTGTAAACTTGTAGCTTGTTTAGAGAGAAGTTACCTAGTAGGATAGTGAAGTGTAAACTTGTAGCTTGTTTAGAGAGAAATTACCTAGTAGGATAGTGAAGTGTAAACTTGTAGCTTGTTTAGATAGAGGTGAGCTAGGAGGACAGTGAAGTGTAAACTCGTAGCTTGTTTAGAGAGAAGTTACCTAGTAGGATAGTGAAGTGTAAACGTGTAGCTTGTTTAGAGAGAAGTTACCTAGTAGGATAGTGAAGTGTAAACCTGTAGCTGTTTAGATAGAGGTGAGGTAGGAGGAAAGTGAAGTGTAAACTTGTAGCTTGTTTAGATAGAGGTGAGGTAGGAGGAAAGTGAAATGTAAACTTGTAGCTTGTTTAGATAGAGGTGAGGTAGGAGGAAAGTGAAGTGTAAACTTGTAGCTTGTTTAGATAGAGGTGAGGTAGGAGGAAAGTGAAGTGTAAACTTGTAGCTTGTTTAGATAGAGGTGAGGTAGGAGAAAAGTGAAGTGTAAACTTGTAGCTTGTTTAGATAGAGGTGAGCTAGGAGGAAAGTGAAATGTAAACTTGTAGCTTGTTTAGACAGAGGTGAGGTAGGAGAAAAGTGAAGTGTAAACTTGTAGCTTGTTTAGAGAGAAGTTACCTAGTAGGATAGTGAAGTGTAAACTTGTAGCTTGTTTAGAGAGAAGTTACCTAGTAGGATAGTGAAGTGTAAACTTGTAGCTTGTTTAGAGAGAAATTACCTAGTAGGATAGTGAAGTGTAAACTTGTAGCTTGTTTAGATAGAGGTGAGCTAGGAGGACAGTGAAGTGTAAACTCGTAGCTTGTTTAGAGAGAAGTTACCTAGTAGGATAGTGAAGTGTAAACGTGTAGCTTGTTTAGAGAGAAGTTACCTAGTAGGATAGTGAAGTGTAAACCTGTAGCTTGTTTAGAGAGAAGTTACCTAGGAGGAAAGTAAAGTGTAAACTTGTAGCTTGTTTAGAGAGAAGTTACCTGGGAAAAAAGTAAAGTGTAAACTTGTAGCTTGTTTAGATAGACGTTACCTAGGAAAAAAGTAAAGTGTAAACTTGTACCTTTTTTAGATAGAGGTGAGCTGGGAGGAAAGTAAAGTGTAAACTTGTAGCTTGTTTAGATAGACGTTACCTAGGAAAAAAGTAAAGTGTAAACTTGTAGCTTATTTAGATAGAGGTGAGCTAGGAGGAAAGTAAAGTGTAAACTTGTAGCTTATTTAGATAGAGGTGAGCTAGGAGGAAAGTAAAGTGTAAACTTGTAGCTTATTTAGATAGAGGTGAGCTAGGAGGAAAGTAAAGTGTAAACTTGTAGCTTATTTAGATAGAGGTGAGCTAGGAGGAAAATAAAGTGTAAACTTGTAGCTTGTTTAGATAGAGGTGAGCTAGGAGGAAAGTAAAGTGTAAACTTGTAGCTTATTTAGATAGAGGTGAGCTAGGAGGAAAGTAAAGTGTAAACTTGTAGCTTATTTAGATAGAGGTGAGCTAGGAGGAAAGTAAAGTGTAAACTTGTAGCTTGTTTAGAGTGTGGTGAGCTAGGAGGAAAGTAACATGCAAATGTGTAGCTTGTTTAGATAGAGGTGAGCTAGGAGGAAAGTAAAGTGTAAACTTGTAGCTTGTTTAGAGAGAAGTTACCTAGGAGGATAGTGAAGTGTAAACTTGTAGCTTGTTTAGAGAGAAGTTACCTAGGAGGAAAGTAAAGTGTAAACTTGTAGCTTGTTTAGAGAGAAGTTACCTAGGAGGAAAGTAAAGTGTAAACTTGTAGCTTGTTTAGAGAGACGTTACTTAAGAGGAAAGTAAAGTCTAAACTTGTAGCTTGTTTAGAGAGAAGTTACCTAGTAGGATAGTGAAGTGTAAACTTGTAGCTTGTTTAGAGAGAAGTTACCTAGTAGGATAGTAAAGTCTAAACTTGTAGCTTGTTTAGAGAGAAGTTACCTAGTAGGATAGTAAAGTCTAAACTTGTAGCTTGTTTAGAGAGAAGTTACCTAGTAGGATAGTAAAGTCTAAACTTGTAGCTTGTTTAGAGAGAAGTTACCTAGTAGGATAGTAAAGTCTAAACTTGTAGCTTGTTTAGAGAGAAGTTACCTAGTAGGATAGTGAAGTGTAAACTTGTAGCTTGTTTAGAGAGAAGTTACCTAGTAGGATAGTGAAGTGTAAACTTGTAGCTTGTTTAGAGAGAAGTTACCTAGGAGGAAAGTAAAGTGTAAACTTGTAGCTTGTTTAGAGAGAAGTTACCTAGGAGGAAAGTAAAGTGTAAACTTGTAGCTTGTTTAGAGAGACGTTACTTAAGAGGAAAGTAAAGTCTAAACTTGTAGCTTGTTTAGAGAGAAGTTACCTAGTAGGATAGTGAAGTGTAAACTTGTAGCTTGTTTAGAGAGAAGTTACCTAGTAGGATAGTGAAGTGTAAACTTGTAGCTTGTTTAGAGAGAAGTTACCTAGTAGGATAGTAAAGTCTAAACTTGTAGCTTGTTTAGAGAGAAGTTACCTAGTAGGATAGTAAAGTCTAAATTTGTAGCTTGTTTAGAGAGAAGTTACCTAGTAGGATAGTGAAGTGTAAACTTGTAGCTTGTTTACTTTCTTGTAAAAGCAAACTGTATTTTTTCGCCAGATTTGATTGGAAGGGAGAGCCCGGGGGTATCTTTCCCAGTCGAGGACGCAGCGATGTTGAAACATGGGCACAGTGTCGGATAGAAAGTTGATCACGATGGCTTCCTGAAAAACCTGGAGTGGATCCAAGTAAGTAACTCCACAACTTTGTATGTACATCATGGCACTAGATGTTTAGCCCGCAACATGGCTAAAACAACCAAAAGATGGACACCCGAGGGAGAAAGACAGGACGACCCAAGTCTGCCTGGCAGAGGACTGTAGAAGCAGAAATGAGTAGCGTGCAGCACAGCTCGGGCACACGTCTGGCCACAGACCGCGAGGGGTGGAGAGAACTGTTTGCGCCGTACAAGACACCATGAAGGCGCGCATGAATGGACAGACAGCATGTTAATATTATGATTTTAACATTGGCTGCCAGATAATATGCTTCTCCTAGTACCAACATAATCAGGCAGTGTTTAGATGTTGTGAACTTCCGCTAGATGTTTAGACAGAGTTTGCTCACCCGCCTAAACGTGCTCACCAGAGAACCAAGCAGCCATACTTGCTCACACGCAGGTATCGCATCACAGAACAGCTCAGCTTTGTGGGCCCCCAGATTTGCCGAGCAAGGAATGATAACTCTCTCGTTTACGTTCCCGCAGGCCTGGAGTTTGCTCGCCTAAATGCTTGCTATGATAGCAATGGATAAAAACAACAAACAGCACGTGAGATATTCCGAGCGAGGAAAATACCAGTCATAAACGCATCCATAGTGAATACCGGAGCAGCATGTATCCATCTTGCTGGATGTGGATATAAGGATGACTAGATAAATAGCTGAACAGGCGCGCGTGTGCCAGAGTTTTGATGTGACGATAAGCCAGATAAAATGATCACGTTTTCTTTGTACTTTCCTTGACAAAACTAGCACAAAACTAGCACAAAGATGGAAGTAACAAGCTCGAGTCGTAGCTTGGTAGGGAGAGTGACGGACCTGAAGATATGCTACAAACATAGAGGCAACTTCCGCCACAACGTTGTTTCAGTCCGTCCAGGAATGTTGGTTTGTTCTCACGTTGTTTCAAGCAGTCCACGAATGTTGGTTTGTTCACGCATTGTTTCCAACTGTCCATGAGTGTTGGTTTGTTCACGCATTGTTTCAGGCTGTCCACGAATGTTGGTTTGTTCACGCACTGTTTCAGGCTGTCCACGAATGTTGGCTTATTCACACATTGTTTCCAACTGTCCACGAATGTTGGTTTGTTCACGCATTGTTTCCAACTGTCCACGAATGTTGGTTTGTTCACGCATTGTTTCCAACTGTCCACGAATGTTGGTTTGTTCACACACTGTTTCAGGCAGTCCACGAATGTTGGTTTGTTCACACACTGTTTCAGGCAGTCCACGAATGTTGGTTTGTTCACACATTGTTTCAGGCTGTCCACGAATGTTGGTTTGTTCACACATTGTTTCAGGCTGTCCACGAATGTTGGTTTGTTCACACATTGTTTCAGGCTGTCCACGAATGTTGGTTTGTTCACACATTGTTTCAGGCTGTCCACGAATGTTGGTTTGTTCACACATTGTTTCAACTACATGTGGAGCAAAAGCTACAAAATGACTTGCTCAATCCTGAACTAACGACATCAAGCCAGCCCAGATTTGTGCATCTTTCTTTTAGATTATCTTCCTCACACAACAGTTGTGCAAAATTTATTTTAGATTATATTCTTCACACAACAGTTGTGCAAACTTTCTTTTAGATTATATTTCTAGCACAACAGTTGTGCAAACTTTCTTTTAGATTATATCCCTCACACAACAGTTATGCAAACTTTCTTTTAGATTATATTCTTCACACAACAGTTGTGCAAACTTTCTTTTAGATTATATCCCTCACACAACAGTTATGCAAACTTTCTGTTAGATTATATTTCTCACACAACAGTTGTGCAAACTTTCTGTTAGATTATATTTCTCACACAACAGTTGTGCAAACTTTCTGTTAGATTATATTTCTCACACAACAGCTGTGCAAAGTCTCTCAAAGTTTTTACGTTCTTCTAGCTGTCTCTTCCGGGAGACCCAAGACAAGTTCTGAGTTCTTAGTTCTTAGATCTTAGTTATTGGATATTAGTTCTTAGATCTTAGATCCTAATTCTTAGATATTAGTTCTTGGATCTTACTACTTAGTTCTTATATCTTAGTTCTTAGTTCTTATATCTTTTATCTTAGTTCTTAATTCTTAGATCTCAGTTCTTATTTCTTAGATCTTAGTGCTTAGATATTATTTCTTAGTTCTTATATCTTAGTTCTTAGTTCTTATTTCTTAGATATTAGTCCTTATTTCTTAGATATTAGTCCTTAGATCTTAGTTCTTAGATCTTATTTCTTAGTTCTTAGTTCGTAGATCTTATTTCTTAGTTCTTAGATCTTAGTTCCTTGTTGTCTGCGTTCTGATCAGTTCCAGGTCTCTTTTTCTTGATAGTATGTACTTTAATTCGATGGAGAGTGAGTGAGTGAGTGAGTGAATGAGTGAGTGAATGAGTGAGTGAGTGAGTGAGTGAGTGAGTGAGTGAGTGAGTGAGTGAGTGAGTGAGTGAGTGAGTGAGTGAGTGAGTGAGTGAGTGAGAAGGAGTTGAACCCTCTTAGTTTAAGAACAGCAAACAACATGGGCGATGTGCCACAGCCTGGCTGAACTGAAAAACCTGGTTATGACAACCATATCATTGGTCTACTTCTGTTACAGATAAGCTGACATCTATCTGAACCCGTTCTGTGCTGGCTGCCGGCAAAGTTAACATCTTTCCTCCACTGTTAACTTTACCCGGTGTGAGAGCAAGTGTAGAGAGGGTAAACATTACTAAGTCAAGCTTGGGGGTGGGGGGTAAACATTACTAAGTCAAGCTTGGGGGTGGGGGGTAAACATTACTAAGTCAAGCTTGGGGGTGGGGGGTAAACATTACTAAGTCAAGCTTGGGGGTGGAGGTAAACATTACTAAGTCAAGCTTGGGGGTGGGGGTACACATGTTGGAGGAGACTCTCCAAGATTTGGTCACAAGATGCAGGAGCAGGAGCAGGAGCAGGGGCGGGAGCGGGAGCGGGAGCGGAAGCAGGAGCAGGAGCGTGAGCGAGAGAACAAAGAAAACTTGAGGAGGAACTTGATAAAAGAGGCAATGGACCAGAACAAAAACTTGAGGAGGAACTTGATAAAAGAGGCAATGGACCAGAACAAAAACTTGAGGAGGAACTTGATAAAAGAGGCAATGGACCAGAACAAAAACTTGAGGAGGAACTTGATAAAAGAGGCAATGGACCAGAACAAAAACTTGAGGAGGAACTTGATAAAAGAGGCAATAGACCAGAACAAAAACTTGAGGAGGAACTTGATAAAAGAGGCAATGGACCAGAACAAAAACTTGAGGAGGAACTTGATAAAAGAGGCAATGGACCAGAACAAAAACTTGAGGAGGAACTTGATAAAAGAGGCAATAGACCAGAACAAAAACTTGAGATGGAACTTTATAAGGAGGCAATAGACCAGAACAAAAACTTGAGGATGAACTTGATAAAGAGGCAATAGACCAGAACAAAAACTTGAGGAGGAACTTGATAAAGAGGCAATAGACCAGAACAAAAACTTGAGATGGAACTTGATAAAGAAGCAATAGACCAGGACAAAAACTTGAGATGGAACTTGATAAAGAGGCAACAGACCAGAACAAAAACTTGAGGAGGAACTTGATAAAGAGGCAACAGACCAGAACAAAAACTTGAGATGGAACTTGATAAAGAGGCAATAGACCAGAACAAAAACTTGAGATGGAACTTGATAAAGAGGCAATAGACCAGGACAAAATCATAGCTGGGGGATAAACAATCATCATCATCATGTGACCATCCATAGCAGGGAGTGGTAACTCAGTTTTTGTAGTGAAATTAAGCTCCGGTGTTTTCAGTTGTTGGGTAGTGGAGCCAGAGAATGTGCGGCTAACATATATAATAAGAAACATATCATCCCTTATATAATCACACCAGATCTTTCAGCAGATTTGCTGCACTTCAAATATCATGGCCCAGTGGACAGAGTGTCAGAAACCCATTACACCGATTGTGTCGAGTTCGATTAATCTTACACGGACAGTAACAGAGACTACGCAAAATTTGTTAACAATGGGGTCTCTCTCTCTCTCTCTCTCTCTCTCTCTCTCTCTCTCTCAAAAAAAAAAACCAGAATGAGAAGATATCACTTTGACAGCGATACACAGATAGTATTAGATCAATGAAAAGATCACTAGATACAACAGAGATGTGGTTTCTTAGAAGAATGTCAAGAGTACCATAGACAGCTAAGATGACAAGAGACAACAGAGATGTGGTTTCTTAGAAGAATGTCAAGAGTACCATAGACAGCTAAGATGACAAGAGACAACAGAGATGTGGTTTCTTAGAAGAATGTCAAGAGTACCATAGACAGCTAAGATGCCAAACAAAATCTAACAAAAGCAGATATAGAAAGAAACATCTAGTTAAATCCATAAGAAGGCAATATTCACTGCACATATAGTGAGAAGGAGAGAGCTTCAAAACATCATAACAACAGGAAAGATAAACGGGAAGAGAGGAAGGGGAAGACCACGAGAGAAAATCATGAACAATCTGAGGCGATGGCGCAAATGAAACTCACTAAAGATGAGACATACCAGGGACTGAGAGAGTCATGACCACCGAGTTGTGCAGGCACGACACATCATGATGATGATGATGACGATGATGACGATGATGATGATGATGATGATGATGATGATGATGATGATGATGATGACTTCCATGTCGTGTACAGATGCGCACTTTCTGTCCGGACTGAGAACATGGCTTTCTGACTTCATCAACATCTGTGAACTGTTTATCTGTGTCTCTAACAGAGAGAAAGAGAGAGAGAGAGAGAGAGAGAGAGAGAGCGATCACACGTCGCTTTGTTCACACAACGCTCAGCAATACACCAAATACATGACATTCCTGGTGAGATGTTTCTATAGTCAGAGACTCTGTGAAGTCTTGAGGCTGTCTGTGATATCTACTAAAGGAACATGTGATGTGTTGAGCCTGTCTGTAATATCTGCTAGAAGAACATGTGATGTATTGAGCTTGTCTGTGATATCTGCTAGAGGAACATGTGAAGCCTTGAGGCTGTCTGTGATGTCTACTAGAGGAACATGTGATGTGTTGAGCTTGTCTGTGATATTTACTAAAGAAACATGTGATGTGTTGAGAATGTCTGTGATATCTCCTAGTGGAACATTTGATGTGCTGAGGCTGTCTGTGATATCTGCCAAAGAACCATGTGATATGTTGAGGCTGTCTGTGATATCTACTAAAGGAACATGTGATGTGTTGAGGCTGTCTGTGATATCTACTAAAGGAACATGTGATGTATTGAGGCTGTCTGTGATATCTACTAAAGGAACATGTGATGTGTTGAGGCTGTATGTGATGTGTGCTAGAAGAAAATGGTAAACTTTCCATCACACAGACACACACACGCAAGAGATTTATTGCATTGTAGAATTGGAATCACAAAGATGCCAGAGTCTGTACTGAGAAATGTAAAGAGAGATATCAGTTGCTTCTAAAGATAGAGGTGTAAAGAGAGATATCAGTTGCTTCTAAAGATAGAGTTGTACAGAGATATAGCAGTTGCTTCTAACGATAGAGTTGTAAAGAGAGGCATCAGTTGCTTCCAAAAATAGAGTTGTAAAGAAATATATCAGTTGCTTCTAACGATAGAGTTGTAAAGAGAGATATTAGTTGCTTCTAAAGATAGACCTGTAAAGAGAAATATCATTTGGTTGCAAAGATAGAGTTGTAAAGTGAGATATCAGTTGCTTCTAAATATAGTTGTATCTTTTGTCGTATATAACACGCGTTGCCTTCTTCCTCACTCATTTGTTGTATCCATGATTTATACATTATTCATTTGTTATTCCCATGATATATAAATTATTACTTAGTTATGTCCATCATTTATACATTATTCTTTTGTTATATCTATCATTTATACATTATTCTTTTGCTACATCCATCATCTGTGCATTATTCCTTTGTTATATCCGTCATTTATACTTTATTCCTTTGTCATATCCATCATTTATGCATTATTCCTTTGCTGTATCCATCATTTTTTTCGCCATATCCGTTGTTCCATCACCTGCCTTTCATCTAATCCATCGCTGTGCTAAAGTGGAGTTCTCCTGTTCTGAAGTGTTTCGCAGCTGTTTTTGTCTTTTGTTCACATTTCTGCCCCAGCATTCTCCTGTTCATGAACTTCTCTGTGCTCCGACAAAACAAACTTCATCAAAATAAACTTCAGCAAAAAACAAACTTCAGATCTGAATAACTTGATTGTCTATCTTCATGCCAGATGTCTATAAATCACGGATGATGCTGATGGCTGTTTCAAAATTGTACATATTTTAGGCGCATTCCGACTGCATGCCAGGTTTGCTGTGCCGTCATGTGAAGCCAGACTGTGGATCTGGACAAACGATTCTCCAGTTTTCAATATTGCTAGGTCCTCCTACGTCTGTCAGCAGCTCCAAGATTGAGTGAATGACTCCAGCAGTGAATGTTTGTACAGAGAGTGGCGCATCACTTCTGCAGATCTCTTAGATCTCCCCCCCCCCCCCCCACTCGTTTGTCTGTACGTTCAGGAATAGCTTGGGCCAAACACACACAAGACAACCGCTACGACTGCTTGCCAAACACATACAAGACAACCGCTACGACTGGTTGCCAAACACATACAAGAAAACCGCTACGACTGGTTGCCAAACACATACAAGACAACTGCTACGACTGCTTGCCAAACACATACAAGACAACTGCTACGACTGGTTACCAAACACATACAAGACAACCGCTACGACTGGTTGCCAAACACATACAAGACAACCGCTACGACTGGTTGCCAAACACATACAAGACAACTGCTACAACTGCTTGCCAAACACATACAAGACAACTGCTACGACTGGTTGCCAAACACATACAAGACAACAGCTACGACTGCTTGCCAAACACATACAAGACAACTGCTACGACTGCTTGCCAAACACACACAATATAACAGCTACGACTGGTTGCCAAACACACACAATATAACAGCTACGACTGGTTGCCAAACACACACAATATAACAGCTACGACTGGTTGCCAAACACATACAAGACAACTGCTACGACTGGTTGCCAAACACACACAAGACTACCGCTACGACTGCTTGCCAAACACACACAAGACTACCGCTACGACTGGTTGCCAAACACATACAAAACAACAGCTACGACTGGTTGCCAAACACATACAAGACAACCGCTACGACTGCTTGCCAAACACACACAAGACTACCGCTACGACTGGTTGCCAAACACATACAAAACAACAGCTACGACTGGTTGCCAAACACATACAAGACAACCGCTACGACTGCTTGCCAAACACACACAAGACTACCGCTACGACTGCTTGCCAAACACACACAAGACTACCGCTACGACTGGTTGCCAAACACATACAAAACAACAGCTACGACTGGTTGCCAAACACATACAAGACAACCGCTACGACTGGTTGCCAAACACATACAAGACAACAGCTACGACTGGTTGCCAAACACACACAAGACAACTGCTACGACTGGTTGCCAAACACATACAAGACAACAGCTACGCCTGCTTGCCAAACACATACAAGACAACCGCTACAACTGGTTGGTGCCTTGTGCTCATGTGAACAACAAACTGGTGAGAAGTCTGTGTTGGTGGATACTATGTTTGTTGATCTACTGAAATGATCCAACATAAAAATGTTCTCGCATGTGACACCAGACATTCAACGATGGAGCCGTACAAGCAGTCTGGCAAACCTGGGGTCTTGACTTTCCCAGTTGTTAGATCTTTTAAATCCTGAATCACTAGACAAGTCTCAGTATTCTTCTTCTTCTTCTTTTTCTTCTTCTTCTTCTGTGTTGCTAACTTTTTCTGATTTGAATCCTTACTTGTTCATATTTCAAACGCTTATGTTCATGTTGCTGATGATGCTTATATTGTTCATGGTGCTGAGATTCCTCATGTTGTTCATGTTGCTGATGATGATGTTACTAGTGATGTTCTTCTTGTTCATGTTGCTGATAATGATGTTACTGATGATGTTCTCGTTGTTCATGTTGCTGCTGATGATGTTGCTAGTGATGTTCTTCTTGTTCATGTTGCTGATAATGATGTTGCTTATGATGTTGTTGTTGTTCATGATGCTTATACTGAAGTTGCCGATGATGTTGTTGTTGTTCACGTTGCTGATGATGCTCTTCTTGTTCATGTTGCTGATGAAGATGTTCTTTTTTTCATGTTACTCATAGTGATGTTGCTGATGATGATGATGTTAATGATGTTCTTCTTGTTCATGTTGCTACTGATTATGATGAGAGATCTTTGTTTCTACTTTAGATTGCAGAAGTGGGGGATCTGTGTTTCTGTTTTTGATCACATTGGTGAAATATGTTTGTTTCTTTTATAGATCACAGAGATGAAGGATCTTTGCTTCTGTAATAAATCACAGAGCTTAGGGATCTTTGTTTCTGCTATAGATCACAGAGTTGGGGAATCTTTGTTTCTGTTATTTCTAACAGAGTTGAGTATCTTTGTTCGTTTTACAGATCACAAACTTCGGCATTTTTTGTTTGTTTGTTACAGATCACATAGTTGGGGGATCTTTGTTTATATTATAGATCACATAGTTGGGGATCTTTGTTTCTGTTACAGATCACAGAAATGAGGGATCTTTGTTTCTGTTATAGATTACTTAGGTGAGGGATGTTTGTTTCTGGTATAGATCAAAGAAATAAGGGAGCTTTTGTATATTATAGATTACAGAGGAGGGGGGGGGGGGGGAATCTTTGTTTTTGTTTTAGACCACTTAGGTGAAGTATGTTTGTTTCTTTAATAAATCACTTAAATGAGGGATCTTTGCTTCTGTTATAGATCGCAGTTTATGGACCTTTGTTTCTGTTATAGATCACAGAGCTGGGGGGATATTTATTTCTGTTATAGATAACAGAGTTGAGTATCTTTGTGTGTTTTATAGATCGAATAGTTTAGGCCTCTTTGTTTCTGTTACAGATCACAGAGTTGGGGGGATATTTATTTCTGTTATAGATAACAGAGTTGAGTATCTTTGTGTGTTTTATAGATCGAATAGTTTAGGCCTCTTTGTTTCTGTTCTAGATCACAGAGTTGGGGGGATATTTATTTCTGTTATAGATAACAGAGTTGAGTATCTTTGTGTGTTTTATAGATCGAATAGTTTAGGCCTCTTTGTTTCTGTTCTAGATCACAGAGTTGGGGGGATATTTATTTCTGTTATAGATAACAGAGTTGAGTATCTTTGTGTGTTTTATAGATCGAATAGTTTAGGCCTCTTTGTTTCTGTTCTAGATCACAGAGTTGGGGGGATATTTATTTCTGTTATAGATAACAGAGTTGAGTATCTTTGTGTGTTTTATAGATCGAATAATTTAGGCCTCTTTGTTTCTGTTCTAGATCACAGAGTTGGGGGGATATTTATTTCTGTTATAGATAACAGAGTTGAGTATCTTTGTGTGTTTTATAGATCGAATAGTTTAGGCCTCTTTGTTTCTGTTCTAGATCACAGAGTTGGGGGGTTTTTTGTCACTGTTGTATATCACACAGTTGGAGATCTTTGTTCTTGTTATAGGTTACAAAGATGAGGGATCTTTTTATTACAGAGAGGAAGGATCTTTGTTTCTGTTCTAGATTACAGAGAGGAAGGATCTTTATTTCTATTATAGATCACAGAGATGAGGGATCTTTGTTTCTGTTGTGGGTCACAGAAAAGGGGGGGGGGGGGGGCTTGTTTCTATTTTAGATCACAGGTGAAATATGTTTGTTTCTTTTATAGATCACAGAGATGAGGAATCTTTGTTTCTGTTATAGATCACAGAGTTGAGAGATCTTTGTTTCTGCCATAGATCACAGACTTTGGGGATTTTTGTATCTGTTATAGATCACAAAGTTGTGAGATCTTTGTTTCTGTGAGATCTTTGTATATGTTATAGATCACATAGTTGTGAGATCTTTGCATCTGTTATAGATCACAGAGATGAGGAATCTTTGTTTCTATGACCTGCAAGAAAAAAAAACAAGTTTTTATCACCTCTAGGATATTGGACTATTTTATCGCTCAGGACAGAACTTGATTGTCTACCATCAAAATAGACCATCAGGTTAATGTTGATTTCCTCTCTTAACTATAATGACTTACCACCAGGTTCATGTTGATTTTCCAGTGTGCCTGTTTTGACTGATCAAGATTTTACATATTATTTCCCTAGGGTCACCGTGACGCAAGAACTGACAGGTCAGCTAGTTAAGAGAGAGAGCTGTCACGTGATCACAGAAACCTTCCTTCTCTGTAAGCCATTGTTCACAACGAAAGTATTGATTCTTTTCAATTTTGATTGGCGGTAAAGTTGAAGTTTGATGAATTGCTGCTTTGAATCAGTTGATTATTGTCCTGGATTTGCATGCATATTCTACAAGTGTTATTGATGAATCAAATCCCTGGGTATGCATACGACAGAACGATCGATATCTGGAACTTGCGCTTTCAATAATTACTTGTTAGCTTTCCTTCCTTAGGAGATATAACAGAAAAGTAGACATGTAACAGAAAAGTGGACATGTAACAGAAAAGTGGACATGTAACAGAAAAGTGGACATGTAACAGAAAAGTAGACATGTAACAGAAAAGTAGACATGTAACAGAAAAGTGGACATATAACAGAAAAGTAGACATGTAACAGAAAAGTGGACATGTAACAGAAAAGTGGACATGTAACAGAAAAGTAGACATGTAACAATAAAATAGAAACTAATAAAGAGGGAGAGGGAGGGGGGGGCGTATGTTACAGAAACATCCAGTCTGCTCCGACTCAAATAGTCGGGTGTGGATGTAGAGTACTCACCCGCAAATCTTTCTCTACAAATCAACATAACTTTCGTTATTTCTAGAAATTCAGTTCTTTTCCTCTAGGCAGATGTTACTAACACTTGTCTTGTTTTACATTTTATGTTACACAAATAGTTCTTGTAACTGCGAAGTTACCGTATAACCCGATGTCTTGAAATACTGGCCATGTTTAGATAATTATATCAACATTTTTTTTTCTTCGTTCAAGCTCTCCAAGTTGTTTCTACTCGACAAGATCTAAAGATCCTCTCTCTCCCTCTCTCGCTCTTCCTCTCTCTCCCTCTCCCTCCCGCTCTCTCTTCGGCCTCATTCACAGCAGCTCTCGGCGCCGACTCACAGAAGATAAGTTACCCGTGGCCCGACTCACTCTCACACGTGCTGACGGTTTCTCTGGGGGCCGGGGTTTCCTGGGTGCTCGCGTGAGTTTCTGAGTTTTATTGCCAAACAATTTAAAACTTTCTCCGCAAGTTTGTCAAAACAGACTTCTCAAGCAGGTCGCGGCTGGGCTGATGTCTTACTTCAGGTCCGTGCTAGGAGTCAGCAACTCCACACAGGCTGTAAGACGTTAGGAACATGGGCGAGCGAGAGCGCTTACAGACAGACAGACAGAGATAGTCAGACAGAAAGAGAGACAGACAGACAGAGATAGTCAGACAGAAAGAGAGACAGACAGACAGAGATAGTCAGACAGAAAGAGAGACAGACAGACAGACAGAGATAGTCAGACAGAAAGAGAGACAGACAAACAGAGATAGTCAGACAGAAAGAGAGACAGATAGACAGAGATAGTCAGACAGAAAGACAGACAGACAGACAGAGATAGTCAGACAGAAAGAGAGACAGACAGACAGAGATAGTCCGACAGAAAGAGAGACAGACAGACAGACAGAAAGAGATAGTCAGACAGAAATAGAGACAGAGACAGAAGGAGATAGTCAGGCAGAAAGACAGACAGACAAACAGAAAGAGAGAGACAGAGAGAGAGACAGAAAGAGGGAGGCAGAGAGAGACAGATAGGAACAGAAGAGACAGAGAGAGACAGAGAGACATGGAATAGACCAGAGAGAGACAGAGATAGAGATAGAGAGAGACAGAAGCAGAGAGGCAGAGACAGAAAGAGAGAGAGACATACAGAGAGGGACAGAAGAGAGACAGAGACAAAGAGAGCAGAGAGTACAAGGTTAATTATGAAAACTGCATAAATCATTAACAGAAACATTGGTACAAAAGTAGTAGTAGTAGTAGTAGTAACAGTAGTTGTAGTAGTAGTAGTAGTAGTAATAGTAGTAGTAGTAGTAGTAGTAGTAGTAGTAGTAGTAATAGAAGAAGAAGAAGCAGTAGTTGTAATGATAGTACTAGTAGCAGCAGTAGCAGCAACAGTAGTAGTAGTAGTAGTAGTAGTAGTAGTAGTAGTATCTTCACATTCCGTCTGAACTTGCTGCCGATACCAGCTTATCCCAGGTCAGGCCACTGAACGTACAAGTTATCTCAGACAACGACACTGAAAGTATACTTTATCCCAGGTCAGGCCACTGAACGTACAAGTTATCTCAGACAACGACACTGAAAGTATACTTTATCCCAGGTCAGGCCACTGAACGTACAAGTTATCTCAGACAACGACACTGAAAGTATACTTTATCCTAGGCCAGGCCACTGAACGTACAAGTTATCTCAGACGACGACACTGAAAGTATACTTTATCCTAGGCCAGGCCACTGAACGTACAAGTTATCTCAGACGACGACACTGAAAGTATACTTTATCCTAGGCCAGGCCACTGAACGTACAAGTTATCTCAGACAACGACACTGAAAGTATACTTTATCCTAGGCCAGGCCACTGAACGTACAAGTTATCTCAGACGACGACACTGAAAGTATACTTTATCCCAGGTCAGTCCACTGAACGTACAAGTTATCTCAGACGACGACACTGAAAGTATACTTTATCCCAGGTCAGTCCACTGAACGTACAAGTTATCTCAGACGACGACACTGAAAGTATACTTTATCCCAGGTCAGTCCACTGAACGTACAAGTTATCCAAGACCACGCCCCTGAAAGTCCATGTTATCCAAGACCACGCCCCTGAAAGTCCATGTTATCCAAGACCACGCCCCTGAACGTCCATGTTATCCAAGACCACGCCCCTGAACGTCCATGTTATCCAAGACCACGCCCCTGAACGTCCATGTTATCCAAGACCACGCCCCTGAACGTCCATGTTATCCAAGACCACGCCCCTGAACGTCCATGTTATCCAAGACCACGCCCCTGAACGTCCATGTTATCCAAGACCACGCCCCTGAACGTCCAGGTTACCCCAAGCCACGCCCCTGAATGCTAACATACTCTGTCTGGAAGCTGCCAGGATACAAACAAACTGATCATCCACAAAAAGTGTCAGTGCTTGGACTCAGAGACCAGAGAACAGTCCTAAAACATTAGCCTTCAGTCCCAGAAGGAAAAGTTCGTTCATGTCTGGACTTTAGTGTCACGTCACCTGGATTGTAAATCTCTGTGCAGACTTTAATGTCACGTCTCCTGTATTGTAAATCTCTGTACAGACTTTAGTGTCACATCTCCTGGATTGTAAATCTCTGTGCAGACTTTAATGTCACGTCTCCTGTATTGTAAATCTCTGTACAGACTTTAATGTCACATCTCCTGGACTGTAAATCTCTGTGCAGACTTTAATGTCACATCTCCTGTATTGTAAATCTCTGTGCAGACTTTAATGTCACATCTCCTGGATTGTAAATCTCTGTGCAGACTTTAATGTCACGTCTCCTGTATTGTAAATCTCTGTACAGACTTTAATGTCACATCTCCTGGATTGTAAATCTCTGTACAGACTTTAGTGTCACATCTCCTGTATTGTAAATCTCTGTGCAGACTTTAATGTCACATCTCCTGGATTGTAAATCTCTGTGCAGACTTTAATGTCACGTCTCCTGTATTGTAAATCTCTGTACAGACTTTAGTGTCACATCTCCTGGATTGTAAATCTCTGTGCAGACTTTAATGTCACGTCTCCTGTATTGTAAATCTCTGTACAGACTTTAGTGTCACGTCACCTGGATTGTAAATATCTGTGCAGACTTTAGTGTCACGTCACCTGGATTGTAAATATCTGTGCAGACTTTAGTGTCACGTCACCTGGATTGTAAATATCTGTGCAGACTTTAGTGTCACCCCACCTGGATTGTAAATATCAGTCAAGAATTTAGTATCACGTCACCTGGATTGTAAATATCAGTCAAGAATTTAGTGTCACGTCACCTGGATTGTAAATATCAGTCAAGAATTTAGTGTCACGTCACCTGGATTGTAAATATCAGTCAAGAATTTAGTGTCACGTCACCTGGATTGTAAATATCAGTCAAGAATTTAGTGTCACGTCACCTGGATTGTAAATATCAGTCAAGAATTTAGTGTCATGTCACCTGGAATCTAAATCTCTGTACAGACTTTAGAGTCACGTCACCTGGACTGTAAATATCTGTACAGATTTTAGAGTCACGTCGCCTAGATTGTAAATCTCTGTACAGGCTTTAGTGTCACGTTGTCTGGATTGTGAATCTCTGTACAGACTTTAGTGTCACGTCGCCTGGATTGTAAATCTCTTTACAGACTTTAGTGTCACGTCTCCTGGACTGTAAATCTCTGTACAGGCTTTAGTGTCACGTTGTCTGGATTGTAAATCTCTGTATATATTTTAGTGTCACGTCTCCTGGATTGTGAATATCTGTACAGACTTTAGTGTCACGTCGCCTGGATTGTAAATCTCTGTATAGACTTTAGTGTCACGTTGTCTGGATTGTAAATCTCTGTATATATTTTAGTGTCACGTCTCCTGGATTGTAAATCTCTGAACAGACTTTAGTGTCACGACTGCTGGATTGTAAATATCTGTGCAGACTTTAGTGCCACGTCACCTGGATTCGAAATCTCTGTACAGACTTTAGTGTCACGTCTTCTGGATTGTAAATCTCTGTACAGACTTTAGTGTCACGTCGCCTGGATTGTAAATCTCTGTACAGACTTTAGTGTCACGTTGTCTGGATTGTAAATCTCTGTATAGACTTTAGTGTCACGATTCCTGGATTTAAATCTCTGTACAGACTTTAGTGTCACGTCGTCTGGATTGTAAATCTCTGTACAGACTTTAATGTCACGTCTCCTGGACTGTAAATCTCTGTACAGACTTTAGTGTCACGTCTTCTGGATTGTAAATCTCTGTACAGACTTTAGTGTGACGTCTCCTGGACTGTAAATCTCTGTACAGACTTTAGTGTGACGTCTCCTGGACTGTAAATCTCTGTACAGGCTAGTGTCACGTCTCCTGGACTGTAAATCTCTGTACAGGCTTTAGTGTCACGTTGTCTGGATTGTAAATCTCTGTACAGACTTTAGTGTCACGTCGCTTGAATTGTAAATCTCTGTCCAGATTTTGTTGAGTGCAACCCAAGTTTGCTAGGCTTTTGTTATTCTTACTTCAAATTCTTTACCAATGTCTCCATCTGCCGGTACAACTAAGATGTGTGAACTACTTGACTATTGTAATACCACAATGTGTGAATTACTTCACTACAGTACCACAACGATATCTGAACTACTTGACTACTGTACTACAAAGTTGTGTGAATTACTTCACTACTGTACTACCGAGATTGTGTGAATTACCTTACTACAGTACTAACAAGATGTGTGAACTACTTGACTATTGTACTACCAAGATGTATGAATTACTTGACTGCTGTACTAGAAAGATGTGTGAATTACTTAATTGCTGTACTACCAAGATGTGTGAATTGCTAGACTACAGATGTACCAGGATGGGTGAATTTCTTGACTACTGAAAAACTCAGATGAGCGAAATACTTCACTACAGTTACTCCAAGACGTGTGAATTACTTGACTACTGTACTACCGATATGAGCGAAATACTTGACTACAGTACTACAAATATGTATGAAATACTTTACTACAATACCATAAAGTCGTGTGGATTCCTTGATTACAGAACTACAAAGATGTATGAATTATTTAACTATAAAGCTGTATGAATTACTTGTTACTGTACTACCAAGATGTGTGAATTGCTTGACTACAGCTATACCATGATGTGCGAATTTCTTGACTACTGAAACACTAAGATGAGCGAAATACTCGACTACTGTCCTACTAAGATGGGCGAAATACTCGACTACTGCAGTAGTTGACTGCAGTACTATAAATATGTGTGAAATACTTAACTACAGAATCATAAAGTGTTGTGAATTACTTGATTACTGTGCTACCAAGATGTGTGAATTACTTGACTACAGTACTACAAAGCTGTGTGAATTACTTGACTACAGTACTACAAAGCTGTGTGAATTACTTGACTACAGTATGTAAAGCTGTGTGAATTACTTGACTACAGTACTACAAAGCTGTGTGAATTACTTGACTACAGTACTACAAAGCTGTGTGAATTACTTGACTACAGTACTACAAAGCTGTGTGAATTACTTGACTACAGTACTACAAAGCTGTGTGAATTACTTGACTACAGTACTACAAAGCTGTGTAAATTACTTGACTACAGTACTACAGAGATGTGTGAATTACTTTACTACAAAGATGTGTGAATTACTTGACTACAGTACTACAAAGCTGTGTGAATTACTTGACTACAGTACTACAAAGCTGTGTGAATTACTTGACTACAGTACTACAAAGCTGTGTGAATTACTTGACTACAGTACTACAAAGCTGTGTGAATTACTTGACTACAGTACTAAAAAGTTGTGTGAATTACTTAACTACAGTACTACAAAGATGTGTGAATTACTTGACTTCTTCAGTAGCAAATGGTTCACTCTGATTGGTATAACTATTTCAGAATTTTCATTCAACAATGTCTGTCTGTCTATCTCAGTCTCTGTCTCTATCTGTCTCTGTCTCTCTATCTGTCTCTCTATCTCTCTCCCTCCCCCCCTCTCTCTCTCCTTCGGTCTTTCTTCCCTGTAACAAACTCTTTCTTATCTTATCCTACCATCTGTAAGAAGAACAATCATGATTCTGTCATGTTATGTTCATGATTTTGTCATGTTATGTTCATGATTCTATCATGTTATGTTCATGATTTTGTCATGTTATGTTCATGATTCTGTCATGTTATGTTCATGATTCTGTCATGTTATGTTCATGATTCTATCATGTTATGTTCATGATTCTGTCATGTTATGTTCATGATTCTATTATGTTATGTTCATGATTCTGTCATGTTATGTCATGATTCTGTCATGTTATGTTCATGATTCTATTATGTTATGTTCATGATTCTGTCATGTTATGTTCATGATTTTGTCATGTTATGTTCATGATTCTATCATGTTATGTTCATGATTTTGTCATGTTATGTTCATGATTCTGTCATGTTATGTTCATGATTCTGTCATGTTATGTTCATGATTCTATCATGTTATGTTCATGATTCTGTCATGTTATGTTCATGATTCTATTATGTTATGTTCATGATTCTGTCATGTTATGTTCATGATTCTGTCATGTTATGTTCATGATTCTATTATGTTATGTTCATGATTCTGTCATGTTATGTTCATGATTCTGTCATGTTATGTTCATGATTTTGTCATGTTATGTTCATGATTCTATCATGTTATGTTCATGATTTTGTCATGTTATGTTCATGATTCTGTCATGTTATGTTCATGATTCTGTCATGTTATGTTCATGATTCTATCATGTTATGTTCATGATTCTGTCATGTTATGTTCATGATTCTATTATGTTATGTTCATGATTCTGTCATGTTATGTTCATGATTCTATCATGTTATGTTCATGATTCTATCATGTTATGTTCACGACTCTATCATGTTATGTTCATGATTCTATCATGTTATGTTCTCGACTCTGCCATGTTATGTTCATGATTCTATCATGTTATGTTCATGATTCTATTATGTTATGTTCATGATTCTATCATGTTATGTTCTCGACTCTGTCATGTTATATTCATGATTCTGTCACGTTTTGTTCAAGTGATATATTAAAATAACTCTGTAGCTTGTTCTGGAGTGAATTCATAAAACACAACTATGGCGTCCTAAAAGGCCTAAATCCAAGATGGCTTTGTGGTCTTGCCAGGAGACATTTGAGAACCGCTAGAGATGTGATAAATATACGGTAGAACCAATGAAAGACCCTTTACTCCCCCCCCCCCCCCCCCCCCCCACAAATCCCTTGGTAAATATCTACCGTGAGAACCTGAGATGAAACTAGATAGACCTTAAGCCCGAGGCAGTAGTTTCTTGTGTCGGCCTCTCCCTGCAGCTGCAGTCGCTAACGGCATCTCAAGGCAGCCAGTCCAGGCATGTACTAGCGGGATGGAGCGACTGACAGGCAACTGTGACGTGGCCGTACGCGGTTTGTGGCTGGCGCTCTCTGACACTCCTTGTGGGCGAGGCTAGCTCTCGTTAGCGGGCTGCGGGCTGCGGGCAAGAACGTGCAGGCAGACCTCTGGTAGCTTGATTTCTCTCCAGGGATCGGTTCTTGCTACTTGTGTGTGTACGGATATGTACCTGGTGCTGAGTTCCTTGTCCGCTTTTGTGTTGGACTTAATTTATAAGAAAATGGGCTCTAATAATCTGATCAACACAGAAAGCTGTGAAGGACTGGCTTGTGTTTAGAAAGTGATAATTCAGCACAAACAAACATTTGTTAGTCCAAGTTTTATTGCTCACGTTAAGATCTGCTTGTCGCCAGGTAGGTAAATATTTAGTCATATTTAGAGAGAGAGAGAGAGAGGGAGGGAGGGAGAGAGAGATTGATCTTTATTTCCAAAGAGTTAAGAATTGGACACGCAGGCCCGTCGGACATTCTCCTCTTTATCATACAACTTTCTTTTTCATATTCTACACATCTGATGCTCAAATATTAAATATAATTAACATGGAGAGAGAGAGAGAGAGACACTAAAGTCTGTTAGTTTTTTCTTCCTCGTTCTCTCTCTTTCACACGCACACACACACACACACGCATTGACTCCCTTCTCTTCCATTCTCCCTCTTACTTTTTCTTTCTCTCATGTTATGTTCATGATTCTATCATGTTATGTTCATGATTCTGTCATGTTATGTTCATGATTCTATTATGTTATGTTCATGATTCTGTCATGTTATGTTCATGATTCTGTCATGTTATGTTCATGATTCTATTATGTTATGTTCATGATTCTGTCATGTTATGTTCATGATTCTGTCATGTTATGTTCATGATTTTGTCATGTTATGTTCATGATTCTATCATGTTATGTTCATGATTTTGTCATGTTATGTTCATGATTCTGTCATGTTATGTTCATGATTCTGTCATGTTATGTTCATGATTCTATCATGTTATGTTCATGATTCTGTCATGTTATGTTCATGATTCTATTATGTTATGTTCATGATTCTGTCATGTTATGTTCATGATTCTATCATGTTATGTTCATGATTCTATCATGTTATGTTCACGACTCTATCATGTTATGTTCATGATTCTATCATGTTATGTTCTCGACTCTGCCATGTTATGTTCATGATTCTATCATGTTATGTTCATGATTCTATTATGTTATGTTCATGATTCTATCATGTTATGTTCTCGACTCTGTCATGTTATATTCATGATTCTGTCACGTTTTGTTCAAGTGATATATTAAAATAACTCTGTAGCTTGTTCTGGAGTGAATTCATAAAACACAACTATGGCGTCCTAAAAGGCCTAAATCCAAGATGGCTTTGTGGTCTTGCCAGGAGACATTTGAGAACCGCTAGAGATGTGATAAATACGGTAGAACCAATGAAAGACCCTTTACTCCCCCCCCCCCCCCCCCCCCCCCACAAATCCCTTGGTAAATATCTACCGTGAGAACCTGAGATGAAACTAGATAGACCTTAAGCCCGAGGCAGTAGTTTCTTGTGTCGGCCTCTCCCTGCAGCTGCAGTCGCTAACGGCATCTCAAGGCAGCCAGTCCAGGCATGTACTAGCGGGATGGAGCGACTGACAGGCAACTGTGACGTGGCCGTACGCGGTTTGTGGCTGGCGCTCTCTGACACTCCTTGTGGGCGAGGCTAGCTCTCGTTAGCGGGCTGCGGGCTGCGGGCAAGAACGTGCAGGCAGACCTCTGGTAGCTTGATT
Organism: Achatina immaculata; assembly: GCA_009760885.1. Lineage (NCBI taxonomy): Eukaryota > Metazoa > Mollusca > Gastropoda > Stylommatophora > Achatinidae > Lissachatina > Lissachatina immaculata. Next base: position 19,252,020 of record CM019706.1, on the reverse strand, counting down.
TCTCTCCAGGGATCGGTTCTTGCTACTTGTGTGTGTACGGATATGTACCTGGTGCTGAGTTCCTTGTCCGCTTTTGTGTTGGACTTAATTTATAAGAAAATGGGCTCTAATAATCTGATCAACACAGAAAGCTGTGAAGGACTGGCTTGTGTTTAGAAAGTGATAATTCAGCACAAACAAACATTTGTTAGTCCAAGTTTTATTGCTCACGTTAAGATCTGCTTGTCGCCAGGTAGGTAAATATTTAGTCATATTTAGAGAGAGAGAGAGAGAGGGAGGGAGGGAGAGAGAGATTGATCTTTATTTCCAAAGAGTTAAGAATTGGACACGCAGGCCCGTCGGACATTCTCCTCTTTATCATACAACTTTCTTTTTCATATTCTACACATCTGATGCTCAAATATTAAATATAATTAACATGGAGAGAGAGAGAGAGAGACACTAAAGTCTGTTAGTTTTTTCTTCCTCGTTCTCTCTCTTTCACACGCACACACACACACACACGCATTGACTCCCTTCTCTTCCATTCTCCCTCTTACTTTTTCTTTCTCTTCCACTTTCCCTCTTACTTTTTTCTTTCTCTTCCACTCTCCCTCTTACTTTTTTCTTTCTCTTCCACTTTCCCTCTTACTTTTTTCTTTCTCTTCCACTCTCCCTCTTGCTTTTTTCTTTCTCTTCCACTCTCCCTCTATCCCTTCCACTCTCCCTCTATCTCTTCCACTCTCCCTCTATCTCTTCCACTCTCCCTCTATCTCTTCCACTCTCCCTCTTACTTTTTTCTTTCTCTTCCACTCTCCCTCTATCTCTTCCACTTTCCCTCTATCTCTTCCACTCTCCCTCTATCTCTTCCACTCTCTCTCTTACGTTTTCTTTCTCTTCCACTCTCCCTCTATCTCTTCCACTCTCCCTCTATCTCTTCTACTCTCCCTCTTACGTGTTCTTTCTCTTCCACTCTCCCTCTATCTCTTCCACTCTCTCTCTATCTCTTCCACTCTCCCTCTTATTTTTTCTTTCTCTTCCACTCTCCTTCTTACTTTTTTCTTTCTCTTCCACTCTCCCTCTATCTCTTCCACTCTCCCTCTATCTCTTCCACTCACTCTCTATCTCTTCCACTCTCCCTCTTACTTTTTCTTTCTCTTCCACTCTCCCTCTTACTATTTCTTTCTCTTCCACTCTCCCTCTTACTTTTTCTTTCTCTTCCACTCTCCCTCTTACTTTTTCTTTCTCTTCCACTGTCCCTCTTACTTTTTCTTTCTCTTCCATTCTCCCTCTTACTTTTTCTTTCTCTTCCACTCTCCCTCTTACTTTTTCTTTCTCTTCTACTCTCACTCTTACTTTTTCTTTCTCTTCCACTCTCCCTCTTACTTTTTCTTTCGCTTCCACTCTCCCTCTTACTTTTTCTTTCTCTTCTACTCTCACTCTTACTTTTTCTTTCTCTTCCACTCTCCCTCTTACTTTTTCTTTCTCTTCCACTCTCCCTCTTACTTTTTCTTTCTCTTCCTCTCTCCCTCTTACTTTTTCTATCTCTTCCACTTTCCCTCTTACTTTTTCTATCTCTTCCACTTTCCCTCTTACTTTTTCTTTCTTTCCACTCTCCCTCTTACTTTTTCTTTCTCTTCCACTCCCCTCTTACTTTTTCTTTCTCTTCCACTCTCCCTCTTACTTTTTCTTTCTCTTCCACTCTCCCTCTTACTTTTTCTTTCTCTTCCTCTCTCCCTCTTACTTTTTCTATCTCTTCCACTTTCCCTCTTACTTTTTCTTTCTCTTCCATTCTCCCTCTTACTTTTTCTTTCTCTTCCACTCTCCATCTTACTTTTTCTTTCTCTTCCACTCTCCCTCTTACTTTTTCTTTCGCTTCCACTCTCCCTCTTACGTTTTCTTTCTCTTCTACTCTCCCTCTTACTTTTTCTTTCTCGTCCACTCTCCTTCTTACTTTTTCTTTCTCTTCCACTCTCCCTCTTACTTTTTTCTTTCTCTTCCACTCTCCCTCTATCTCTTCCACTTTCCCTCTATCTCTTCCACTCTCCCTCTATCTCTTCCACTCTCTCTCTTACGTTTTCTTTCTCTTCCACTCTCCCTCTATCTCTTCCACTCTCCCTCTATCTCTTCTACTCTCCCTCTTACGTGTTCTTTCTCTTCCACTCTCCCTCTATCTCTTCCACTCTCTCTATCTCTTCCACTCTCCCTCTTATTTTTTCTTTCTCTTCACTCTCCTTCTTACTTTTTTCTTTCTCTTCCACTCTCCCTCTATCTCTTCCACTCTCCCTCTATCTCTTCCACTCACTCTCTATCTCTTCCACTCTCCCTCTTACTTTTTCTTCTCTTCCACTCTCCCTCTACTTTTTTTCTCTTCCACTCCTCTTACTTTTTTTCTCTTCCACTCTCCCTCTACTTTTTTTCTCTTCCACTGTCCCTCTTACTTTTTCTTTCTCTTCCATTCTCCCTCTTACTTTTTCTTTCTCTTCCACTCTCCCTCTTACTTTTTCTTTCTCTTCTACTCTCACTCTTACTTTTTCTTTCTCTTCCACTCTCCCTCTTACTTTTTCTTTCGCTTCCACTCTCCCTCTTACTTTTTCTTTCTCTTCTACTCTCACTCTTACTTTTTCTTTCTCTTCCACTCTCCCTCTTACTTTTTCTTTCTCTTCCACTCTCCCTCTTACTTTTTCTTTCTCTTCCTCTCTCCCTCTTACTTTTTCTATCTCTTCCACTTTCCCTCTTACTTTTTCTATCTCTTCCACTTTCCCTCTTACTTTTTCTTTCTCTTCCACTCTCCCTCTTACTTTTTCTTTCTCTTCCACTCTCCCTCTTACTTTTTCTTTCTCTTCCACTCTCCCTCTTACTTTTTCTTTCTCTTCCACTCTCCCTCTTACTTTTTCTTTCTCTTCCTCTCTCCCTCTTACTTTTTCTATCTCTTCCACTTTCCCTCTTACTTTTTCTATCTCTTCCACTTTCCCTCTTACTTTTTCTTTCTCTTCCACTCTCCCTTACTTTTTCTTTCTCTTCCACTCTCCCTCTTACTTTTTTTTCTCTCTTCCACTCTCCCTCTTACTTTTTCTTTCTCTTCCACTCTCCCTCTTACTTTTTCTTTCTTCTCTCCTCTCTCCCTCTTACTTTTTCTATCTCTTCCACTTTCCCTCTTACTTTTTCTTTCTCTTCCATTCTCCCTCTTACTTTTTCTTTCTCTTCCACTCTCCATCTTACTTTTTCTTTCTCTTCCACTCTCCCTCTTACTTTTTCTTTCGCTTCCACTCTCCCTCTTACGTTTTCTTTCTCTTCTACTCTCCCTCTTACTTTTTCTTTCTCGTCCACTCTCCTTCTTACTTTTTCTTTCTCTTCCACTCTCCCTCTATCTCTTCTACTCTCCCTCTTACTTTTTTTTTTCTCTTCCACTCTCCCTCTTACTTTTTCTTTCTCTTCCTCTCTCCTTCTTACTTTTTCTATCTCTTCCACTCTCCCTCTTACTTTTTCTTTCTCTTCTCTCCACTCTCCCTCTACTTTTTTCTTTCTCTTCCACTCTCCTTCTATCTCTTCCACTCTCCCTCTATCTCTTCCACTCTCCCTCTGTCTCTTCCACTCTCCCTCTTACGTTTTCTTTCTCTTCCACTCTCCCACTATCTCTTCCACTCTCCCTCTATCTCTTCCACTCTCTCATATGTAATATTACTAAAATTAAACATTTTCTTTATTCACTTCAAAAAGGCTTATAGATGACAAACATGCAGCACGTGTTACAAATAAGCATAAACATCTTGATATTCTACCTCTCAAGAAGAGATTTCTTTTCAACAAAGCCAACTTAATTCATAAACTTCTATCGCACACTGCTCCACCCTATCTGTGGTCGTTGTTCAAATCCAACCCAAAACACAGTCAACGCTTAAGCAATTGTATTCTCCCAAAACCAAAGCTTGACATCTTAAAAGGAAACTTCTCTTACTCCTTTGGAATGCCCTACCAACTTATGTAGAACATACAAGTAATATTCGTTCTTATAACTTTAAACTTTGTCAGCATCTGTTTGATATGGACTATATACATCCCTAAGCATAGTCTAAAGTAGTTTTAAGTATGGCTTGATTGTTGTAATTGTTTTTTTTTATACTGCTTTTCTATAAATTTGTTAGTTTTGAATGAATGTAAGAATGTAAGTTTATTTCATGTTGTTGCATAAATCAGAGTGTAGAGTGTATGGACATGAGGTAAGTTTATTATTTATTTATGTAATCATTTAATGTGTCTTCATGATTATTATGCTCATTAACAAATGCTTAATGACTGTGAGTGAGTGAAAGCTGTATGATGAAGGGCAGAATGTCAGACGGGCCTGCGTGCCCAATTCTTAACCCTTTGAAAATAAAGTCTGTTCGTTCGTTCGTTCCTTTCTTACTTTTTCTTTCTCTCACTCCATAACCGACTCTTCTGTTATCTTTTCCACGTATCTGTACACACGTGCACGTACACACACACGTACACACTCGCACGTACACACACGCGTACACACACGTACACACGCGCATGTACATACACACACACGTACACATACACGTACACATTACTTTTTCTTTCTCTTCCTCTCTCCCTCTTACTTTTTCTATCTCTTCCACTTTCCCTCTTACTTTTTCTATCTCTTCCACTTTCCCTCTTACTTTTTCTTTCTCTTCCACTCTCCCTCTTACTTTTTCTTTCTCTTCCACTCTCCCTCTTACTTTTTCTTTCTCTTCCACTCTCCCTCTTACTTTTTCTTTCTCTTCCACTCTCCCTCTTACTTTTTCTTTCTCTTCCTCTCTCCCTCTTACTTTTTCTATCTCTTCCACTTTCCCTCTTACTTTTTCTTTCTCTTCCATTCTCCCTCTTACTTTTTCTTTCTCTTCCACTCTCCATCTTACTTTTTCTTTCTCTTCCACTCTCCCTCTTACTTTTTCTTTCGCTTCCACTCTCCCTCTTACGTTTTCTTTCTCTTCTACTCTCCCTCTTACTTTTTCTTTCTCGTCCACTCTCCTTCTTACTTTTTCTTTCTCTTCCACTCTCCCTCTATCTCTTCTACTCTCCCTCTTACTTTTTTTTTTCTCTTCCACTCTCCCTCTTACTTTTTCTTTCTCTTCCTCTCTCCTTCTTACTTTTTCTATCTCTTCCACTCTCCCTCTTACTTTTTCTTTCTCTTCCACTCTCCCTCTTACTTTTTTCTTTCTCTTCCACTCTCCTTCTATCTCTTCCACTCTCCCTCTATCTCTTCCACTCTCCCTCTGTCTCTTCCACTCTCCCTCTTACGTTTTCTTTCTCTTCCACTCTCCCACTATCTCTTCCACTCTCCCTCTATCTCTTCCACTCTCTCATATGTAATATTACTAAAATTAAACATTTTCTTTATTCACTTCAAAAAGGCTTATAGATGACAAACATGCAGCACGTGTTACAAATAAGCATAAACATCTTGATATTCTACCTCTCAAGAAGAGATTTCTTTTCAACAAAGCCAACTTAATTCATAAACTTCTATCGCACACTGCTCCACCCTATCTGTGGTCGTTGTTCAAATCCAACCCAAAACACAGTCAACGCTTAAGCAATTGTATTCTCCCAAAACCAAAGCTTGACATCTTAAAAGGAAACTTCTCTTACTCCTTTGGAATGCCCTACCAACTTATGTAGAACATACAAGTAATATTCGTTCTTATAACTTTAAACTTTGTCAGCATCTGTTTGATATGGACTATATACATCCCTAAGCATAGTCTAAAGTAGTTTTAAGTATGGCTTGATTGTTGTAATTGTTTTTTTTTATACTGCTTTTCTATAAATTTGTTAGTTTTGAATGAATGTAAGAATGTAAGTTTATTTCATGTTGTTGCATAAATCAGAGTGTAGAGTGTATGGACATGAGGTAAGTTTATTATTTATTTATGTAATCATTTAATGTGTCTTCATGATTATTATGCTCATTAACAAATGCTTAATGACTGTGAGTGAGTGAAAGCTGTATGATGAAGGGCAGAATGTCAGACGGGCCTGCGTGCCCAATTCTTAACCCTTTGAAAATAAAGTCTGTTCGTTCGTTCGTTCCTTTCTTACTTTTTCTTTCTCTCACTCCATAACCGACTCTTCTGTTATCTTTTCCACGTATCTGTACACACGTGCACGTACACACACACGTACACACTCGCACGTACACACACGCGTACACACACGTACACACGCGCATGTACATACACACACACGTACACATACACGTACACATACACGTACACACACGTACACATACACGTGCACACACGTACACTCACACGTACACACACGTACACTCACACGTACACACACGTACACACACACGTACACACGTATACACACAGGACCTGGGGTAGAGCCGAGAAAAGGATGTGCGTGAGGTCCAGAGAAATGTCATGAGAACTTGTCTGAACAACTGTTGTATCAGTGCACAAATTAACATCACTTGTCTATAATTGTTGTATCAGTGCACAAATTAACATCACTTGTCTATAATTGTTGTATCAGTGCACAAATTAACATCACTTGTCTATAATTGTTGTATCAGTGCACAAATTAACATCACTTGTCTATAATTGTTGTATCAGTGCACAAATTAACATCACTTGTCTATAATTGTTGTATCAGTGCACAAATTAACATCACTTGTCTATAATTGTTGTATCAGTTTACAAATTAACATCACTTGTCTATAATTGTTGTATCAGTACACAAAGTAACATTACTTGTCTATAACTATTGTATCAGTGAACAGAGTAACATTAATGGTCTATAATTCTCGTAACAGTGCACAAAGTAACATTGCTGGTCTATAATTGTTGTATCATTGCACAAGTGAAAGTGCTAGTTAATGACAGATAACCTTTTTGAAAATGTGAAAGTGCTAGTCTTTGGTCAATAGATAAGCTGACACTGTCAAAGTATTAGTCTATGAAGAATAGATAAGTTGACAGTGTCAAAGTACTAGTCTATGAAGAATAGATAAGTTGACAGTGTCAAAGTATTAGTCTAAGAAGAATAGATAAGTTGACAGTGTCAAAGTATTAGTCTATGAAGAATAGACAAGTTGACAGTGTCAAAGTATTAGTCTATGAAGAATAGATAAGTTGACAGTGTCAAAGTATTAGTCTATGAAGAATAGATAAGTTGACACTGTCAAAGAGCTAGTCTGGATAAGCTGATAGTGTAGAAGTACTGGTCTATGAACAAGAGATAAGTTGACACTGTCAAAGTTCTAGTCAATGAAAGTTAATGAGTGCTCTGTGTGTGAAGGCCCACATGTTACCAACCTTTGTTTTTGTACTGTTTTTTTTACTGTTTTTTAACTGTTTTTTTTTGGCTGTTTTTGTCAAGTTTTTTTAAAACTGTTTTGTACTGTTGTATGTCAAACATGGTTGCACATTTTCTGACTAATGTGAGGTTTTGTGTTTATGTAAGCAACATCACAACATTCAGTTCTGCACTAAAGTTGCGACAGTGTTGAATTGTTGTGATTTATTTCACCTATTTACCTCACGGTCTAGGCGAGCTGTCCGCGCCACGGAGTCTGGGCTGTCCCTAGCGTGCTAGTACTGTCCACATGTCACGTGACTGCGCCGGCACTGATCAGACTTTCCAAACATCCCCTTGTAATTCTGAAGTCGTAATTTGTCTTCCAATCGCACAGTCTGCAGACAGACAAATCTTTCTATGCCCCCAGACAATAAATTCTATGTCTGCCTCAGACAATGAACTTGAATGTCTGTCCGCGGCCTGTAATGACTGGCCTGAGTAATTGCCCGCAGAAGTAGGGGAGACTTACAGACGCTAAAATAAAACTGATCTACTTAGCCAGCTTTGTGCTCCAGCAGTTTCTCTCAGAGCGGGGCCGACTTTGCTTCTGGAATTTAGGGCCCTCTAAGCAAAGTAATAAAAATTTCATGGAGGAGGGAAAATTGACCAAAAAAATAAACCAGACCTTACCGAATAATTGGTGACATTAACGTGCGGTCTTCCAGTCTCTTACATTTTATCTTGTTAGAGTCAGTCAGTTCATGTCCAGCATCTCTGCAAGGTGTACCGGCCACCGGAGGTCAAGGTCGGCCAAATTTCAGATGTTTCTGTCCATATCTGTCAGTTCTTCTGTCGTAGTCCAGGCAGGTCACGGTCAGTGCAGAACATTGCTAGCAATAACACACACACACACACATTATGTTTGATGAAGACTCTCATAAAATCTTGCAAATAGACTAGACTAGTTCACTGAGATGACAGCACTAGACTAGTTCACTGAGATGACAGCAATGGACTAGTTCACTGAGATGACAGCACTAGACTAGCTCACTGAGATGGCAGCACTAGACAAGTTCACTGAGATGACAGCACTAGACTAGCTCACTAATATGGCAGCACTAGACTAACTCAGTAAGATGACAGCACTAGACTAGCTCACTGAGATGACAGCACTAGACTAGTTCACTGAGTTGACAGCACTAGACTAGCTCACTAATATTGCAGCACTAGACTAACTCACTGATATGGCAGCACTAGACAAGCTCACTGAGATGACAGCACTAAACTAGTTCACTGAGATGACAGCACTAGACAAGCTCACTGAGATAACAGCACTAGACTAGCTCACTAATATGGCAGCACTAGACTAACTCACTGATATGGCAGCACTAGACAAGCTCACTGAGATGACAGCACTAGACTAGTTCACTGAGATGACAGCACTAGACAAGTTCACTGAGATGAAAGCACTAGACTAACTCACTAATATGGCAGCACTAGACTAACTCACTGAGATAACACCACTAGACTAGTTCACTCAGACGACAGCAGTAGACTAGCTCACTGATATGGCAGCACTAGACTAGTTCACTGAGTTGACAGCACTAGACTAACTCACTGAGATAACAGCACTAGACTAGTTCACTGAGATGACAGCACTAGACTAGTTCACTGAGATGACAGCACTAGACTAGCTCACTGAGATGACAGCACTAGACTAGCTTACTGAGATGACAGCACTAGACTAGCTCACTGAAATGACAGCACTAGACTAGCTCACTGAGATGACAGCACTAGACTAGCTCACTGAGATGACAGCACTAGACAAGCTCACTGAGATGACAGCACTAGACTAGCTCACAGAGGTGGCAGTATTGGACTAGCTCACTGAGATGACAGCACTAGACTAGCTCACAGAGGTGGCAGTACTAGACTAGCTCACTGATATGGCAGCACTAGACAAGCTCACTGAGATGACAGCACTAGACTAGTTCACTGAGATGACAGCACTAGACAAGCTCACTGAGATAACAGCACTAGACTAGCTCACTAATATGGCAGCACTAGACTAACTCACTGATATGGCAGCACTAGACAAGCTCACTGAGATGACAGCACTAGACTAGTTCACTGAGATGACAGCACTAGACAAGCTCACTGAGATGACAGCACTAGACTAGCTCACTAATATGGCAGCACTAGACTAACTCACTGAGATAACACCACTAGACTAGTTCACTCAGACGACAGCAGTAGACTAGCTCACTGATATGGCAGCACTAGACTAGTTCACTGAGTTGACAGCACTAGACTAACTCACTGAGATAACAGCACTAGACTAGTTCACTGAGATGACAGCACTAGACTAGTTCACTGAGATGACAGCACTAGACTAGCTCACTGAGATGACAGCACTAGACTAGCTTACTGAGATGACAGCACTAGACTAGCTCACTGAAATGACAGCACTAGACTAGCTCACTGAGATGACAGCACTAGACTAGCTCACTGAGATGACAGCACTAGACAAGCTCACTGAGATGACAGCACTAGACTAGCTCACAGAGGTGGCAGTATTGGACTAGCTCACTGAGATGACAGCACTAGACTAGCTCACAGAGGTGGCAGTACTAGACTAGCTCACTGATATGGCAGCACTAGACAAGCTCACTGAGATGACAGCACTAGACTAGTTCACTGAGATGACAGCACTAGACAAGCTCACTGAGATAACAGCACTAGACTAGCTCACTAATATGGCAGCACTAGATTAACTCACTGATATGGCAGCACTAGACAAGCTCACTGAGATGACAGCACTAGACTAGTTCACTGAGATGACAGCACTAGACAAGCTCACTGAGATGAAAGCACTAGACTAGCTCACTAATATGGCAGCACTAGACTAACTCACTAATATGGCAGCACTAGACTAACTCACTGAGATAACAGCACTAGACTAGCTCACTCAGACGACAGCAGTAGACTAGCTCACTGATATGGCAGCACTAGACTAACTCACTGAGATAACAGCACTAGACTAGCTCACTGAGATGACAGCACTAGACTAGCTCACAGAGGTGGCAGTACTAGACTAGCTCACTGAGATGACAGCATGCTCGGTAGTTAGGACCATAAAAGTAGTTAGTTTACTGTAATGTTATAGCACATAATTTCCTATAATGTTACAGACAAGATGGGGTAGCTTCCTCCAATGTTACAGACACGATTGTATAGTTTAATGTAATGTTACAGACAAGACTGTGTAGTTTAATGTAATGTTACAAACAAGATGGTGTAGTTTAATGTAATGTTACAAACAAGATGGTGTAGTTTAATGTAATGTTACAGACAAGATGGTGTAGTTTAATGTAATATTACAGACAAGATCTAATGTTTCCTATAATGTCACAGATAAGATTATAAGACGGTGTTGTTTACTGTAATGTTACAGATAAGATTATACGGTGGTATGGTGTACTGTAATGTCACAGATAAGATTATAAGATGGTGTGGTTTACTGTAATGTTACAGATAAGATTATACGGTGGTATGGTGTACTGTAATGTTACAGATAAGATTATAAGATGATGTGGTTTGGTGTAATGTTGAGCGAAGATTTTCATAAATGACATGCTGGCATGGATCTAATTTTAACACTATGGAAGAGTGTGAGACATGAAAGTATCAAGTAATAAGTGACGAGATGAAAAGAACGGGGATACACATTTTGGGAATCTGCGAACATCGATGGAAAGGATCAGGACACTTTAAGAGCCAGAATGATAATATCTTTATATACTCTGGTGGAGAATTAGGAGGAAAGAATGGAGTGGCTTTTTACTTGGACAAATCAACATCAAAAGCATTACTAGGCTACAATCCAGTAAGTGATAGAATCCTCACAATCAGACTTAAGGGCACTCCTAGAAATGTAACAATCATCTAGATATATGCACCTGCATCAGCAGCAGAAGTTGACAACCAAGTTGAAATCAGGTGTTGGTTTACAGAGTTCCTAAGTCAGGTGTTGGTTTACAGAGTTCCTAAGTCAGGTGTTGGTTTACAGAGTTCCTAAGTCAGGTGTTGGTTTACAGAGTTATAGGCAGACTTCCATCAATATATAAGACAAATGTTGGATCACAGAGTTCTAGTCAGACTTCCATCACTATATAAGACAAATGGTAGTCCATAGTTCTATATCTTCACCTCCATAATTCTAAACACAAATGTTGAATCAGAGAGTTCTAATTTCACAAATGTTGGATCATAAAGTTCTAAGTTTCACTAGTGTTGGATCACCATCATTATGAGAGAGAAATTTTGGACGGAAAGTTCTAGACAGACTTTCATCATTATATAAGACACATGTTGGATCACAGAGTTCTAGACAGACTTTCATAGGAAAGCAACTTGTTAGATATTGTTAGAAATTATTTTAATGTTTGTTTAAAAAAATATGTTAGAAGATCCGTATTTACAATGTATTTTTATTTATGTATATGTCTGCGTGTGTATGTGTGCGTGAGTGCTATTTTATTAGGTTAATTACTTCTTCTCTTTTACCTTGAATGTAGTAGTTAAATCTTACACTCTTTTGATATGTTTTTACTAATTTAATTTGTATTTTTGTACTAAATCAAGTGTGTGGGAAGAATGAAAGATGGAGTGATGAAGGGCAGAATGTAAGACGGGCCTGCGTGCCCAATTCTTTACCCTTGAAAAATAAAGATTATTCATTCATTCATTCATCGTTATATAAGACAAATGTTGGATCACCAGAGTTCTAGACAGACTTTCATCATTATATAAGACAAATGTTGGATCACAGAGTTCTAGACAGACTTTCATCATTATATAAGACAAATGTTGGATCACAGAGTTCTAGACAGACTTTCATCATTCATCATCATCATGTGCCGTGCCGACTGGCGTTGGCTAATGCTTCTCCAGAGTATCCGATCCTTCATGCAGGCCATCAACTCAGTTGGTGATCTCCTCTCACACCAACCCGTCAGACTGTCCAGTATCATTTCTCTTGGTCTTCCTCTTGATCTTCTTCCTTCTATTTTTCCTGTTGTTATAATATTTTCAATGCCCCCTCTTCTCATTGCATGTCCTATGAAAGTACATTGTCTCTCTCTTATCTTTTTGACAAGGTTTTTTATCTCTCCAGCTCTTCTCAAACATTCTTCATTAGTTATTTTTGCTGTCCAGGGGATTCGCAACGTTCTTCTAATAAACTACATTTCTACTGCTTCCAATGATTTTTGTGCAGACTTGCCTATTGTCCATGATTCACTTCCATATAACAAGATAGGTTCAATATCGTATTTTAGGACTCGTTTTCTAACATTCATTGATAAAGATGTGTTAGCTAATATGTTTCTCATTTTCTGAAATGCGGTCTTTGCTTGACCTATTCTGTTCCTAGTTTCTGTTCTGCATTTCCCATCTGAAGTTATTACTGCTCCAAGGTATTTGAATTTCTGCACCTGCTTTACAATAGTTCCGTTTAATTTAATACTGCATGCTGGTGGATTCTGTTTCTTAGATATAACCATAGTCTCTGTCTTTTTGATGTTCAAAGTAAGGCCTTTCTGTTCACTTTCTTTGGCGACTTTATCCAAGAGATTTTGCTGGTTTTGTTGGTTCTCAGCTATCAGTACTGTGTCGTCAGCATACCGAAGGTTGTTAATATTGTATCCTCCAATTTTTATGCCTGGTTCTGTGATGATTGTTCTTAGAATATTCTCGCTATACAGAGAAAAAAGGTCTGGAGATAGTACACATCCTTGTCGCACCCCTTGTTTTATAGGTTGATATTTTCCAGTTCTATTTTCAACTCGAACTGCTGCTTCTTGCTGCCAGTATAGATGTTTTACAATCCTCAGGTCTTTGCCGTCTATATTGATGTCTTCAAGCATTTTAATAATTTCATTATGTTTCACCTTGTCAAATGCCTTGGTGTAATCAATGAAGCATAAGTAGAGATCTTTCTGCACTTCTAAAGCTCTTTCTGTTAGTGTTCGTAAAGCATAAATGGCATTGTGTGTTCCCTTTCCTTCAACAAATCCAAACTGTTCATCTGCTATTTTCATTTTTATCTTTTTCCTTGTTCTTCTCATAATTATTCTCAGAAGTAGCTTCGTTATGTGACATGAGAGGCTGATAGTCCGGTGGTCGTCACATTCCTTTGCACCTGGTTTCTTTGGTAGTGCTATAAACGTGGATTTAATCAGGTCACTGGGAATATAACCACTGTTGTAAATGTCATTCAGTAACTTGGTTATTATTTTTATTCCTGTCTCCTCTAGTGCCTCTATTTCTTCTATTGTTATATTATCAGGCCCAGTCGCTTTTCCTTTCTTCATGTGTTTGATGGCATCTATGATTTCATCTTCAAGTATTGGTGGTCCATCACAGTTTTCAGTATCTGGTGTTAATTCTGGTCTTTCTCCTCCATATAGCTCACCGATATACTCTGTCCACCTGTCCACAATGTCTTCTTTTCCCGTTAACATTTTACCTTCTTTCGATTTCATGCATCCTGTGGTATATTTTGTTTTCCTGCCTGTGAGTTCATTAATTCGTTTGTGCATGTTTTTGCTGTCTTTAATATGAGAGTCCTCTATCTGTCTGCACTGCTCATTTAACCACACTTCTTTTGCTTCTTTGCATTTGCGTCTTATTTCTTTATTTATCTTGTTATATTTTTCCTCGTTATTTTTACTCCTCCTCCTCTTGTCCATCAGTCCTAAGATGTCATCTGTCATCCATTTATTTTTAGAGGCTTCTTTTTTCGGTGGTATTATCTCCTTAACAGTTTGGTGGATAGAATCTCTTAACATTTCCCATTGTTCATCTATACTATTTATCTTTGCTATTGCATTGTATATATTTGTTATAATAACTGTGTATTATTCTCGCAGTTCTTGGTCATTTTTAAGAAGTTCTGTATTCAGTTTGATGTTTCTCACTTTTCTGCCTGCTTTCTTTAGTTTTATTCTAACTTTTCCACAGAGTGGATCATGGTCACTATTGCAATCGGCTCCTGGCATGGTTTTTGTTGTCAGTAATGCATTGCGGAATCGTTTGTTGATTAATATGTAATCTATCTGGTTAAAAGTTTTTTTGTCTGGGCTGTACCACATTGCCAGTCTTCGAGGATGTTGTTTAAACCAGGTGTTTCCTACAACCATGCTATGTATTCTTGTCCATTCAATTAATTTATAACCTCTGTCATTCCTCTCCCCCAGTCCATATATTTTTATATAAGACAAATGTTGGATCACAGAGTTCTAGACAGACTTTCATCATTATATAAGACAAATGTTGGATCACAGAGTTCTAGACAGACTTTCATCATTATTTCTCTTCTCCCTCCACCCACCCCCTGCCTTTCTCACGCCCCCCCCCCCACCCTCTAGATCTTCCAACTTCTCTCTCTCTCACGCCCCCCACCCTCTAGATCTTCCAACTTCTCTCTCTCTCACGCCCCCCCCCCACCCTCTAGATCTTCCAACTTCTCTCTCTCACGCCCCCCCCCCAGATCTTCCAACTTCTCTCTCTCACCCCCCCCCCCAGATCTTCCAACTTCTCTCTCTCTCACGCCCCCCCCCCCAGATCTTCCAACTTCTCTCTCTCTCACGCCCCCGCCAGATCTTCCAACTTCTCTCTCTCTCTCACGCCCCCCCCCCCCAGATCTTCCAACTTCTCTCTCTCACGCCCCCCCCCCCCCAGATCTTCCAACTTCTTTCTCTCTCACGCCCATTTTCCTGTCCTAGATTAATGTCCGGTTTCTTTTTGTCCGCAAGTGTCCACCGCCTGGGGCACATGGCATGTGCTGGTTGTAATCAGCCCGTCCCGTCACAAGAATGAGGCAGCGCATCTTTCAGATGGCGGCAGTTCGGATCTAGAATAAAACTGCCTGGAGTCTGTGGGTGGAAACTTGAATCCGTTTATGATGTCATCAGAAGCTGCTAATCGCTGTCCACCACCGGTCAGTAGTTACGTGACCTTCGCTCCCTCCCTGCAGGTCTTGGTCACTGTGTGGTGTAGACCCAGGAATGCGTACAAGCTGGACCTGTCAGAGAATGATTGACGGCTGGGCAGGTCAAAGGTTATCTCCGCGGGGAATCAAGAGTTTCTAGACAGCTTGTGTAAGCTGTGGTCAGTTCGCGTGACTGTGTAAAATGTGGTCAGTCAGCGTGACTGTGTGTGTGTGTGTGCCTTTGTGTGTGTCAGGGTGGGTGAATGGACATTAACACACAATTTAGAATAGCCACTGTTTGAATCTGTGATGTGTATAAGACACCTTGTGTGTTGTGTATAACACACTTTGTGTGATGTGTATAAGACACCTTGTGCGATGTGTATAACACACTTTGTGTGATGTGTATAACACACCTTGTGTGTGCTCTGCTGACATTTCGACTTCAGTTCTTGTCCTGTCATTTTACAAATATCTCAGTCTGTATTCATTAGCGATTGGTTTAGTCTGTAACATTTCCCAATTTCTGTGTTTAGTAGCGATTGCCTAGTTTGTAGCATCTCCCATGTTTGTGTTCAGTAAGGATTGCTCTAGATTGTAACATTTCCCATGTGTGTAACACACAATAATTAGTGTATAAGTATACAACTATACATGAAGCACTGCAGTAAAGCTGTGATACCAGAATGTATAAACTAGGAAAAAAGTAGGAGCAGCTTTATTACTTAACGATTACAAAGTTGTGACGTTTCGGCGTGAACCTTAATCATACAAAAACATACAGGACGAAGAAATAGAGAGAGGAGATAAAGTATAGATTCACATGAGTGCTACGTTTAAAAAAAATTAAAATCAAATGAATAGAGCACTTAGCTGTAACATGTAAGTATGTAACTTGTTGGACGCTGTGTGTCAGAAATGTGCATGGTGGAACGTAGAGAATGTTTAAATGGAGGCTTGTGATGTGTGGGTGGTAACTGAGGGTGGTGGGTGGGGAAACCGTGGAGGGGGGAGAGAACGGAGAAAGTGAAATAGATGATTATAGTTGGGATTGGGGGGGGGGGGGGGGTTTGTAATGTGATGCTGTGCGAAGGTTTTGAACTATGTGTAACAAGTGAGAAGGGAGTGGAGCTTAGTGGATAGGGGTTATGATTGTTGAAGATGAGAATGTTAGGTATAGGTGAATAATGAGTTCAATCCGTGTGGTTCCAGCGTCCCATAATCCTGAATGTAGCGGTTCTCAAGCGCTAGACGGCTTGTGTCATCTGCGTGATATTGTTTGATGGCTGTTAAAAGAAAATCAGATATACTTCTATGGTTTGGGCTATTGAAATGATTCGGGACTGGTTTCGAAGCGTACTATGTGATATCATACAGATGTTTCTGCATGCTGTCCCCTAATCTGAGGCCAGTCTCACCAGTATACGTTATCCTGCATCTTTTGCATACCATGACATATATCACATTACTAGACTCAGATGTGAATCCCTCATGAAGAGTGAGGATAGTTTTGTGAAAGGTGATCGTTTTCGTTTCCCAGACTAGAGGCAGGTAACGCAGCGGGGGCGGTTATAATTTTTAGTGCCAACATATGTAAGGCTCTGCTTCAAGTGGCTGTGGACGAGGAGACATTAAAATTTCTATTGGCACCAACAGGCTTGTCACTTCTGTATTTTACAAGCCCACCGACAAACACACCTATTTACTTGACACCTCCTCCCATCCTGAAGCCTGTAAGAACTCCATCCCATACTCCCAACTCCTCCGTCTTCGCCGCATATGTCAGGAAAGTTTGGACTTTATAGATCAGTCCAACAAGTTATTAGAATTTTTCCGTCACCGCCACTACCCAGAAAATGTCCTTCGTGAAGTCTTCAACCGTATCCAACTAGTGAGCCACAAAGAAGTATTCAGGAAAAAGCCTGTTACTCCATCTGACAGAGTTAAGTTAGTACTACCTTTCCACCCGCATGGTCAGATGGTTAAGAAAATTTTTATCGTCATCTGCCGATAATCCAACTCGACTCCGACACTCGCGACATTTTCTCGGATCCACCCCTATTGGCATACAAACGTGAGCCAAACCTTAAGGACATCCACGTCCACAACCACTTGAAACAGAGCCTTACATATGTTGACACAAGAAAATGTAACCACCCCCGCTGCGTTACCTGCCCGGTAGTCTGGGAAACGAAAACAATCACCTTTCCCAAAACTATCCTCACTCTTCATGAGGGATTCACATCTGAGTCTAGTAATGTGATATATGTCATGGTATACAAAAGATGCAGGATAATGTATATTGGTGAGACTGGCCTCAGATTAGGGGACCACATGCAGAAACATCTGTACCATATCGCCCAGCATGCTTTGAAACCAGTCCCAAATCATTTCAATAGCCCTAACCTGGTAACAGCCATCAAACAACGTCACGCAGATGACACAAGCCGCCTAGTGCTTGAGAACCGCTACATTCTGGATTATGGGACTCTGGAACCACACGGATTGAACTCGTTATTCAGCTACACCTAACATTCTCATCTTCAACAATCATAACCCTTCTCCACTAAGCTCCACTCCATTCTCACTTGTTACACATAGTTCAAAATCTTCTCACAGCATCACATTACAACCCCCCCCCACCCCAACTAAAATAATCTATTTCACCTTCTCCTGGCTAGGTTAACGCTGTATATCTCTCTCCCTCCTCCACGGTTTCCCCACCCAACACCCTCAGTTACGACCCACACATCACAAGCCTCCATTTAAACATTCTCTACGTTCCACCATGCACATTTCTGACACACAGCGTCGAACAAGTCACATCTACTTACAAGTTACAGCTAAGTGCTCTATTCATTTAATTTTAATTTTTTTTAAACATAGCACTCATGTGAATCTATACTTTATCTCCTCTCTCTATTTCTTCATCCTGTATGTTTTTGTATGATTAAGGCTCACGCCGAAACGTCACAACTTTGTAATCGTTAAGTAATAAAGCTGCTCCTACTTTTTTCCTAGTTTATACATTCTCATGTTTGTGTTCAGTAGCTGTTGCTCTAGTCTGTAACATTTCCCATGTTTGTGTTCAGTAGCGGTTGCTCTAGTCTGTAACATTTCCCATGTTTGTGTTCAGTAGCAACTGCTCTAGTCTGTAACATTTCCCATGTTTGTGTTCAGTAGCAACTGCTCTAGTCTGTAACATTTCCCATTTTTATGTATTTATTCTAAAACATATTTTTCTAAGACGCTAAAAGCAATTTTATGTATTTTTATTTTTTATATAAAAAGTTGAATTGTCCCGCAGTTATATTTTGTGAAGTATAGATACTTTTATTATATTCTGTCTGTCTGGTGTACAATGTTTTGTTGTGTGTCCATACTTTTATTATATTCTGTCTGTCTGGTGTACAATGTTTTGTTGTGTGTCCATACTTTTATTATATTCTGTCTGTCTGGTGTACAATGTTTTGTTGTGTGTCCATACTTTTATTATATTCTGTCTGTCTGGTGTACAATGTTTTGTTGTGTGTCCATACTTTTATTATATTCTATCTGTCTGGTGTACAACGTTTTGTTGTGTGTCCATACTTTTATTATATTCTGTCTGTCTGGTGTACAATGTAGTGTTGTGGCTGATCTGTGTACTAAATCAAGTGTGTGGGAAGAATGAAAGATGGAGTGATGAAGGGCAGAATGTAAGACGGGCCTGAGTGCCCAATTCTTTACCCTTTAAAAATAAAGATTATTCATTCATTCATTCTCTGTACAGAAATATCACAGATAGAAAACGTTAGCGAGCACAAAACACTAGGTCTTATTATTGACCAACATCTGACCTGGAACTCTCATGTGCAAGGTCTAACAAAACTCATCGCACAAAAAGTGTACCAGTTAGCTAAAATTAAGCACTTCATAGATCAAGACACAAGGAAGACATACTACATATCTCATATACAAATACATTCAGACTATTGCTCAACAGTTTTGGATGGTTGCTCATTGTCAAATACAAAGAGGCTTTGCTCACTCCAAAAGCGAGCAGTAAAGCTTATTAGTGACAAAGATCAAGCACAAAAAACTAATCATCACAAATGTATCAAAATACTGCCTCTTAAGAACAGGTTCCTCTTCAACAAAGCCAAGTTAGTATATCAAATTCTTTCACGGCATGCCCCGCCTTATCTATGGAACCTGTTTAAATTTAGCCCAAAGTATAGCCAACACTTGAACAACATATGTCTTCCAAAACCTAGACTTGATCTTTACAAGAAAAGCTTTTGTTATTCTACTGCTCATCCTTGGAATACCCTCTCATCCTGTATAAAAAATATAAATTATACTCCTTCCTACAACTACAAGCTTTCCCAATATCTATTTGATGTCGACTACATGCCTCCATGAATTATAAAACTTAAAGTTATCTTAAATTGCTCTTACAGACACCGAATACAGTTAATTGTTTATTCTGAATAGTCCCGAAATTTATGTTTAGTAGATAGTCATTTATAATGTATGTAGTTACTTCTGTACTGAGTGAATGTTTAAGAGCGAAACGTAAATGTTATATTTTATTTTATGTCTCTCAGCTTCAATGTTAATTATGTTTGTAATATGACCAGCATATTTGTAGAATGTTTGGAATAGAGTGAAAGATGTATGATAAAGGGCAGAATGTCAGACGGGCCTGTTTGCCCAATTCTTAACCCTTTTGAAATAAAGATCAATCAGTCAATCAATCTCACTCTCTCTCGCCCTCTCTTCCCCTCTCTCCTTCTCCCTGCCTCTCTCTCCTTCTCTCTCTCCCGCCCTCTCTCTTCCCCTCTATCCCTCTCTTTGTCTCTCTCCCTCTCCTTCTCTTTCGCTTCTGCCTACGTTGCAAGCTCAACAAATTATACCAACAGTTAGTACAGCGAACAACATGGAGACTCCTGCACAATCACCACTTAGGAATACCACAACAACTGTACTAGACACAAACACAAGATCCCCGCATCATTATCCATAGAACTTTCAGCTACAACATCTAAGCCATGCATATATGATGTCCCTACTACACAATCAACACGCAACACCCACATACAGACACCAGATAGTTTGAAACTTCCAGCACAATTTAATTTCTATAGATAAACCTAACTGAACTAAAACAAAAACAAACAAAAACCACAAAACTTCTTACAGCAGAACACAAAGTTTCTTAGTGCTAGCTTACAGCTTATATTGTCATCCAGTCTTTAAAATTTACACTTAGATAACATTCATTCCAACATTGATGTTTGTACTATTTCTCCCATATTCGTTTGTCAGTGTATTATAAATGTATTTAGATTCAGTATTTCTACCAGCTTGAACGTATAATTATATGACTGAAGTCTGACTGTTGCACGAGTAAGTCTGACCAGTTATTTTATTTTTACTGAAATATAATTTGTTACATTATTATATAATGTTTAATGACCCAGAAAGCGTGGGAGTGGCTGCGACACGATGACCTACGTGTTGGCCACTTAAATGTTTATCACTTGTTAGGAAAACTCCCTGAGATTACACATATACTTCAACAACATTTTCATATTTTTTGGCTTCTCTGAAAGCAGATCACATAAAAACATTGCAGATGATGATATACGAATAGATGGTTTTCATTGATCAGGTGCGACCCAACTAGAAAGCTAGAGACAGGTTTAGTTGTTTATATTTCTAACAAAATTACATTATGTAGAAGAGAAGATCTGGAAACACCAGATATTAAATGTATCATGTTGGAAATTAAAATATCAAATCTTAGTCCAGTTCCAATTAGTTTTATATACAGAAATCCAAATGCTTCAGCCGAGTGGTATGATCACTTCACGGCCATGATGGATGATGTTGTAGACTATAAATTCAAGGACATAATCATTTTCGGCGACTTCAATATATATTTCAATCAGCCCAATCTCACATGAAAGAACATTTTAACATCTTACAACTTCTACCAAATTGTAAACAAACCTACTAGGGTAAATGAATCATTATCGACATTAATAGATCACATATCACATATCATCCAGAAAAGATTACTGAATGTACTGTCCCTCATGTGTCGCTGAGTGATCACTATCCGGTCTGCTGTACGTGGTCACATAAGGGGTATAAAATGCCTAAACACAAACATACCAGCATCAAATATAGGAACTTCTTTAACTAACTTGGAATTATTTTTAACTGATCTAAAAGCTTCACCTCTTACGTACGGTTACCAGTTAACAAATCCAGATGAGGCTATCGAATACTCGATCAAGATATTTCGAAATATTTTTGACAAGCATGTCCCCATCAAAGAAATGAGAGTAAAACACGTAACAAAATCCCCGGTAGATAACTCCTGATATTTTACAACTCATGAAGAAACGGGATGAAGTTCATAAAAGCAGAAATTTCAGTAGCTATCGTTCACTTTTCAGAAATTCAGAAAGTAAAAAAGTAAAACAACTAAAGAATCTGTGGAGAGGAACAGACAGAACTACACAAATAAGATTTTTAAGGGAATACATCTTTCCCATCGCAACATATGCCTGTGAGACCTGGATACTTAACAAAACAGCTGAGAAACACATAAATGCCTGTGAATGTATATGCTACAGAAGAGTTCTTCAAATATCATGGACACAAAAAAGAACAAATATATCCATACTACAAGAGCTTAATATTGAAGAAGGCTGGCTAGTAAAGAGGATTAAGGAGAGAAAACTTAAATATTTTGGACACATTAAACGTTATGATAATCTAGAGAAAACCGTCTTCGAAGGGTACATAATGGGAAAAAGAAAGAGAGGAAGACCAAGGCAAAGATGGCTGCAAGACATCGTTGAATATCTGCAAATGGATGCATCAGCAGCAGGACATCTTGCTTACAACCGAGAGGCCTACAGGAATGCTGTTAGGGAGGCAAAGTTCCTCAAGGGACATGCAAATGAAGGAATGAATCGTTCACTTAGTAATAAGGTGCAGTATTTAATTAGGCAGGAAAAGAAAAATTACTTCAGAAATTTAGTTATAGACAAAACTGATAGTAAATCAGTTTGGAAAGCGATTCTCTTGTAAATAAAAAGAAGCAATCTGACCCACAAACATTTAATGGTGAACATACTTGCACTAACTTCAGTGAACATTTTAGCGAAGGAATTAGTATTCTAAAATCTTCATTACCGACCCCTACTTGGGACCTGAGTGTGTTGAAAACTTACAGTGACAGTAAATGTGTAAAGCTAAAACTAAATATTCCTTTCTTCACAGTTAGTGAGGTTTTATAACTACATCCGATCTTTAAAGAACACTAACTCAGCAGGATGTGATGACATTAGTAACAAGATACTACGCTACGCTGCACCAGTTATCACAGACACACTAACATACTTATACAATTTGTGCATTGACAAACAATATTTTCCTGACGCTTTTAAACTCGCCAAAGTGTTTCCTTTTTTAAAATCTGGACAGACTAATGACCTCTCAAACTATAGACCCATATCTATTTTTTCATCATATCTAAACCTCTTGTAAAACGTAAAAAAAGTTAACACTGCTTCACATGCAAGAAAACAATCTACTAATAGACAGTCATTCAGGTTTTAGACCAAATTACTCCTGTCACAGAGCATTAACTAAAATGACAGAAACCTGGCTGTCTAATATAAATGAAGACAAATTGTGTGGTGCTGTCTTTGTTGATTTCAAGAAAGCCTTCGATATGATTGATCATGAAATTCTTGCAAAAAAGCTGGAAGGTTATAGATTACACCCTGACCTAACAAAATTTATTAAATCTTTTCTCTCAGGTAGAAAACAAGTAGTTTGCTTTAGAAACAAAATATCTGACTCTTCTGTAGTTGATACTTTTATTCCTCAAGGCTCCATTCTTGGTCCTCTTCTCTTTACTACCTATTTTAACAACTTACCAATACATTTAAAACACTCTTCATGTGATCTTTTTGCTGATGATTGTACTGTTTACAATAGTGACTGTGACATCAACAACCTACAGACAACGCTCCAAAGTGATATAAAGTTTGATTAAATGGAGTAATAAAAATGTTATGTTGGGAGTGATGAAAGGCAGAGTATAAGACGGGCCCGCGTGCCCAAATTATTTTTTACCCTTTAAAACTAAAGATCATTCATTCATTCTTCCCCCCCCCTCCTCTCTCTCTCCCTCTCTCTTTCTCTCTCTCTTACCTGAGTCTACTTTCTTACAAGCAAGTCCTGTCTCTCGTGTTTAAGTCTTCTCTTTCATATGTCTTCTCCCTCACATGTAAATCCCTTCCTTCATCTGTACGTCCTCTCTTTCATTTGTATATCTTCTCTCTCATGTGTACATCCCCTTATGTGTAAATCTCCTTCATGTGCAAAGCTCTATACGCGTGTTCTACCTCATGTGTACATCTCCCGCATGTGTACATCATGTCCGTACCCCCACCCCCACCCACCCAGTCGACGTGAAAGTGCTCTCCATAGAGCAAGCAAAGAAGATAAGCAGGAAGACAGTGGCTGGACGCCGAGCTTGTCGCCCGCTTATCTCCCCTAGCCCCACGGTCGTGTGACAAGCAGCCCGGGGGTACCGTGTAATCTTCCTGGAGTGAGATAGATTAGCTTCCCAGCTGACGGTGGATTTGATTAGGTTTGTGTTAGGCTCAGTTGAAGGACTTGTCCTTGTACACAAGGAAACTTGCTAATGACTGTGAAGGGAAGGGTAACGGATCGTGATTTCCATTCATCCCTAATTTCCTGGATTATCCCAGGATTAAGTCTGATATCCCAGAAAGCTTTGATCCAGATATTTTCTTCCCCAGTCTCGGGGGGGGGGGGGGGAGCGGCCAGTTGAAGTACCTGCGGGGTTAACAGAACATAGAACAGAACTTCCTGCAAAGAACAAAATAGAACAGAACTTTTCAGTGGAACTTTTTCTACAGAGACTGGCGGGGATGTCTGTTGTTGTCCAGTTTTTTGTGATTCAGCTCTACGAAGTAGGTCAAGGGCGTTCCAAGCCTGCTAGAGCTGGCGGTCTGAATTACTTGTATTAACTTTCTGGTTTATATCTTGTTAACAAAACGCAACAAATACGATGTTGCGATTTAAACTGAAGTTTGCTGGCCTGAAACGTTCACTTGGACATCAACTTCACGCGATGACCTGAGTTGTACTCATCAGATGATTCATGAGTACAGAAAAGCGACACTAGTCAAAACATTTTTGACAATAATTCATGACAGGTTCATGAGAATCCCGTGAAACTTACTGAACACAAAACTCACTGGCCATGTTACTGAATGCCTATAAAAGATTGACGCTCCTCGAATCAATTCATTTGAAAATTCAATGCGCAAGTATGGCTCATCTCACTACAGAACATTGGATGTTTACAGACTGGACAGTCACAAAGTGTAGTGGCCAGATAATTTAATGTGGTTAGAAGCACCATTAGTCGCCTTTGGAAACGATTTCAAGAAAATGGCTCAGTTGCAGACCGACCGCGCAGTGCAAGACCCATAGTCGCATCTCCTGCCAAAGACCTCTACATACAGCTGCGTCACCTCAGGAATCGATTTGCATCTGTGTCCTGAACAGTCCAGTCAATGACATCAGCTTGTCTAATTTAAGATCAAACGGTCAGGAACTGGCTGCATGACGCTGGTCTTTGGGCTAGAAGACCCTACAGAGGTCCTGTTCTTATGGACCGGCATCGCCAGAACCGACTGCAGTGGGCGAACCATCATCATCAATGGACCGTTGCGAATGATTGGACAAGGGTTTGGTTTAGTGATGAATCATTCTTTCTCCTGCAGCGACACGATAGAAGGAGAAGAGTTTACCGCAAAGTCCATGAGCGCAACGCTCAGAACTGCGTGGATGAGGCTCCTCCACATGGTGGTGGAGGTGTACTAGTGTAGGGGACGATCAACTTCATGGGAAAAAGTGACCTGGTGCAAATTGAAGGACGCCTGCATGCCCAACGATACGTCGCTTAGATTCTTCGAACTCACATCCTTCCACTTCTGGCTACACCAGGGTCGATTTTTCAGCAGGATAACGCTAGACCTGATGTGACACAACTCACCAAATAGTTCCTCGCCGACACAACGTCCAGACCATTCCGTGGCAATCCATGTCATCAGACATGAACCCAATATAACACTTTATAGGATGAGCTCAATAGATAAGTCCTCCAGCGAGACATGGCGCCAACCAATTTCCGACAGTTGTCTCTCGCACTGAGAGAAGAATGGGTAGCCATCCCACAACAACAGATCCATCGGCTGATCGGATCTCTGTCAAGGAGAAGTTCTCTGATACAGGCCAGAGGAAGCCATACGCTTTACTGAAACGGAGGCCTCAGTCCAAACCAGATTTAACGAACGTCTTTTCAGTGTTAAAGTCCTAAAGATTGAAACAATTCTGTAAAATAAAATGTTGATACAAGTTGGAATTTTGGTGTCCATTACGACTACAGTAGTGTTGTTTTTTTAACAGTATATTAAGATGACATTTGAAACATATGGACTGCACTGAATGTCACTTCACTTAAAATGACATGTAACGTAGACCTGACAAGTATAATTAGTTTTTTTACTTTTACAGTGAAGAAAGTTTTTTTTTTAACTGAGTTACTTCCTGAGTTTTTTAATTTATGAAAGATGTTCATCTTCCACGAGTTCCTTCATCTCAGATTCGTCCTGTGTCAGGTCATACTTTAGTTTATCTGTGTCAGGACATACTTTAATTTATCTGTGTCAAGACATACTTTAATTTATCTGTGTCAGGTCATACTTTAGTTTATCTGTGTCAGGACATACTTTAGTTTATCTGTGTCAGGACATACTTTAGTTTGTATGTGTCAGGACATACTTTAATTTGTCTGTATCAGAGCATACTTTAGTTTGTCTGTATCAGAGCATACTTTAATTTGTCTGTGTCCGGACATACTTCAGTTTGTCTGTGTTAGGACATACTTTAGTTTGTCTCTGTCAGAACATACCTTAATTTGTCTGTATCAGAGCATACTTTAATTTGTCTGTGTCCGGACATACTTCAGTTTGTCTGTGTTAGGACATACTTTAGTTTGTCTCTGTCAGAACATACCTTAATTTGTCTGTGTCAGGACATACTTTAGTTTGTCTCTGATAGTACATACATCGGTTTGTCATTGTAAGGACCTAAGTCAGTTTATATCCGCCGGGACATAAATCAGTTTTTCTGTGTCAGGTAATAAATCAGTTACTTTGCATCAGGAAATAACTCAGTTTCTGTGTATCATGACATAAATCAATCTATCTCTTATCTGTATTAGGGCATAAATCAGTATATTTATATCATAACATCAATCAATTTATTTGCATTAGGACATAAATAAGTTTATGTGTGTCTTGACATAAATCAGTTTCTCTGCAATGATCTTTGACTGCTTTTGATGAACTGTGGTGGTCAGCAATGATCTATAATTGCTTTTGATGGACTGCGATTGTCAGAAATGATCTGTGAGTTCTATTTAGTGTTGTCAGGACAGAAAAAAAAGATGAGTCAGAAAATATCAATACTGAAAATATGGATAGATTTGATGGACTATAAAAATCAACTGTAAATAAAAAAAATGGATGAACGTTGATTGTTGCACTTGTGCGGCTATATCGGTCATTTTATCATGTGATAATGTCCAAGTATGTAGACATCGGCCATCTTGTCATGTGGTAATGTCCAAGTATGTAGACATCGGCCATCTTGTCATGTAATAATGTATATAATGTCTAAGTATATAGACATCGGCCATCTTGTCATGTGATAATGTCCAAGTATGTAGACATCGGCCATTTTGTCATGTGGTAATGTCCAAGTATGTAGACATCGGCCATCTTGTCATGTGATAATGTATATAATGTCTAAGTATATAGACATCGGCCATCTTGTCATGTGATAATGTCAAAGTATGTGTAGACGTCGGTCATCTTGTCATGTGATAATGTCAAAGTATATAGCCGTCAGTCATATTGTCATGTGATAATGTGATATATAGACATCGGCCATCTTGTCATGTGATAATGTGGTATATAGACGTCGGCCATCTTGTCATCAGATAATGTCGAAGTATATAGACGTTGGCCATCTTGTCATGTGATAATGTCAAAGTATATAGACGTCGGCCATCTTGTCATGCGATAATGTAGATAATGTCGAAGTATGTAGACGTCGGCCATCTTGTCATCTGCTAATGTCGAAGTATTTAGACGTCGACCATCTTGTCATCTGCTAATGTCGAAGTATTTAGACGTCGGCCTTATTGCCGTGTGCGGATGTTGAAGCATACAGATGGCATTTCTATAAGACATTTTGACATCTTCGTACAAATGTTCAATTTATGACAAAATGTAGGCTTTATACCAAGGTCCTGATGACGAATAATTTCAAAATGGCGCTGTAGGAGGAACTAATTCGGCACTCCCTGGGCGGTGTAGGAGGAACTAATTCGGCACTCCCTGGGTGGTGTAGGAGGAACTAATTCGGCACTCCCTGGGCGGTGTGGGAGGAAATAATTCGGCACTCCCTGGGCGGTGTAGGAGGAACTAATTCGGCACTCCCTGAGCGCTGTAGGAGGAACTAATTCGACACTCCCTGAGCGCTGTAGGAGGAACCAATTCGGCACTCCCTGGGCGGTGTAGGAGGAACTAATTCTGCACTCCCTGGGCGTTGTAGGAGGAAATAATTCGACACTCCCTGTACGCTGTAGGAGGAACTAATTCGGCACTCCTTGGACGTTGTAGGAGGAACTAATTCGACACTCCCTGAGCGCTGTAGGAGGAATTAATTCGACACTCCCTGGACGCTGTAGGAGGAACTAATTCGACACTTCCTGGGCGGTGTAGGAGGAACTAATTCGGCACTCCCTGGGCGGTGTAGGAGGAATTAATTCGACATTCCCTGAGAACTGTAGGAGGAACTAATTCGGCACTTCCTGGGCGGTGTAGGAGGAACTAATTCGGCACTCCCTGGACGCTGTAGGAGGAACTAATTCGACACTCCCTGGGCCGTGTAGGAGGAACTAATTCGGCACTCCCTGTGAGGTGTAGGAGGAGCTAATTCGGCACTCCCTGGACGCTGTAGGAGGAACTAATTCGACAATCCCTGAGCGCTGTAGGAGGAACTAATTCGGCACACCCTGGGCGGTGCAGGAGGAACTAATTCGGCACTCCCTGTGTGATGTATGAGGAACTAATTCGGCACTCCCTGGGTAGTGTATGAGGAACTAATTCGGCACTCCCTGGGCGGTGTAGGAGGAACTAATTCTGCACTCCCTGGGCGGTGTAGAAGGAACTAATTCGGCACTCCCTGGGTGGTGTAGGAGGAACTAATTCGGCACTACATGGGTGGTGTAGGAGGAACTAATTCGGCACTCCCTGGGTGGTGTAGGAGGAACTAATTCGGTACTCCCTAGGTGGTGTAGGAGGAACTAATTCGGCACTCCCTGGGCGGTGTAGGAGGAACTAATTCGGCACTCCCTGGGTGGTGTAGGAGGAGCTAATTCGACACTCCCTGCTGTAATTCTGGTTTGACATAAAATAGTCAAGCCTTCTGGTCTAACATAAATTGTCAACCATTCTGGTCTACATAAATCGTCAACCCTTCTGGCCTGGCATAAATCGCCAACCCTTCTGGATTGGCATAAATCGCCAACCCTTCTGGTCTGACAAATGATCAACCCTTCTGGCTTCCTGTATGTCACGTGACCGAGCCTATCATTATTTACAGTGCTAACACTGGCCTTCCACTTCGCCCGCTGCAGAAACTAGCCACATTAGTTACGGGAGGTAACCTCTGTTGTGTTTGTCGAGTTTCGTGCTCTTACAGGTCACGTGATTGATTGATTGATTGATCTTTATTTCAAAAGTGTTAAAAACTGGGCACGCAGGCCCATCTGACATTCTGCCCTTTATCATACATCTTACACTCTATTCCAGACATTCTACAAATATGCTGTTCATATAACTAACATAACTAACATTGAAGCTGAGAGACATAAAATAAAATATAACACTTACGTTTCGCTCCATTCACTCAGTACAGAAGTAACTACATACATATATAAATAACTATCTTATCTTATATCCTTCCCGTGCGGTTAAACGTCACATAGGGCTCGCAAAGTAGTTCGCCAATTTTTCCTGTCTTCGGCGAGTCTTTCAACCTCATCAAAGGATTTTATGCCTGTTAATTTGGCCTCTCTTAACAAAGTCCTCTTCAGAGTTTCACGCGGTCTGCCTCTTTTTCTTTGGCCTGTTGTGTTCCACTTGATAGCTTGTTTTGGGATTCTCTGATCATTTCTTCTCATCAAGTGACCAACATATGCCCATCTCCTTTTCCTGATCACCCGTGAGACTGGTTGTTGTTCAGTCATCTGTCTTATCTCTGCATTGTTCTTGAATTCGTTCCACTTGATGCCGAGTATTTTCCTTAGGCATTTGTTTTCAAAAGAGTCTAGTTTCTTGTCTATTTCTTTAGTTGTTTTCCAGCTTTCGCATGCATAAATGAGGGTGGATATTACATTTGAATTGAATAGTCTTAACTTGGTTTTTGTGCTTATAACTTTTGAATTCCATTTTGTTCTCAAGATTCTTGAAGATCGATGCTGCTTTTGCAATTCTGATACTAACTTCCTTTCTAGTGTCACCATCCTGGTCTATGTAGCTGCCAAGGTATGCAAATTAATTGACTTCTTCAATATCTGTCCCTTCTATGTGTATTTTTCCATTTTGATTAATGGGAAGTTTCATTACTTTTGTTTTGTCCTTGTTAATTTCAAGTCCTATTTTGCTAGCCAGTGAAGAAAAAAAGATATCGTTACGGAAACTGGCAGAGAAACCAACCGAGCATCAGGGATGCCAACTCCGAGGAGCTCATTCGTCGGCCCCAAACATGTGACAAAGATTGGATTCTGGAATGTGAGAACGATGGCAGCACCAACAAAATAACTATCTGCTAAACAAAAATTTCGGGACTATTCAGAATAAACAATTACAGTAACTGTATTCGTTGTCTGTAAGAGCCTTTTAAAGAGAGAGAGAGAGAGAGAGAGAGAGAGAGAGAGAGAGAGAGAGAGAGAGATACAATTTTTGTCCTTATGTGATCTTAGTGTCCGTGTATGCATACATTTTCCTCCGTAGATCTCATATTAATAATTGCTGGTGGCATTTTCTTATACAAGACACACAGTTGCACACAGTGATGTATGAACACGTGTGTTTGTGTGTGTTTGTGTGTGTGTGTGTGGGGGGGGTGAGGTGGGGGAAAAAGGGGGTTGGGGTATCGGTTTAGTATGTTCAAGTATCGAAGATTCCGTCAATGTCAATGATTTTGTGCAAATGACGGTGGTACTGTCTGTGTGATGAAATTATACATGACTTTCTGTAATAAGATGATATATGACTTTCTGTAATAAGATGATATATGACTTTCTGTAATAAGATGATATATGACTTTCTGTAATAAGATGATATATGACTTTCTGTAATAAGATGATATATGGCTTTCTGTAATAAGATGATATATGACTTTCTGTAATAAGATGATATATGACTTTCTGTAATAAGATGATATATGACTTTCTGTAGTGAGATTATACATGACTTTCTGTAATAAGATGATATATGACTTTCTGTAATAAGATGATATATGACTTTCTGTAATAAGATGATATATGACTTTCTGTAGTGAGATTATACATGACTTTCTGTAATAAGATGATATATGACTTTCTGTAGTGAGATTATACATGACTTTCTGTAATAAGATGATATATGACTTTCTGTAGTGAGATTATACATGACTTTCTGTAATAAGATGATATATGACTTTCTGTAGTGAGATTATACATGACTTTCTGTAGTGAGATTATACATGACTTTCTGTAATGAGATGATATATGACTTCCTGTAGTGAGATTATACATGACTTTCTGTAATGAGATGATATATGACTTTCTGTAGTGAGATTATACATGACTTTCTGTAATGATATGATATATGACTTTCTGTAGTGAGATTATACATGACTTTCTGCAGTGAGATTATACATGACTTTCTGTAATGAGATGATATATGACTTTCTGTAGTGAGATTATACATGACCTTCCGGACAGACATCTTATAGCAAGGTCGATGTGTTTATATTGTATTTCGTTACCTGTGTGACATGTTTCCTTACCTGTGTGACATGTTTGCTTACCTGTCTCGAGTGTTTGTTTTACTTGTATCAAATGTTTGTGTTACCTGTCCGAAATGCTCTGTTACCTGTGTGACATGTTTGCTTTACCTGTGTGACATGTTTGCTTACCTGTCTCGAGTGTTCGTTTTACTTGTATCAAATGTTTGTGTTACCTGTCTGAAATGCTCTGTTACCTGTGTGACATGTTTGTGTTACCTATTGTGTTATTTGTGGGTGAAATGTTTCTTTTACCTGTGTGAATTGTTGCATTACCTGTGTGAAATGTGAGTATTGCCTGTAAAATGAAACAACAGAGCGTTGT